>NNCF01127609.1:1526-13749 GCA_002313205.1 Laupala kohalensis | reverse complement strand
ATATATATATATATATATATATATATATATATATATATATATATATATATATATATATATATAATATGAACGTGTAATACCGTTCTAACCTCTCAAATAAAAAAAAGAGACTTTTTTATTTCCAAACTTTGTTGATTGCATGGTGTTGCTTTACACTTAAATTGTATGATTATATTTTTGAACACATATCACTGACACTTTTGACATAGTGGTGATCAGAAACTACATTGCTATTTGAGTGTAGATAAAATGCCAGAGTTATCATAATTTAATTTGTTATTTTTAATTACTTCGACAAAGTTTTTTTGTCTAATTAATTTATTCAAAAGTAATGTCTGAAAGAAAAAGAGAAGTAAACTTTGGTTGTTTTAACTCCTTGTAATGCCGAAAATGTCATAAGTCAAAGTGATGTTGCAACGAATCAGAGCAACTCGCTAAAAAGTATTGAAACCCCGTAACGAGGTACCTTACGAGAGAAATCCCACGGAACGAGAATCAAAAGAACCGATTCACCGTATCTAATTGAATCGAAGAATTTCCCTCTTTCGTAAGATAGCATTGGCCGCGTTTCTCTCTTGTGCTTCTTTCTATTCGCCCTGCATTGTGCTTCGGTGCAAGCGAAAGAAATGAAGGAGGAAGGAGGACACGGACTCGTCATTCTTCGTTCAAACTGGGTTTCTACGACCTTAGGAGAGTATTAACACTTTTTTTTTCTTCTTCTTCTATTCGCTTCAGACACTTAGAACACTTTCGTATCCCAAGGGATTTCATGTACATCGGATTTAAAGAGACGATCAGGAGAAGTCCATTTTCCCCAATTTATCGAATAAGGGAAATAAGGAAATTTTACCATTTTTTTCTCGTTGTTTTAGATAGATAATTAGCAAGTAATATAAACAAATTATATTCGAGCTTATTTCACTTAACTCTCAAATTTTGAAAAATTAAAATTTTTTCAAGGCATGTAGACTTACTCCCTCCCTCCTTATTCACCCCCCTAAAAAAAGAATACTTTTCTGAAATTCCACATCTGATTCTCATCAAGAATTTTAACCGTGATTTGAATGTTACGGAGTTGTAACATTTCAAATATGTACACGAATATGTGAAAAATAAAATGTTTTTGGTATAAAAAACCCTTTTTAGACAGAACCTCTATTTCTTTTTGTGTTGCAATACACGATTCGACGGTACCCTTCACCTGTCCTTCAGATCTTGCTAAAAAAATTTGCCCTTCTGCAATAAACGAATCAAAAGATGGGCGATAGCGTTTCCTAGCAACTGTGTAAACAGTGGAAGACGACCGCACGTCAGATGAAGATATGTGGAAGGTCATCTATTTTACTATTGAGATGTATGTGAATTTTATTACCAGTTCTTAATTCCCTCATATCTGCGAGGATCTGATTTTGGAAAATCGGCGAATGAAAAGAGCGACAAGGTTTGGAATACTCAAATCTGATATTCTTCTTCCTTGGAAACTTACATCGCCGAGAGAGACTTGACTTTCTCACCGTCACAGTTATAAGTGAAGTTATTTAATAATACGAATTTTACATAATTATGTACACCATCACAGAAAACGTATTTTCAAATGGAATGCAAATGTAGTAGGAAATATTACCGGCCTCACCTTATTTACATGGAATAATTTAAACACTACTCAATATATCACGTATTTTTCCTTCGATGATACATGCAATGCTACGTCATATGTGCTTACGCCATGGAGAACAAATGCGCGTCAAAAGACATCGGAATGATATCAACGGAGACATCACCATAGTGATCACGACAAAGACAATGTTTTCGCGATAAGAAGAGAATTGAGACATTGGCGTCTCAAGGGCTTACGTTCATTAATTGTTTGGCTCATTTACAGCAGACAAGAAGAATTGTTCCTAATCAGATAATTCAAATCGCTACGCGATGCTTTCCGAGACAGAGCTTTTTATGACATGATTATGTTGTCTTTTATTGTATAAATCTGCGTGAGTTCTACAGTTCATGTAATTAATTCTTATTGCCTATAAAATATATTTAAGCTTCAAAACTTTAGTTGTATTTTTTACGCATTTTCACTCTGACTTATCTTAATACATCGTCTTGCAAAACTTCGAAAGCGAGTTGGAAAACATACTTCTTCAGCGATTATCGTCAATAGCATTCCAATTGATGACACTCCCAGCAGTGACCGTGTTTCATGTATATTTTGAAGTTGTTCTACATCAACCAACTTTGTGAAGAAAGTTGTAGTACGCAAAAATTAAGGGACGGTTGAGAATACAAATACCGGGAATCTACAGAATCCTAATTTAATCTCATTATTTTACACAGATTTTAAATAATCTAGCTCAGCGCTCTCCAACTGGCGGCCCGCGAAAAGGTTTATGCAGCCCGCAAGTTATAGTTCATTTTCCATCAAATTCTTCATCAACTTTGTGTTATAATTCTGCGCTGTTAGAATTAATATTTGAGGTGACATGACATATTCAGTGTGAGAAAATAGAAAGTTGGGAATTACTGTCATACCTAACGACATGAAAACATTTTATTAAAATAATATTAAAAATATTTTTTTAAATAAAAAATAAGCATAATTTTTTTCCACCTTGATATAATATAAATTAGTAAATGATAAAATTTATCAAGTTACAAATAAATATGACCAATTCGTTTTATTCATCGGACAACATTTCGCAAAACTCCATCCCGTGCCGGCCCGATCGATCGATCGATCGATCGATCGATAGGGTTAAGAGGTGGACAGCACTGATCTGACTAATATTTCGGTACCAATGCAAGTTTTAAACCTTTTTCGGTATATGTACGAACGTTTTAAGCCCCCTTTCGAAAATTGAATTTACTATTGTATACTCCTAGTCATGTATCTTTGCCAATATGGCTGCCTAATACGAATTGCCAACTTCTACGAATTCAAGTGATATCCAATTAAATATTTATAGTAGTCACAAATTAATAACATAAAAACAAAGACACAAAGTAATATTCGTTCCACACGCTCGATGTAGAAGGAACAGAATAACGTCACAAGACCAAGTAAATTGAATTTTTTTTGGTGGGGCTTTAGGGCTCGTCAACATCGAGGTCATTAGAGCCCATTAAATTGAATTGAATTGATGGCTCATATTGGCGATAGATTAAAGTTCTCAGAAAATCTAATGCCTTGCCAACATAATGCGTCATACAAAAACCATTACTCTTATGGACGATGGCGAAGTAAAAGTGACGGTTACACTGTGCATAAGCGCCATACCAACAACAAGCCAATTAGACACAATATATAAATATACAAACAATTTATTGTCAAGAGAGATGACCATCTTGAAGACTACAGTGCGTTTCTGTTTGTGATTTTTGTTTCAGAAGTTGAATTTCTGGAAGCAAAGTTACATGACTTGGAGTGTACATAGTAGAATTGTGAGGGTAGTGGTAGCCCTGAAGACAGGGAGAAGGTGGTGATGCTGTTGACGCTGGGTCGTGAGTTGCCTCATTCTGTTCTTCGCCGTGACATTTGGAGGAAGCAGCCACAAAGACTGAGATGCTGCTGATGCACTTCACTCCTCAGATAATACGAAGTAACAGCTCAGTCAAATGGCAGATCTCTTTATGCTGCACAGTTACGAAAGCATAGGAAATATGGTGTAAGACTATTCCCGCTTTTAATACGTATTGCTCAAAAGATATTGTTCCGTAAGATGTTTTACCTCATTTATTGTCAATATCTTTGAGGCCTGCTTCAACGATACAAAAGGATTCCTTAATTTAATCAATATACATCTTTCGATTATGCATTTTTCAATCTCTTTTCTTTAAAAAAAAAGTACGATATAGAGAATACCAAATATAGAAAAAAAGTTCCTTAGAATTCAGTCGTTCCATCCACTCTGATTAAATGGATGAGTGAGTTGCATTCACATTTCGTATTTTGAGTAAAATCCGCTCGTTGTCAATGAGCAAGCTCAACAATTTTCAACACTTTAAATTATAGTTCATTTTAAGATCAAAGCTTAATAGTACACTTGGAAAAATGTCTTTAAAAAATCTGCTATATTTATTTCATTTAATTTTGTGTAAAGATTGTATGATTAGTACCAACAGAACTACACGAGGGTGTTTTGCTTGATTTCTCGAGATATGAACATTACTTCCGTATCAGTTCTCTGATTCATCATCATCCCTAATAATCATTAATACGTCCCTTTTGAAATGAATAAAAAACAATAGCCTTTCGCCATGAAACATTTTAGTTTCTTCAACAAGTGCAGAAGAACTAACTGTCAAGTGAGTATGCAACGTACACTCCTCCACGAGTAGGTACTCGGAAGTTGTGAGTTAATACTAGTTTTAGTGGAGTAACATCTCCGGAGTTCGCCACCACAGAGTTAATACAGATTTTTTTCTGGAATTTTAGTTTAATATGATTCAACTCCGCGAGAAATTCAAATATCTAAAAACAACAACTAATTATGATAATTTGTTTGATAAATTTTATTGTCAAAACAGCAGAAATAAGGCGCGTATTGCCACGTGGAGAACAATAAACTAATTTACTCTCCAGAAGCAAAAGACGGTTCCGATCAAGTGCTCTAACTAAGGCAGAGGCTTAGGATTTACCATTTCAGCACACTCTTAGGATACGAATAAAAATAGTTCAGTATATGTTATAATATCTACAGAATACCAACAAATTAGTATTTAATAGAACACAAACAATGTAATTTCAGAAGTATGTATTATTATCAAACTATAGATTATTCGGGAAGTATTGTTTATACATCGTAACTATTTGATAAGATTCAAGATTTATTATTTCAATATACGCCGCCCCTAGCATTTTTAACGGATTTTATTGTTGTTGCACTTTTAACATTGTCAGGACACAATAAACACTTTTTATTACTCATCGTAGAGTAAGTACGGCGCGTTTATTCGCACAAAACATCCATGTTAGACCTCAAAATAAATGTGCTACGACCTAGAAAAGATTCTTGTCTAATATTTGAGTAATAATACTCTTAATTTTGTTAATAATTACTTGATACTTAAGGAAAGTTAATATACTTGTGGTAACTTTCCATGACGTTGATGCTGCAATGTTACCATTGCGTTGGAAAGTCCCAGTCTGGCTTTGTGGTCACGGCTCTCATTATTTACGCTGGATGAGTTCGCTTCAAAACTAGAATTCGCTTAAACCGTGGTTACGCCAGCTGAAACACATGAATTTTTCCGAATTTAAAACCTGGGAGTAGAATTGAGTTCAAAAATTGTTCCTGAGAAAAAAACGAACAGTAATCAAATGTTCATTAAATAAATACTCAATTGTAGTTAATGTGTTTTTAATTCTATGTTACGCCAAACAATTCGGCATAATATGAATGTGAGAGACCATTTGTCTCGCATTATATCCGTAATCGTATTTCAAAATGGAAACACATTTATCGTTTGTGGGTTGTTTTTTTTCGTGAAAAAAATATTGTAGTAATTATAACAATACTATGACGTTATTCTGAAATCTGTGCACGTTTCACAGGAAAAAAATTGTTATTGTTATTGTAGTATTTGGGCGACCCGTGACTTAGTACCTAACGCATTCGCCTTCTACCTGTTTCAAACCCGATCCGATCCAAGTAGAATTCGAGATGGTGGCGGTAGGTTTTCTCGGGGTTCTCCCGTTTCCCCTGTCTATCATTCCACCACAACATTCACTCATCATCATCTCACCGCCACATCATTCATTAATCACTCGCCCTCGGGGAGGAATCATCCGGCTGAAAATCCCCAAGTCTGCCAAATCAAGTATCCCCCCCCCCGCCACCATCTACGACGACCGTGTTTAGCACGGGATTAATAAGGGCGAAGATTGGTATTGTAGTATTTGTAAATGGGAAATATAGCTTATCTACATTGGAGCGATAGGAGTTAGTAGGAGGGTAGAATGGTATTAGTATAGGTGGTTCGCTTAGCTGGGTTCACCAACAACTTGGCCCACGTGGAGGGGTTAGTAATAGTTTGAGTTATTGATACTAAGAGGAAGTCGATAGAGGAAAGAAGGTTCGCTTTTCAGTAGTCCACAGCTATTTATGAACTGAAGAACATTCATGCGAAAAAAGGCTACAAAAAAAAAAAATTTCTTTCCTTCTTCTCGTCCCACTGGGAATTGAACCGAGATAACACGGTGATGAGCTAGAACGCTAACACCTGCGCCACGGAGGGGCTTTATCATGGTACTAGGTAGATTAACAAGCATGTAAAAGTTGCAGTTTTTAACAAATTCATTATTATGTCCATAGACACTCTACACACGTTCAAATAATGATATGGATATTATGAAAATATTTTAAACTTCCAACATAAATTTTAATGTTCAAATGGTTCCAAGCAATAATTTATTAATGATGTAATCATGACTATTGTTTGAAGAGAGAAGAACTTTTTATAAATAGCTTATAAACACTGGAAAGAACGTCGATCCTTGTATCCTAAAAAGCTGTTTCGGAAATGTCTTTCACGTCTGAAAGATGATTCATATCTCTGAAATTGTACGCCTGATGATATAAACATCTGGAAACATGTGAATATACTAGGTGAAACACACATAAAATATATCAAAAGTGTTTTCTGAATTTTTTTTGTCTTATGTGAAAAGTTCTACATTAACTTATCAGGTGACGCTGAGGTGTTGAGAGAGTTGTCAATTATAGAGGAAAACATTGTCTCTCTTTCTAAATTACTTATTTCATCAGAAAGCTTTTTCGAGCGCGTAGCGGCCATCTTCTGTGCTGCATATAAGGAATTTTGTGGAAAAAAAGGTGTCTACCCCAACTCGTGATCGAAAGTCGTGTAATATCTCTGAAGACTATTTTGTGTAATTTTAAAGTCACATTACTTATGAATACGACCATCAATTGACCGATCAATATTGGCCGCACGGATTCCAATAATTGGTTTAATTAAAATGATTACAGTTCATGAACTTAAAACAAAACCATTTCAATGAATTTTTAAAATAACAAACAATTAATCATACAAATCGCATAAAGTATTCACAAATAAACGCTGATTCAAAAAAAACTTTTAAATTAGAACTGAAGTAAAGAAAGGCATATATTTAATTTCTGTTTTATAAACGACCAATTTTTCCCATTTACGTGCGCTTTCAAAGAGTTGACTTCTACTTCTCAAGAATTTCTCCATGGCGTGAAATATTCACAAGAGTGCAACAAGACATTTTGAAACATTAGAAAGTCAGATTTGCGCAGATATTTTTCTCATTTCTTGCTTATTTAATTGTACTGAAAACGGAGTGTCTAGATCACAAAATATAAAATAAATGGTGAAGGCAGTACATCCACAAACGCTTCAACCCCAAGAATTCTTTAGGTGAATAATTTAAATTATTTCTTTTTCTTCTTGAATTCAGGAATTACCTCATTTCTGCCCTAAGACAACATTATTAGATCAGATTTAAGTAAACCACCTCGAATGTGGGGTGAAGTTACACCGGGACAGATATTTTTAATAACTTCTAGACTTATTTCTTCGCGTAGAGGCGGATTATTTCTTATACAGGTTCTCTAGGCTTTGTCCAGGGGCGTGTTTATTGTAACAATAAATCATGAATTTAGTGTTTTTTCAACTCTTATGATTTTTTAAACACTATGCTCAGAATAATCTATAGTTCGATAATAACTTGTACATGTAAATTTACAAACATATTTGCGTTACAAACATGTTGATATTATATATGTATTATAACTCGCAGCTAACTTTTTATCTTATCTAGGAACTTTTGCTGAAATTTTTGAATCCACCTCTGCCTTTAGGACCCTTGATCGGAATTGATGGAATACGTCCCTAGCTTGCTTCCGGAGAGTAAATTAGTTTATTGTCCTCCACGTGGTCATACGCAGTTTGTATTGTTTTTTGACAATAAATTTATTATTATTATTCTAGCAGACAGCGTCATGTGGGAAAATACTACATTAACTTTGGTGTTATATTCTTGATAACCTTCGTGAGTTTTTGTGACAGTCCATATGAGTTTACATCAAACGTTTTCTAGCTTAAGTAAATTGCTATCTTTACGACATATGTTGCAGATTTTGATCCTGCACACGGAGTGATTTATATTTCAGCTTCGAATTTAAATTTTTACACGTCAAGACACTATTTAAAATTGTAACTGAAGTAGCTGCTAAATTAGTTCCCATTCACGCAAGTAATGATAAAGGAACATTAATATAATAGAGTGAGAGAATAAATAGTCTATAATTTATGTTCTTGAATGAATAGTTACATTTTTTACCACAACCAAATCTTCCAACAACATGTTCTTGGGATGATCAATGAAATTGACTGTAGACGCCAAAAAGTTTTTTTTCTGGCAATGAAAAAATAATTCACCATATTGTTCAAACCCAATTTTCAACTTAAATTAATGATTGGATCATATTTTACGTTCAAAATAAGAAAAACCATGAACTCAAAATAGTCACATAATTCTCGTAGTTTCGTTGCTCAAATCTTATTATATATTTCAATTCGAATTGTTATTCCGACCTTTTCTGTAGACAAGGTAAATCAAAAACACTTGTTTATATGTACAAACACATTCGTTCACCTAACGATGGGAAGAATCAGCAGCTGGAACGTCGTGACATATAATAATTTAAAAAATGTCAAATACAAAAAAGCTTGCAAGAATAATTTCTCTTTAATTATGATTTGCAGACGTGAATTATGTCAGTTCTTATTACATATTCGTAAGATAATCTTTTTTTAAATATATAAATGGGCTTATGTTCAAAAGAACACTTTAGATTACAACACAAAAAATATTTTTGGTCTCAATTTTAACATAATAATACAATTTTACTTGTTTTGCTACAGCAAAGCGAAAAACGTTCATAAAACTTTCGCACGAACATTTTTTTAAGTGAGAAAATTTGCTCATTTCCCTCTCGTAAATTCTTCCCAAACAACCACTATGACTCCAGTATTTACCCTCTAGTTAAGCGCCTTTTTGAAACGGCGGCTGCGGTGGCAGCCAGGCATTAAGTGTCGCGGAAGAATGTTTTCGTGAGCTAGAGAAACTTGGAACACGCGATAAACCATACCTCATAATTTATTCCGTCCAGGAACGACAATTAAGCAGCAGAACGCTTCGGCGCCGAAATCCTAGCGGAGTGGCGAAAGCACGCGATCACCAGAGACCGAACTGGAGCTCCAACCTCCGTCACTTACGCAACTGCGCTGTTGGCGCACTTCTCATATACTCGTAATGAACGATCGGGAGTCGAGGATCGCGTAGCAGCACGCACACAAAACACTACGGTTCTCTCCAATAGTGCGCACGCCAAAATAATAAATAGTAAATGTTAATACTAATAAATTTATTGTCAAAAAAGCAGCACAAACTGCGTATGTCCACGTGGAGGACAATAAACTAATCTACTCTCCGGAAGCAAGCGAGGGACGTATTCCATCAATGGCCCTAAGGCAGAGGCGGATTGAAAAATTTCAGCAAAAATTCCTAGATAAGATAAAAAGTTAGTTACGTGTTATAATACTAATAGAATATCAACATGTTTGTAATTTAACACAAAAAAATGATTTTACATGTACGTATTATTATCGAACTTTAGATTATTCTGAGTACACTGATTACAAATCATAGGAATTGAAATAAAGATTTCTTGTTTCAATAAACGCGCCTCTAGACAAAGTCTAGAGAACCTGTATAAGCAATCAGCCTCTACCCGAAGGAAAACCGGAGAAATACCCGAGCCAGGATGGATGGATAATATATTAATGACGTAACATTTAGGACCAGCTGTACGAACTTGGGATAAATCTCTGAAAACGTAACTCGAGAATAGCCTAACCGGAGAATAACTTTCAGGTTGCATTGTACAACACATTTTTATTCCTTGGTTAACTATACTTCAGATAGCAGGCGTCAGGCGCAATTTCAAAGCAAGTTGGCAATACTTACTACATATTGTTGCTAATAAACGTATTCTTTGGACACAGCGGTTCGTCTATGATGCTAATTGCTCCTTTCGGCTCTTGTTAAGCTCGTCACTTGTGTCCTTTGTGTAGCGTTTGCAATGTGTCAATCAGATTTCTTATTATTGTTAATAGTTGTTGTCAGTGGCTATCGTTTAAATTTATTTATCGTTATCATTTATTTTGTTGTTAATAAACGTGTGAGGTTGTGTTACTGTTCCGACTACCGAGGTTATTCCGGAGTTAAGCTCTATTCCGCCGTCGTACAACTCGTTTGTGGCGTAACCCTAGAATAAATGTTATCTGGACTTTATCCCGAGTTCATACAACTGGCCCTTAGAGAAGGGGCAATAAGAAATGGTTCAATCCTTTTCCAAATACGATGGAAATTTTGACTGGACATGGGAATTGATCAAGGAAATTTTTTGAAATTAATGTGGGACTAAGTCATATGAGCAATTGTAAACAAAAACGGACTTAAAATAAATAGAATAGTACGTAGTGGACATTAATAGATGAAAAAGAAATGGACTTACGGACACAAGATAAATTTGATCTATTCCAGAAATATGCTAACGAAAGGGGATTAATAGGAGATGACCTGAAATATGAGACGGGCAAATACGACAAGGTGGATGAAAAAAAGGATGTTCAAAATAAAAAGGAATTTTGGAACAAGTGAAACCCCGTAATGACGAAGTTGAAAAAGGGGAACTCATTAAAAATGACTAAAATAAATGAAAAAAAAAAAAAAATTAGTAAGCGTTACACTTGCGGAAGACTCCAATAAATGGTAAGAACTATAATTTGATTTTCTAGATTACATAATTGAAAGGGGCTAGCATTAAAATTTCAAGAAACTTCATCAATTAGTACCTGAATACAAAATTTGCCTGACGTCCTTTACAAAGTCTACAGAATATTGTGGAGAATCCTGTTAAGAACTCCCATGCAAAAAGGACGCTATCAATACGAGAATTGCACACTGTACATATGCGGAAGTCCCGACTTTTTCTGACTCATCAAAGGAAATATATCTAAATGTACCAGAAATTGCACAATGTGTTTTATACTAAAGAATGTTAGACATTTTCTTGGGAAATCATGGACAATACCATAAAGGTATTGGTTTCTATTTTATTTTAATTTCTTCATATGGGTATGAACTGTCATGCTTTTTCCAGTACACGAGTCCCAAATTCTGATCACGATTTTTTCTTTCCCTGCGGATTTTTTTCACTCCACTATGTGAAGTGATCGCGAAAAAGGAACAACATGCAGACGTTTTTGCAGAATACGTGAAATATAAATGAAGAGACGTTTTATTGTTGCTAAAATGTTTTTTTCTAGCTGCGAACAGCATCATTAGTGGCAGCCACCAGTTGCATTAGTACGCTCCTTATGATGGCTGCTACTAATGATAAAGCTTTTAAGTGACAATAAAAACACGTGTGCAACACAGACTTTGAATTTGTCATTTTTCTATGACGTAGCCAACATCCGACAATTGTCCAGTAAAGAATATGTGTAAAGAACCAAAAATCACAACACAAAACAGGCTTTTCATATCAAGTGATTTTCAGATAGGATTAAATGAGTCATTTTCGTAGTCTTATATTTTACTCTTAAACTCGTTCGTATTGGTTTAAATTGTTTGAAGTTAAAAAGTAAACTAAATAACTGAAACCAGGAAATAGCAAGAACAAGTATTCCGAGTGACTTTGCTCGGAGGCGAGAGGTGTTCTCTTCCATCTACTTCTCCAAAAGGCTCTTAAGGTATCCTGTGCTTTGTCGGAGCGACTAGGCTTCACTACCCCCCCAAAATTGTTTTAAAGGAAAGTTCGAACCATTCTCTATCCAGTGGCGATGAGTTTTCATACCTTTACGGAGCAAAATTTTGAATTATTTGACTTTAAATTACTATGGAGAAACTTTCGCGGGCTTATGTTATTTTTATATCCCGACAAAGGTATCGGCTTAACAAAGCGAAAAAAAACTACTTAAACGTAGCAAATGGAAATAGGATATACTGACGTCATGATTTTCTCACTTTACGCGACATTTACTAGATTAATTCACCAAAAACTACGAAAGTACTATTCTAACAGAAATAGCAGCCGCATCACGTGACTAAAGACAATGCGACCCTTGTGAAAGAAAGAGTCAAACGACAATCTAAATTTATTATCAA
>NNCF01127608.1:170748-197653 GCA_002313205.1 Laupala kohalensis | reverse complement strand
ATATATATATATGCTTTTTTTGTAAACACAATTTCTGTTTATATCATGTTCATTTGTCCTGTTGTTATGTTTATTGTCACCTGACGACGACGATCAGCTGAGCATCGACGGTGGGAGCGGGAACTGCCGTTGAAGTAGCTACAATAACCAGCGTGAGATGGTGCTGAAGATTCCTGTTTCTGCGTGAGCTGTCGACTCTTTACGCACAAATCCCCACTCCATGATATAGTCTCCTTGGTGAGCTCCGTCACTTTTCAGATCATGTATCTAAATTTGTTTAATTACTTTTACTAGTCAATAAGCTCCGTCCACAGTTTCACCTTCCAGTTGTAGTAACTAACCTCCCAATATTCAGTAAAATAACATAAAGTTGGAAATCACAGTTGTCTAATTTGTGCGCGTTGTACGCGGTCCCATGACACACAACTGTTGTTACGGTCATTCGCTTCAGTATTGTGTCTCTAGCAACTACGAGAATAAATTGGGTGGGGGAGGCGTTATGTCCTAGCTTCCCCTAATACATCTTATCCCTTGGAAAAATATTATTATCTATTTGCAAGAAATGGGCTTCCAGGTTTCTCCTTTCTGCAGAGAAAATTTGTCGGTTCCGAATTATTTTTGACATCGCGAAAAAACAAAGATGATTACTGGATTTGTGTAAGTCAATGAAATAAATTCGTAATTGCAATCTTTTTAAAAAAAACTATCAAATAATTTCATAAAATCTGCCTATATTATTTAGAATGCTTTAATATATTTTACTTGTTAAAAAGAGTTGGAGATGTTTTCAGGAAGAAAAAAACGAACAATTTTATGCTTCACGAAGTGAAAATATCTTGGATTTATGTCAACGAACTCCCGAAATTGCCAATGAATGACGTAGAAATTACAACATACGCGATTTGTGTGTAAAGGAGGAAAATGAAGCTTCACCGATTTCACAGTGCGTATCGTGGAGGGGCTCAACACCTTCCCCGTGTCCGCCCTTTGACTTCTCCTAACACCCTCACACACCCTACGAATCCTATAAATCGTCCCCCAACCCTCGCAGGGGTGACTGACGTCAGCTACCCTCTCCCACCTGACTTTGCCACGACTTGCCATGATTCTGATACGGGGAGAGAAATAAAGTAAGAATATTGATCGAGACATCTCACGAAAGTTAAGACTGAACGAATCTTCGTGAAAATATTTCCAAGATATCATCTGTTGTGTAGGGGCTTTGGGGGTCGAGGCGGGTGCGGCCAAGAACAGTAGATCCCGGGTTCGAGTGCAATATTCACCAGTCCATATGCGATGCAATGAGTTCCCTCTCCGAGTGGGGACTCGGAAGACCGGAGTGAGTCACCAGCAACGTTGGCGTAAACGCATCACCATAATACCTTCCCTTGTGGTGACGAGATCCAGACGCTCTTCGAATAGAGAAAATTTTGTGTACTTAAGTTACGATACGAATAAGCTAGACTTTTTATAGTGTACAATTTAACGAAAGATTGAAATCTTAAACAAATTTGTTAGTTCTTTAAATAAACTTGAGCTAGAAGTTCGTGTGAATTAACATAAAAAGTGAACACGGGAATGCTAGTTACTGTAGCAGTTCTCATACGCACGTGTTGCTCTGCTAAAAAATCGTATTCTACTCATCAATGGCGACACGATTCGTGTAGATTCTGCCAACGTAAACTTAGAAGTAATGTTTAAAAAATTTGTGAGATTGTAACTTCGTGCGTATTTTACGCCATGTCTTGCGAATGTTTACTGGTCCATTACATTTCTTTCAGTGTGCGATTCCCGAAAACGCTTCCTGCCCTAATGGTGGTGGAAACAGGGATTAATTAAGCTTATTTTAAAACCTTCTCTCGTGTGTAGATGTTGGTAGTTAGGGAAGGAAGACTTTTGAGCTGCCGGAAGCAGTGCGAACACTCGAGTCGTCTTATATTGCTTTTGGCAGTCGAGAGGGCGAAAGAATAGACGCCAATAATCACTTTACGGAACTAATCCGGACATCATTGATGGATGAGAGGTTCTTAACACGAGTAATGCATCTACTGGGAAAGAGGGGGGGAGAAGGATTTGAGCAGCCGATGCACGTCGAGGAATCCAATAACTCTCGGCATCAGAGGTAGCAAAAGGGTTGGAGACGACTCCTTACGCTTCGTAGCGTAACCCGCGATCCTCCTTCGCAGTGCAGAGAACAGATCTTTTGGACATCTGTTCTCCCGTTAATGAACAATGACGCAGCAAGACGGTCGACACACCGGAAGTTTCCGGACAGCCGACATACAAACCTACTTTGGTTGTACCAAGGTGGAGCAAAGGGTTGCCCGTTGTGCAGTAACTCCTCCTCGCTTTCGCTCTTAGGACACTCATCTCCCTAATGGAAGCCATCGTTCTCCCGAGGCGCTATGTGAGTCCCTTGAGGGACGCCGGTGCGAAGAGACGCGCCATTAAGCGGCAGACGCTCCTTCCCGGGCGATTGTCGCATTATGGGAATGGATTCAAGGATTGTAATCGTTCTATCCTCTTTAATACCTTTATATTTTTCTTCTCCCTCCAAAAAAGTAAATTTTCGAAAATATCTCTTTCTCTTGTGTTTTTCTTTACGTTACCTCAAATAAGGTTTTAGTATCTTCTGGAATGAGACAGGATCGCAATTTAACATTTTAACTGTGTTCTACTTGTTTGAAAATACAAATTGAATCAAAATATTGGTTTGTTCGTGAACTGCCTTCCAGATGACGCTACTCACGGCCATAGTTTGTTTCTCGTTAAACGTATTACGTTAATTCGCCTTGAATTCGAAACACTGGATTTGGCATTTACGACTTGTATTTTCGCGTAAGTATGACTGCGAAATCTTATAGCGAGTATTAATGGTGGTCGTATGTTGTAGGATTATTTCTCCCGTCTCCTTCGCCTTGGGGCCAAAGGGCTTATGTGCAACAGCATTAGTAACTCCCCCTGAGGTGACGGGCATCCCGCGCCGTTCGAGAGAGAAAGGCGTCGTGTATCTCTCTTTCACGGCCTCCCTCCCTCCCTCTCTCGTTACGTCATCGTACGTCACGGCCACCTGCGATCGTCATGCGACTGCGATTCCAATGACATATTCTGTTTCCTACTTTTGCACATCGAGCGATTACATCACGTAAACATCAGATTAAATATTTTACATTCAAATATATAGTAATAGCCAGCTGATTACACGACGGTATCTATCTATATTGTGAGATGAAAGTACTTTTACTGTTACTGTTTTTTTTTAAAATATGAACAGCATCCTAACTTTTCAAGTTTAATACAAAAGTTGACTGTATCTCGCGGGATCCGCGACTGTCTTTTCGCTTTCGAAACCGTTTCATAGAATCTAAGCTATTCGTCAAAATGGTACCATTTACAGACTTCTTTTTCATCTTCGTTAAATGCATAAAACATAGAAGAAACCCATTAAATTTCATGATGATTGATTTTTTCCTTCTTAAATTACTGTCTTTAAATTGAAGAACTTTAACACTCGTATTTGTAATAACGTTTTATCGATATTTTAAGTTAATTTATTTAGATAGACATTCTTTTATGTGGAACTCTTTTGAGGCAAACAATATCGCCATTCGTAGTTTCCATTTGGGCAGCGTAAGAAAATATAACAGTTCTAAAACCATTTCTATCTTTCTCGTCACACATTTTAGAAATAAAAGTAGGCCAATGTTCATCGTGGACATGTAAACTATCTCCTTACCAAATTTCACCGCTTACGGTTCAGCGGTTGAGTCGTCATCAGGTAACAGACACAATGGTCTTCGCGTTACGCAGTTTTGTATTAGTGTGGATGACAGTTTTTACCTATTTTCATATTCACTGTGTACTTTATCTCACCATTGTCGTTATTATTTTTTATCATGTTTTTTAATGATAGTAATATTTTTTTATTTCTACTCTATCTCGGTGCGTGTGTGAATATTGTCATATGCAGGAGCCGTTGTTGTTGTTGTCGTTGTCCTGTGACCGGAGAGTGAAGCCCTTTTGTATGGAGACCTGGGGGGCTTCATCGTCGTGCGCAGTCTACCAAATCCAGAGGACAACAAATTCAAACAAAATGTATTTCTTTCGTCTTGTGACAGAAAAACGCGATTTGATTAAAAACGTCTCATTTTCCTTCTTCATCGCAGCCTTAATGATTCGATCGCATGAAGCCCGGATGGCCACTGATGGGGTTCATTGAGGCATCTCTTCCCAACCACCTCCTTACGAAATGAAACACTTCCTTCATTAATGGAACCTGTCGTCGGTTGCTGCGGTGCAGTAAAGCGATGCGTCACCGAGCAGAAGCCTCAATGATGGTATCCTCTCTCTCTGAGACGCGAAATTTGGAAATTTCTGGTTCGTGTGATCATTGAGCAACACCAACTTCGGGACTGTACTTACTTATTTTATTTCTCCACCGGTTTACAATATATTCACACAACTTATTATGGCAATAGAGGTGTATCAATAGAAGATGAAGGAAATTAGGAACTGAATTGCATTTTTAATTAAAAAAATTATTGAGGAATTAATGATAATGTTATTCCAGCTAAATAATGGGACATAAGTAAATTCATTGTACTAACGATCTGTGATATTGTCAAATTTAAGTTGAATGTACACATAAATAAATAGCTCCCGGAGATGATGTAAAGGACTTGTTTTAGTCATCTAGTTTTTAACAACAATACTTTCTATGCACTTCGTAACCTATCGAGAGATTTGTTCCAATATTGGAATTCTTATTTTTACGAGTTTTCCTTATCCTCTTTGTCATATACTCTGAACAAGCTTTATAGCTCCTGTTTGTTTAATATTAAAATTTCGAGTTCAGAATGTAATAATCGTAAAAACATTTCGCGAAATAAAAACAAAGCATCGCGTAAATACGTCCGCGCTTGTTTTTTGTTGTTGTTTTTTTCTTGTTTTTCTTTTCGTGTTTCAGATGTTCTTGTAGAGGAAAAAAAGGAAAGCGATGAAGCGTAAAAAAATGAAGGTTATGTGTGTTCGCTTTTGAACATTAAAAGCACTTTTTAATAATTTGGTCGAGTGAGCAGAGGTTTAGTATCGATGAGAGGTTATTCGTGAACTACCACTATGCACATCGGTGCATATGCTTACGTGTACATAAGTTGCTCGTTAATTCCGAAAGGAATCGGACCTTTCTCAAATATATTTATCTCATCGTGTAATCTTATTAATTTACATGTCAGCCTTGTAATTAAGATTCATTGAAAGGTATCGCGCAAAATGTTTCGGTAAGTACAAACATTCTGTCTTACATCAAAATCCTCTCGTGCTGCAGACTGTGTCGTACTCTCGACATCGTTAACACTACGTCCTCAGTGACAAATGGACATCTCGTGTCCGCGTCGCGTATCGATAGTCGATGTTGCGGCTGCTGTGCTGCTGCTGTTCCATTAGTGGCTGAGGCGCTGCCGATCGAGGGTTTGCTTACGATGGGCTACGTCACGTAATTTCAATGTTTGCTCTTATCGCGTGAACGGATCAGGTTTGTTCCAGCAGCAATCCCTTATAGGTCCGAACGGTTCCGAACTGTCCCGCGCATGCGCAGAAGCGAAATCCCAGTTGTGCGCTGTTCCAACACTGACAATTCCGAACTTTTAGTCCCAGTTCGCTGTTCCAACAGTGGCCAGCGAAGAATTCCGTTCTGAGAGTTGGGGATTTTGAGTTGGGAACTGTGGTTAGGTTAGGTTAGGTTAGGTTATGTTGGGGCAAATGAGCGGGAAGGAAGCGAGTGTCAACTTCTCTTACTCAGCTACCTGTTTTATTCGACCTTAATTGGATTATTTTCTTTCGGCTTTCGAACTGTTTTGAACCTCTTCTGTTACATTTTGACCCCGCTTTTTTCCTGTTTATTTTTTCCGATCAGCGACTGAAATCTCGTAGTTTATGAAGACCTAGCTGTTTTTTTTGAATAAATTTTCTGTTTATTTTATTATATTTATTTAATTCTATTATATTTCTTTTCTACTTTCATTAGACTCAGTTCATTTCACGACTCATTCTTTTTTGATTAATTTCTATTCGTGATTCATTTGTTACTTTTCGTTGTCCACAAAATCTCTCTCTCTCTCTCTCTCTTATGTTTTACTTTTCTCATATCATCCTTTTTTTATTTGGTTACTGGTAGACTAAAGACATTTCTTTAAATAGGCGATAGTTTCTATTCAGAGTTGTTTTTAGAGGTACTTTTTTTTAGAGGACCGTAGGACACGCCCTTGTGGAACGCCTGTTGGCCGTCACTGCTCTGAGAAGAACTTATTCTCTGTTGTAACTGAAGATGAGTGCTTTGCAATGGAAGAGAGAGAGAGAGAGAGGGATGTTTGGTGAGGGATGCCATGACGGCGTCAAGTGCTCCGCCGCTGCGCAATTACACATTTCCCGTCATTGTGTTTATGTCCGTGCATCGGTGCTTTCCAACATTCAAACTCTCTCCCTCTCTCTCAATGGCAGTAGCTCTCAACTTACGTTGCAGGTACGACTCCACCAATCTACTTGTACAAACAATTCCAAAATTCTCCTTTTGTTCAATATTTTCAATTTTTTACATTTCATTTTTCATATGGAAAATGAGTGTTCGAGTTAGGTTATGTTTGACTTAAACGATGTTGAAGAGTTTTCGCGCTCTGCGGTTGCAGTATAAGTGCTTTTTCATATCTCCTCTCCATAAATTGCAAATGAAACGCACCGACTAGTCTCTTATTAGTCTAAAGTAAACATAAAGTAACTTCACCGGAAATAAAATGTTGTTAGGTCTAATGATGTGTCAGTGAAGATTGTCGTCTTCATTTCATTGAAATCCGTAGAGTCAATTAGTCAAAAGCCTTTTTTAGTCGCTAAAACGAAGAAACGTATGAAATTGAGATGTGCTGCTCTGTTAAGCGCTGTGGAAAGTGAGCGCACGTACAGACACTACAACCTCGGCCTCAAAGAAGTGACACACGCTCAGTTGTAGTCGTGTGATGAGAAAGAAGAAGAATTGTTTTTCGTTAATCAGGTAATAAAATAATAGATCATTAGAAATTCTTTTTGCGACCAAACCGATCGTCTGCTGTCTTACCCCTCCCTCCCTCCCTCACTTGTACGAAAGTTCAGGCAAAATATGGCGTAATCAATGCATCATACTACGAGGAGACTAATTGTTTTCTTTCACTTGATGTAGAAACTTTATTATATTTTTGTGCGTTTCCTTTTTTCACGTCACGAGGATGCTGAAAATAATCTGAGATAATTATTTTCAGTGAAGAGGGGATGTTGTAAACACTATAATTAATATAGAAGCGAATGCCTTTGAAACATTACGGGCGTAAACTTGTCTCACACACTTACACTATCATGAATCGCAGTTCCCTCAGGGGACTTACATCTAGTAAATGCTTGTTTGGCGAACACGGGGCCCCGAGCTGAGTCTGGCATTTACTTCCACTTACTACGTGTAAGGCTCCTTCCTTTCTCTTTCATGACCTCCCTTGGTCACCTCTTGTTCTTTTCGATCCCGATGCTATTAAGGCTAGGGTATCTTTCATTTTCCTCTTCTCTCTTCTTCTTTTTTAAAAAAATGTTTTTAGTGAAGTCTTGAGATATGTCAGTATTTGAGTTTTCAGTTGTAATTCAGGAGGGTTTTTAGTGAGTATGGTTCAGTCATTCGGCGAGTCCCACGCGCGGGGAGAGACATGTTGACTCTCCCTAAGTGCCTAACTGCATTTTTCCCTACCTGTACAGAATTTTAGGGCTCTAATGACCATTGATGTCGACATGAGCCGTAAAGCGCCCCCCCCCACACACAAAATCAAACATTCCCGCATTTAATCCACTCACTTTCTTTTTTGGCTCTACAGCTCGTCGACATGGCATCGGGATCGAAAAGAACCAAGGGAGGTCAGGAAAGAGAAAGGAAGGAGCCTTACACGTAGTAAGTGGAAGTAAATGCCAGACTGAGCTCGGGGCCCCGTGTTCGCCAAACACGTACTTTTACTAGATGTAAGTCCCCTGTGTGTGTGGGGGGGGGGGTTGAATTTCCTAAAGGACCGTTTCTCCGTTAACGAATTAACTTGCTGCAGAGGTGCGGGAGTCTCTTCTTGGAATAGAAGCTGTCGTTGAGGGAGAGGGAGGTGCGTAAGCAACGCGCACCATTCGCTTTTGTAGTTGCCTTCCTCTGTGTAGAGTCGGCGAGGGAGGACGTTATCCCACAATGTCCTATCGCTCTACGCATTGTTACGGACGGCACTAGAGAGCCAATATCTCACGTGAAGACGCCTTCTCTATAGAGCAGCTCTGTCTTAGGTTTCTCTCTGGTGCGCGCACGAGAAGCCAGTTCTGCGGAATCGCAGTCATTAGTCACTCCTGTTGTGGCAGCGTCGCAGTGTCTGAAACAAGCGGATACATCGCAATTTATGTGTGTGTGTGTGAGAGAGGCAATTTATACCCGTGATGTATGAAAGGCATTCACGTTGCTATTAATTGCGGTATTTACTACCACACCCCTCGACAAATTATGATCTGCACCTTTTGGTGAAGCGAACGGGGAAACGACGCAAAGAAAGTGACATAAGTATTTCGCGTTCAGAGTCTAACATTCTCTCGTCCGGGGGAGGAAGCGATGGACCTACTCCAGAATTAAGCTCCTGCTTTGGATTCGAGTACCTAAGATTATGTGTGTGACCGTATCGAGGTGAATTTACGGTTTTCTCGACGAAATAAAATTATTGCATAAATACTTTAACCTCGGCGATAATTTGCGGACATAGTTTAGGACAAAAAATAAATAAAAAAGATTAACAGACTTTAAATGAACCAAAGTAAATCCGCTTACTCCAGTTAAATAAGTGAGCTTTCTCTTTCTCCTAAGCGACGATCTACGATTTGAAATTTTGTTCTTTCGCGTTTTATTAATTCCAATTTTTATTTTTCGAGTATTTTGAAACACATGAATATCAGAATCTTTTCAAACATCGTAACGGCGTGAGTTTTTTTTTAAAAAGTTAATGATTGTTTATCTTTTTTTTTGTCTCGCAATGGAACTAGGGGGACGTGTGTTGGGCGCCACCTGGGAGGTAGTTTACGAACTCGCAATCATTCGAATATACCGTTTATTTCGAAGCATTTGAGTAATAGTGCGTTTCTACCGTGTAAGATTACTTTGCTTCTCCTGCACAGGAAGTCGTCTTTGTGATATTGTACCTATTTCCGTAGTTAAGTAGTTAAAAGTGTGATGTGAGAGAGAAAAAGGGACTTTTGTAGAATGTCGGTGTGCGGCGGCGGATGCAACGAATTTGATTTTTGACTTCGTGTTTCGCGGTTCAACTCATTAACTTAATTTTTTTTTTAATTTGATCTAGAACCCTGTTCCTCGTTACCATCACTGGGGTTCTGCATTTACCTGTCACTACTTATCCTTTCCATTGCATTTCGTCCTGTGAAGGAGTTGAGGATTTTTAAATGCAGCGCAATGTTATTCTGCGTTGCAACAGAACCGCATTCGAATGCGAGCGCGAGACTGGAAAGAAAATGAATATTTCCGCTGCCCTAAATGTATTTTATTTCCGCTACTAATAAGAAGGGCGATTCCTCGGAATAGGAAAGTATCGGGGTAGGGTGGGGGGAAGAAAGTGACAAATGTTTCGCCCAAATATCACTTTTTTTTCCTTTATTTTGTTTTTTGGGGCGACTTTACGGCTCATGTCGACATCAAAGGTCATTGGAGCCCTAAAATTCTGTACAGGTAGGGAAAAATGCAGTTACGCACTAGGGAGAGCCAACATGACTCTCCCCGTGTGTGGGACTCGCCGAATGATTCAACCCTACCCACTAAAAACCCTCCTGATCTACAACACACCAAAACATATCTCACAACATACATCAAATGGAGGGGGGCACATAACATGAGGGGGGACAAAGAATAAGGGAGGGACAAAAAATGAGAGTAATGAGGAAAATGAAAGATACCCTAGCCCTAATGGCCCAAGATCACTTGAAGTAGTGGAGTGAGTGACCAATCGGGCGCGGAGCGATGCGTAGTACACACGTTCTCTCAAAAGGAACCGAAATGACTCCTCGTTCTCTATCGCGTCCTCACGTCGTTCAACGAGAGACTCTCTTCCTCTCCGCTCTGTGTACAGTTTTGGATCTTCTCCTTAACGATTTGCGTGGGTTATTTTAAAGCGAGGAAGCGGTCTTACACGGTCTCGTAACTCTTGTTACATTCTTGTTTTGTAAAATTACGATAAAACATCTTATGTATTCTGAATAATCTATAATTTGTTAAAATCGCCGCGAATGCGTGATAGTAATAGTGAGACTAGACCTCCTGAGGTACAATTTATAAATTCCTCGAAATACCTCTTTGAACTGAAAAGTGAATATAGCGACAGTGGCATCGCAGTCACCGCGCTCTCTGCTACTGAAACAGTCGACTACGTCATTTTAAGTCAAAAGAAGATCAGATTTTTAAAGAAATCGTAAAAATCGTAACCACACAAACATTCTCATTTATGTTTTAAGTTTGTATTTATTAATGTTTTCATAGAACTGAAAAAGAATACGAATTTTCATTTCGAGATTCGAATCATCATGTCTCAACATTTCCTTGTGTTGAATTTGCGCGGACGGTTATCATTTTTCTATCTTTTACCATTAGCGAGCAATGATTCTATGTATGTATGTATGTATGTATGTATGTATGTATGTATGTATCGGGGATTTTTCTCGAAAATGGCTCTTAACTGTTTTGTTGTCTCTCGAAAACTAGATGTATTTTGGATTAAAAGCTTCTAACTACGTAACATTGTTTGTAGGATCGTGTGCGTCCTTTTTTTGTAAAATTACAAAAAAAAGAAAACTGTGTTGTTGATTCCAAACAAATGACGAATGATAATGAAATGCAAAACCTGCTGAAGGGGGGAACAGTAAAATTATCAACGAATAGTTGACTATTGATGACGCAAAGGCGTCATATAGTTTCGTATGTAATTTGTCCTTTGAGAGAAGCTCGCTCTCCCAAGGTTTCCTGTAGTGTTGTGCTACAATGAGAGAATGTCCTGTTCCGATAGAATACGTCATGTGAGTTAGTCTCGTCGACGTGAGTGACCAGTCGCTTGATTAGTGCAGACTTCCCCTGCGTGAGTTCGCTTAGTTACAAGCAGCCATTGTGCTCTCACTCAGCCATTAGCTAATGAGACGCTTAATTCTGTACCGACGCAGTCGATGCCAACGCTAAAGCTGTTGGTGGACCATTCCTCTGCTGTGGGAACACATCTACTATGCACCGACCTACAGTTTGTGGTTGAATACAAAGTGACCTAGAAACATATTTATACCCTAATAGATCGACTTATTCTTTTCTACATTGTACTAGGAGAAAATAATTCTTGGATCAAAGCTGACTGATTTATTATTATTTTACTTTTTTTCTCAAACGTAGGTGTCTTTCTTTGGGGGAGTAAAACATTGTTCCAGGTAGCAACCACCTTCCTCAGGAACAAGTCCTCCATTGTGGATCCCTAGAACACTTTGCGCAGGATATGGGGGCTGTACCTCGCAGGGCACTTTCTTGTAGCTCCCTATCTTTAATCTTACGTGGGCGTTTTTCAAGGTCTTTTTTTCCAACCCCCCTCCCCGAGACAGAACCGAGCCCACCTCATGATGATGATGAGGATAACTTCTGTCGCAACTCCTCACTTCTATTGCCAACTTCTTATACCTCACCTTTTTCTCAGCCACTTTTGAGACAAGATTTTCATCGCATATTATACTAACATCAATAATTTTACGTGTTTTTTTTTTGTTGGGTGATATCTCTGATGATGATATCCGGATTGTTGGCATTAACCGTTCCATCTGCACGAACTTGCTGGACATGTAACGTACTGTTATGATTATTATTCGCGTAAAAAAAGAGAAATATTCTCGAAGTTTCTCCGCGACGAAAAGTGTGTATATTCTATGAGAAACCTCGCATTGATAGAAATTGAACTCTTTGACATTGCGTTGAAAACTGAATTCGAAACATAGTTCGCAACTTTGAACAAATTTAAACTATGGTTTTCTCGTTGCTGTAGCTATTATTATCTAATCACTGTCATTTTGTTAAATGAAACTTTCTGTTATATATATTTTTTTGTGATATTCATGACTATTTGCTTAAAAAAGGGGGTACACATTACAAAGGATAGTTGAAATGGACCGGGGTCGAATCGTAATGCACTGTGAGATATATTTTCCAACTTTACAAGTAACATTGATTCGTGTGCTTAAGTATATTATAAAACAGTTTCAGCCGATGTATTAGTCTTCGTCAAGTTTTTGTTGTCGTCTAATGACAAAAAGATACAAGAAAAAAGTGACTTGCTCTGTCAATATTTCTCTGTGATATGAAATATTTCGGAAAGGCAATCTCGTCGAATTGAAACTTTTCATTTCGCAAGTACTGACTGACGTGAAACAGTATTTTATAGTTTCAAAATAATTGATTTGAAATGAAATGTTTATCATTTGTGGAGATCGTTGTGATTCTTCCACAAGGTCAGATGTCACTGAATTCAATTCTTATTTTCAAAAGCCGATGGAAGTCGATTGGCTGCATTTCCAATTCGCTTCGCAAACAATACGTTCGTCGCGCTCGTATCGGAAGGTCGCACCTGTGAATTGATGTTTCAATAGCCAACAATTGTTGTGCGTGATCCCTGTGGATGGACATTGACGACTTTTTAGCTTTCGAAACACTGGAGAACGTATCCACTTCTGTAGATATATTTTACACCCTTTCACGTCAGCATATGACGTCTTTGTGGGAAGATTTTGTATGATGTTTATTTAGCTTTTCCAATTTTCATTCGTACTAAAGATGAGTCACTACTTTGAGCAGCATTCAACTTCATTTCTTTTGTTCTCGGAATACTTCTCAACAATACAAACAAATGAGTTCTTTTGTTGTTGTTGTTGTTGTTTTTGAAGGGGGGGGGACGGGGTCAATAAGAGTTTCCCCCTTCAATGAACCCTGTGCTTTATGTGTGTCACAGAATGAGAGACTGTGCAAGCAGCTCGCGATTTGTTTAAGCCCCCCGCCCCCGCAGTCAATATGCCTTAGTGTGTCTTGGGGTATCACTAATGATTTTAATTATAACCGAATACTTGCGCTGAATTCTGCGATGGAGAAACGAGACGGAGACGCGAAATGGGTTCTCAACGTAATTTGTACAAAAGAGTGAAGAAGTAGATTTTTGTAATTACAGTGATTTATTTTATTATTGAACGTACGCGTTAGCTTCATCCGGGAATCTCTTGAACCTCGAGCGGGAAGAGTGGAAGTGGCCTAGAATCGTTTTGTAGGTTGATTCGATGACTTCGATAAATGCTTTTTACGATTTTGTGTTAGAAATAGAAGAAGACGTGAGGACCACAGTGGTGTTTTTGTTCCACAAAGGGTGCAATGTGGCTTTGGGAGTGAGAGAGGCGTGGGCGCGGCGCGTGCTTCCTTCCGGTGGGACTTCCGGCGGCGTCTCCCTTGAGCATCATCCCGGCCGCTCCCTCTCTCTACCTTCCCGTCCGCGAGGGCGACGGTTCGTTTCAAAGATTCGTCCGAAGGGCCTAAAGGAGAACACTCCCTTGATTGTAAGGGCTCCAGTGACCGAGACGATTGAGAGCCCTAAAGCCCCAATTTTAAAAAAATTCTTTGATTTTAAAATAGCTCATTTGCTCATTATTCTACAAAAGAATGGCAAGAGTCTCTTGTCAAAATTTTTAAGATGGTGGCCATTCGAAATAATATTTTCGCAGTCATTTTTATTGAGTTGTTGAAAATTTATAAATTAAACGTTCATAATTTATAATTTTCGTAAAATTTCATTAAGTTTTTAAATGTCACTTTCATTAGGAGCTTACGAACTCGATATAACAATTTTACCGAAAGCATTTAAAAGAATCGGTTTTGAGGAAGCCGGGAATTTCCTTCTTTCGATTCTGACTTGTATCATTGAAATGAGTGTGAACTTAAAGGAAGAGTAGAACATACATTTTCTACAAAAAGACATCACAGAAATTTTGGAGATATTTCAACTCGTCGTGACTTGTAGTGATGTAAAAATTAAAACTTTTCTTTTACACTAGTGCACACCATTTTAACCCATTCAATATATTTACTTTCTCGATATATAGAAAGGATAGGGATGCTTTTAAGTATGGAGAAAGTTTGAAGGGTTTTTGTGTTAACTTCATTGATAACACCAGTTGTTTCCAGTCACTTTTCCATCCCTTTGGGAAAACGAATTGTTAGAAATAATCTTGATCCGTACTTTGTATTTTATTGCTATTTTTCTTCAACATAAGTGAACAGACGCAGCTGTAGGTCTTCACTTAGGTTTCACGCACGTCGACGTCGCATTTTGAAATCACTTTCTCAAGTTTTACGATGTCTGCTTCGATTTGGCGGTGGTGCAATCATCCGACCACTGCTTTCCTGAATTTCGTTCTTAGTTACTCAAAAAACGATGTGAAGGGAAAACACCGAATTTTTTTTTGTGCGATTAAGGAATGTTTATTGGAGATATTCCTAAGTGATGGAGTTGCATCCTGAAATTGAACTTCTCAAAGACTTGCGAGCAAATTTGGGGACTCTACTTCAATTTTTAAACTCATGGTCTGCAGCGTGAGTCTGTCATTGGTGCTAGGCACTGACCGGTATTCCTTCACCGACAATATCCTCCCTTATAACTCAGTAGGATTGAATTTGGATTCTTTATTGCTAGAGGGAGGGAGGGAGGCTGGATGGAAAACTGAAAGAGGATTCAGAAGCATTCATATTGGAATCTCTTACTCTCTCTTTTAAACCTTAAACTTCAACGTTATTCTCGGAGTGATTTTGAAACGAATAACTGAATGCGAAATGTAGAGAGGAATAGCGACGTAGTCACGTGACCTTATTCGAATGAATGAAGTCTATTTAACTCACCTTTGAGTGTTTCCTTTAAACCACTTGATAAATACGCGCGACGGATATTGGAAGGATACCCTGATCTTTTTTTTTTATGACACGTATTTGTAGTTTGTTTTCGTGTGTTATTTTTCTCACAATTTCCTTTTGCGTAGTTTTATATTCACATTTTTGCGGCATCTCAGAAGAGTCGAAATATTAGGAATATCAAGTGTAGAAAAGTAGGTATAGTTTCTTATTTTTAGACCTACAAATACACAGTTTGCGATAATGGAACTTATTTTAAATTACATTTTATTGAAGAAGATTTGTGAGATCAAAGAGTGTTATAAGGAATGGTGCTGTCGTAATTGTACTGTTGCAAATCAGGAATTCCTTTGCTACACAAGCGAGTATTGAAGTAAACAATTAGAGACAATTGAACTATGTTGATCTAAAACTGGTTTACTTACGAATAACAAAAATGCTCTTAAGAAAACGTAGTTGAACGAAATGTTAGTTATATAAACAAAATAACTAACATTTGCGTATGAATGAAAGAGAGAGTAAGAGATTTCAATATGAACGTCACATACACTTGAAGACTTCTCAATATTTTTTTCTTCTTCCGTTTTCCATTCAACCTCCCTCTAGCAACAAAGAATCCAAATTCAATCCTACTGAGTTATAAGGGAGGATATTGTCGTGGAAGGAATAAGTCAGCGCTTAGCACGAAAAGAACTTGCGTTTTTAATGTTTCAATTTTTCAATGTGATTTAATTTATTTTTTTTGTGCAATTGAATACCATGGGACCAAATATCATTTAATGTTTGTTTGTTTTCAAAAGAAGAATTGAAGATGGCGTGGGACATTGAGACAGAGAGAGAGAGAGAGAGAGAGAGAGAGATGTTGGGGTCTTGAGGCATCGGAAGGCAACTGATTCGCGCTGCTTCTACTGCTGCACCGACATGAAAGACTTACCCTTCCTTACATGCGGCTTTCCCACATCAGTCGTATTCCACTGAGTGGATGAAGCGTGAGACGAAAATTCACAACGCGGGAGGAATAAAAAAATATTTCAGTTATACAAACAGGTTAATGGAATTTCCACGTTTCGCCTATAAGGTAACGACTTTATTTGCTTCAGAAGATGTTTTCGAGGGCATGGCCATTCATCATCAGTGAATCTAAAATAAATTACAAAAATATATTGATCAAATTTCTGGCAGGGATTCTTCTTTATTTCCTATGTATATATTCAGAATATCCTCATTCATAAGATGGACGTAAATATTATTCTAAAGAAATTATCGTCTTAAATTCAATTCTGTTATTCACTTCTAATTATTCTGTAAAAACGTTTATGTTCTTAATTTCAATTTTGTTATTTGATCAATATATTTTTTTGTAATTTATTTTAGATTCTCTGATGATGAATGGCCATGCCCTCGAAAACATCTTCTGAAGCAAATAAAGTCGTTACCCTTTAGGCGAAACGTGGAAATTTCGTCAATGTAGTTACAAGCTGTAACTAGGACTCACCTCCTTCATACACAAACAGGGCAGGTTTTGAATAGAAAAGGGACTCTATGCATCTCCAATCCTAGGAGAGGTACTAGTGGCGTAATAGACCGGCAATATGTGTTATGTAAATGGGGGTAATACTGCCTTGGTGTGGAAAATAAAAGTAAGGTGGAACAGAGTAAAAATGAATAACAAAGCAAACTCAATATTATTTCCTTAGGATAAGTTTCTATGCGATGCAATCCATCGACTCTCTGCTTGTTTGTGGACGAAATCAAGTACAGTATTTGAAATGGACTGCATCATATGTTGGAGTTCTTCATTAATAGTCATGGCTTCGTGTCTGACAGGTTCTTTCTCGTTCCCTTCGTTCGTTACTTTCGAGAGCAGTCGTCGCCCGAATCGCTTTGCATTCAATTCCAAAGTGTAGTCAACCCATCGAAGTACTCGTCGAATCCTATTCTTCAGTTGCATTCACCGAATGTTTGTTTCGTTTCGAGTTGGATTCGAAGGAATTTTCTGAGAAATAGACCGGCACTGAAAGTTTTTAAAACGTGAAGAATAAATTTGAAGAATATCATTAGATTTTAAGATAAATCTCAAAATACTCTTTTTCCAGTTAAAGATTAGTTTCGGTTTTCTTCTTCTGCCTCGTAGAATATGTTTCTGTTTGATGAGATTTCGATGGTTAGCAAAAGTCTTTGCACTGTTTTGTTCCCGTGATCAAAGTCGATCTTTCTAAAGTTCGTTGCGAAGACTGTCGAGACGTTTCCTCGCAATCAGCGAGGCGTCCAAAAGGAGGAGGGAAGACGGAAGGGTGTGGCTTCAGCCCTTCGCTTCTTAACCACTTCTTTTCCTATTCAAATTATTCCCTTTGTTCCTAAAATTTTCCATAGAGCAATATTGAGAATATGAATGATTCTGGTGCTTTCTACTCCCCCGTCAAATCGACGGTGGTGTGGTCGGGGATGCCGCAAGGGACGCGAAACGGTCTCGAAGTTAATTTCGTTTCATGCGAGGGTTATTATATTAATGGCGCGTCGCTACCATCAGTGCAGCGGGTCGAAGTCAAGTCGGACATTTGAATCGTAGAAATTCGACATAACGTAAATAGGATGTCGTACCTTTGAATCCTTATTCTTTGATAAATGCGAGAGACTTCGATCGGCGAAGAATTCTCACATGTAACCCGACTTTTTAATATTTCTTACTGATCGCTTTCCAAAACTCGACTGTCAAAGTAGTAAGTAATGCTGATTAGCGGAAATCTCTTTAACGCAAAGTCAATCGACCCCATTGCGCTCCCGCTTCTCGCATTTCGCCTCGTGCTGCTATCTGTCGGCCAGATTATTCGCTTTAGTTTCAGGAAGGAAATAGTTACCGACGTCATTGTTCCTATCGGGGGAAAAGCGAACTAGAGAAAGACAACTCAAACAGAGCTAGCGCTCGTCGGTTAGAATGGGGAGGGGTTATTAGGAAGAAAGCGACAACTTTGTGAACGAGTATATTTGTACAGAATGAGAAAACCTATTTCACTTCGGAAATACTTACCATTATGTTAGCAAACTTTGAATCTGCTATATTCTATACTCTACCACACTCAATTTTCGTTTCGAAATATTCAGGTTTTTCAGGTTCTTGGCTTAAGACTACTCAATCTCTGTAGAGATTGCGATAATTCTTCTCCACTTTTATCTTCCTGTCGACACAAGGAATATTATTAGCTTCATAACGTTCTCTAAAATAGAACTTTCACTCATTACCACAAAACTATCCAAACGTTTAGACACACTCTAACGGGAAAATTGTTTTTCTTCTTCGAAATATTACGTAATAGTAGATATAACAAGATAAGTGAATACAAACATATGAATATAAATCGATACTCGTCCTCAACTTTTCCTTCGCGATTCGTTACTCTGTTATTGTCATTTTCGAAGACGTTTTGGGTTTCTTCTTCTCTCTCTTCGGAAACAGTGTCCCAGTGTCGTTCCTCTTCAAATCAAATTCAAACACTGATTATTCTTATGCAGTTAATATTTGATATTATTATTATTCACAAAGAATTAAGCAGTGAAAGAGTATTGTAGTGCCATATGAGAAATATCATTTCGATGGATATATTTAAAAAAAAAAGATTTTTGTCAACTTAATCGAGTGTTGCTGTTCACTTTGGCGATTCCTCGTCTTTTGTTCACATTTTAAATTCATTAATATAATTAGTTTGTCGGAGAAAATTGTTCCTCCGAATTATTCCGTGTGTTTAAAGCCGTTTAACTGCCCTAGATTTATTGTCGATTCGGATATTTGTTCGTCTGTCGCGTGCAAAAAGCAGAGGGAAGCGTTAATTCCCCTCGCGCCACTAGCGCCTCAAGCGGCGCTCGACGCCATCAGTGGAGCGGGAAGGAGGTCACTGGGATCGGCCCTTTCGTTGTTGCCCTTTCGTCGTTGCCCTTTACCTCTGTTTCCTCCGTTTGGACGACATATACACGAAAGGTGACGAGGATAAGTGGTAGAAAGCAAAGGAATGGAAAGCACGAAACCTGCAGTGTTTATGCGGAATGAGCAGTCAATGACGACTTCAGTCCCGGTTCATTTTCGATGCGGGACTCCACCGAAGTCTACATCTGAAAACATAAAAAAACCCTCTGCTTATGACAAAAAGCCGCAAAATGAAGATTTTCGTTCCTTTTGGAATTAGTGGCGACGTTATCGTTATTTTACTTAAAGAGATTCTTCAAAATGAGAAGTTCGAGTAGGGGAAACGCGTCCACACACTAGAGGGCTATGCGCAGAACCAAAGATCCCTTAGATGACAACTGGAAGAGAGAGAGAAGAGAAGAGAAGAGATAAGGGATAGAACAAATGACACCCATTGAAGCCGTGTTCCAGGAGACTTTGGTCTTTTATTTGAAATCTGAGAGGAGTATTCAGTGGGAGAGCTACAGCCATCCCGAGCCACCTCTACGAATAACTTGAATGAACGAGCGAAATCTCTTTTAACACGTGTCCTAGAAGATGGAAATTTCAGATTTTTTATTGTCGTTATACTTTTGCGGAATTTTCTTTTCCAAACCTTTTTTTTTATGATTACTTCAAAATGCTAAGTTGCATGTGTAATGATTCGAAGAGAAACGACGTACTCCTACAACTCATTTTGTGAAGAGCGTATACTGACCCGCCGTACACGTGTGTAGTATTAGTTGCGTATCTTACAACTTGTTCTAGGGGACGCTCAACAGTTCGGTAAGACCAAATAACTTAGAATATTATTCTACCCGTGATCATATACAGTTTGCAACTCCTCCCCTTTTTTTACAATAAATTTTATTTGTTTATCAATAAGAACGAAGAAAAATACGTGAAGGTTGAGTTTCGCTTTTTGTCTGGTTGTGTGCATCGAGTTATATTCTAAATTGTAATAGTTATATTTCTGCATCGAATATGCATCACAGTTGTATCATACGCGTCAAAGTGGAATCACGCACCTGCCAAATGTAATCTCTTTAGCTTTTCCGCGTGTAAACACTATTATAACGTATAATCAATGGTTTATTGGACATAATTCATTACCGTTCAGAAAAAAAAAGAAATTGTCAATTGAATTATATTTTACCCATTTTTTGACCCTCGTAAGTCAGAGAAAACTTTCGATGAATGTGCGGAACAAACTTTAATCCCGAAATTGCAAAAATATTCCCTGACCGCAGATACATATCACGAACCTATTTTGCCTGTGATATTACTTTATTTAATTCTTTCAAAGTATTTTTTATTACTTTTGCTTCGTTTTCGGGATAAAAGAACACATCACACTTCGTGAGATCCGTTGCAAAGGAAATGAAATAAAATATTGCTGTATCATTTTAATTATATTGTAAATTAAATTCCATCCAAGTGGTTCGTGACCCTAGTTTGCTTGTAAAGAGATGTATGTCGCTTGGTGCCTCAGGCCAGTCAGTCAGTCAGTCAGTCAGTATGTACGCATGCATGCAAGCATGTGTGTTGGAATGCGTGTGTTAATGCTGTTGATGTATCGCCTGAAGCCGGTCGCCGCATGTCGTCCGTTCCCCTCCTTTCCCCTCCTTTCCCCTCCTTTCCCCTCCAGCCCACGAGTCACGTGGATTGTTTGTGACGCGAACGGAAAACAGCTGAACTGCGTTACAACGCCCATGATTGTTTTTGTGTACACGTGAAGAGAAGAGAAGAGAATCAGTATTTTGTTTGGGATTTTGAAATAAAATAGTTATTTTGTTCTCTTTTGGAAGTTTTGGTAAATGTCGTAAAACGATAGGGGAATTGATTTTTAATATTTTGCCAATTCTCTTTTCTTCTTCTTCTGTGAATGTACATCGGTGAGGAGACGACTCGAGGCTTCAAGAAGCCAAATGGTGATGCGAATGAGGTGAGGGATGAATTACGATGAGTGAATGTCGCGGTGGAATAATAGGCGAAAGGGGAAACGGGAGAACCTGCCGCGAATTCTACTTTGCATCGGACAGGGTTCGAACCCGCGTCACCAGAGGTAGAAGGCGAATACGCCACGCCACGAGTCGCCCTCTCCTGTTAAAATAACTCCGTGTATATTTCCTCCATAAGAGTTATTTTTGCCCATTATACAAATTAATCTTTAGTACTGACGATGTCACGTAATTGGCATTTGTTGTTTTTTAACTGAGAGAAAGTTTTTTTTTTTTTTTCGAGAACATTTTTCCATATGTTTCTCATATTTGCTTCCATATTCCTGGTTCATCTCTTTTCCTTCTTCCTCTTCTTCCTCATTTTCTTCTTCTCTTCTTCTTCTTCTTCTTCTTCTTAGAAAGACGCTCACTTAATGATAGAGCAACACAGTGATATTTATGAAGAAGAATGGAGTTATCTCTGATGGGAAAAATATGTGAAAAGAGTGACAAGATTACAGCAAAATGGTTGGAATGTGATGATATACTGAGTAAATGTCGAATATTATACTTTTCTTAGAAAAAGTTCATTTGGACGCTATCTCAATGGCGGAAGCGATCGTTTCCTGTGAGTGAGTGAGTGAGAGAGAGAGAGAGAGCTTTTGTTCTTGAGGTGTTGCATTCGATTGTCGCTTCAACAGAACATTCGATATTCGTCCGAAAATGAAACAAAAATTTTCGACTTATAATTTGATGAAGAGAGTGTATATCGTCATTTTTTATTTGTTTTCTATGAATTACGTCTAAACTTTCGTGGCATCGCAAAACGTGACCAACTGGAGCTAAATAGTAAAATGAAATTTAAAAAAGAAAAACGCGTCGGAACCCAAATAATTCGTTTGTGAATAAAATGCCGATTTTTTTTCCTTTTATTTCTCTAATTGTACGGTTTGGTGAGATATTTTGCGAACATCACTATCTCGTAAATAGCTGTTACTATTACACAACTTTCTCTGTTCTATTGCAAACTACGACATTTCATAAAGATGACAAAAAATTCTTCAAAAAAATGCTTCTGTATTTCTTGGTATTTGGTTATTGCTCGTAGGAACTATCTTTGCCTGTTACATCGTCATAGCTAAGCTCTACACTGCATTAATATCTTATATTATTCTTTACTTAGTCACATACTTAGGACTAAAATGTAGAAAATTATACGTAAAACCTTGTAGCCCTTTCGTAGCTCTGTGATGATGCCGTGACAAGAGTTCGTTCTTTTTGATGAACCGTTCGTTCGTCGTGTGTCAAGCGCATTCCGTTGCTTCGACCTGGAAGGAATTGCTTCCGGTGCTGAACGGGATGTAGAACCGGATTCTTGTTTCACATGAGCTTCTGTGAAAATCGCATATTATTCATTCAGAGATTCTCTTCAGAGGAGAATCGTTCTCCTTCGCTGATTCTACGCATTCCACGGGTCATAAACGGAACACTATGTATTTTTCTTTAGATAAATGGCAAAACTGTCACACCGCATATTCCAGACGTTTTGGAATTAGATAACTAATTACCCCGAAACTCTTGTAAACCTTTATTCAAGGAATTAAATATCTTAATACTTCCCTGCATTTATATTTATGAAACGGTCGTGTTTGTTAAGACCGAATTACTGAAGTGCCACCCTTGCTTCATACGAAACAGTCTCGTTCACGAACACAATACTCGCAATAGTAATAATATTCATGGCCATAGAGTGTCAACCACTCTTTGCCAAAAAGGACCGCATCATTCGGGAATCGTTCTATATCATTCCATCACCAAGAATATAAAAGACATTATGAAACTGAATATCTTCAAATCCGCGGTCAAAAACTATCTCCTGCACCAGTGCTTCTACACTGTAAAGGAATTTTTTGATTTTAATAAAAGTTAAATTCGTCTTGTACTTTATCACGCCATTGCAGTTGTACTTTTTAAATAACGTATATCAATTTTTTTTTAAAACTATTTTCTTTCATGATTATGATTCATATTAATTTAGTTTCACGTGTACTCAACTTTGGCAAGGTTGTGTACATTAATTCCGTAGCCCCATCCTGGCCCGGGTTTTTCTCCGGTTTTCCTTCGGATAGAGGCGAATTTCTTATACAGATTCTTTAGGGTTTGTCTAGGGGCGTGTTTATTGTAACAAGAAATCGTGAATTTAGTGGGTTTTTTTTTCAACTCTTATGATTTTTAAACACTATACTCAGAATAATCTATAGTTCGATAGTAACTTGTACATGTAAATTTACAAACATATTTGCATTAATTCACAAACATATTGACATTATATATTTATTATAACTCGCAGCTAACTTTTTATCTTATCTGGGAACTTTTGCTGAAATTTTTGAATCCGCCTCTGCCTTACGACCCTTGATCGGAATTGATGGAATACGTCCCTCGCTTGCTTCCGGAGAGTAAATTAGTTTATTGTCCTCCACGTGGTCATATTCAGCAGTTTGTACTGTTTTTTGACAATAAATTTTTAAAAAAATTAACCTTTTTAAATAAACTTTTTCTACGTCCAATGAATTCGTCGAAGGCGAATCGACCTCTTCTTGTCATCTAATCTAATCTGTTGCGTCCGTCTGGTTAGTGGCGTGATATCGTTCTCCGTATGAGGATTCAGTTATTCCATTATAAACATGAAGTCATCTGTCAAGCGCTTTAGTACACTGCAGAAGAAATGCGTCATCTTCTCAAGCATAAATGTTCATAAATGACAGCGTAATCAATTATTCTTGAATTTGGAAGGGAAGTTTTACGATATTCTTTGAGTCTCCCTCAGTGAACTCTCCCATTACGATACGAAATATTGTTCGATGAGTGTCCTATGTGCTTTACTTGGAAGTGTGAACGTTGTCTCGAAACTTATCTTTTGATTCCATCCTACGTCAAAAGAAAAAGGATACTTTGAGTGTATTAGGAAGAGAAGAATCTCCTTTACCAGAATTTAGGTGAGAGTGTATCTTTGCTCTTTACATTGGAGTGTTTGATTTTAAGAAAGCTATAACCAACACATATCCAAAATCTTAAAGTATTAACCAAAGCGATTTTTTAGGTTTCAATTCATTGTCGTTGCATTTTAAATCCACGTGTCCAAAACGATTATTTTTTTGTAATTTTTAATCACCTCTTGATAATTAATTTTTGTTTTTATAATACATTGTGAAGTTATTGGTGACTCTGTACTTTCATTATATCTCCCTATACATACGTTCGAGAGGACTCCAATGACGTGGATGTTGGTGAACTGTAAAGTTCCAATAATAATTATAATAAATTATAAGCATCCTTTGAAACAATTCTTACTCTTCTTATCTTTTACAACAATCGTAATGCAAGTGCTCCTGCGTCATGTCATTACGCATTAAAACATACCTCGTTCTTTTTATCTGCTCCGTTAATGTGCAAATCTTGCTTCTATGAACATTAGAACGGCGAAGCTCTGCCTCGGCAAGCTTTCATGACTTTCCAATCGTCTAACACTTGATTAAGTCCAAAATGCCTCTTAACGAGACGCCGTAAGCGAGTAGTGCTTGCAATGGTCCGCAATGGTCTTAGTACCATCGCATCGGATTCGAAATGTTTCCTTTAATGGGAAACGTTGGATGCGTTGAATTTTATTATTTGTTCTCTCGCATTGAGTAGAAATACTGAAAAGTGCTTTACGAAAATATTTAGCGAATATGTAGATTAGTTACAAAGGATAATCATCTCGTCTTGTATCGACTCCCTTTTTACGAAGTATGTACATTTCGTTGGGTGGATATTATAAATTTAATAATAATAAATTTATTGTCTTCAAAACTTTTTTTGCATAAGTTCCTAGATAAGATAAAAAGTTAGCTGCGAGTTATAATACATATATAACGTCAATATGTTTGTAATTTAACGCAAAAAATTTACATGTATAAATTATTATGGAACTATAGATTATTCTGAGAATAGTGTTTAAAAATCATAAGAGTTGAAAAAAAAACCACTAAATTCACGATTCCAATAAACACGCCCCTAGACAAAGCCTAGAGAACCTGTATAAGAAATCCGCCTCTACCCGAAGAAAAACCCGGGCCAGGATGGGGCTACAGAATTTATGTACTCAACCGTGCAAAATTTGAGTACACATAAAACTAAATTAATATTTACCAGCTTATGTTAATCGACGATTGCAATTACATTTCCCGTGCATCGCGACGTTTGAATGTGTGTGTGATCGTCACGACAGGGGCAGGAGGAGAAACTTGATCCCTTTTCTTCTTGTTTATTGGTTGTTCTGTTATTCTCCTGTCGTGCAATGTGCAATGTCCTCCCTCCTCTGTTGTGATAAGAAACGGTTCGTTACGTGTGAGCTCTGTGCCACTGCAAGTGTCGGTTAATTCGGTTTTTATGACTATTGCGTTATATATCTTGTTCTGCAAGTCCTCTCTCCTCTAATGCCGTACTTATTCAAAAGAAAGTACTTTCGCCGGCTGAGCTGGCGTCTTCAGTCTGAAATAAAGTGAAATACACAAATATAAACAATGTATTGAGGATAAGAAGTACAATAAATTATTGTTAAGATTATGAGAATTATTTGATTTGAAAATAATTAAGAAAATAATGAAGTTTTATTTTAGAAAATGTATTGAAAACACAGCAACAAAATTAAAGAAGAATGAATCAATGAATAGAGAGAGAGAAAATGTAAGACTTAAATGAAAGTACAAATATTTATAAATAAAAAAGTTATCCGTCTTGTCTTGTCACAAACGTAGCTCTCAATTGTCTTTTATTCAACTTAAAGATGTTTATGAAATATTTAATTAGAGAAAGTGAAATGAAATTTCGGTCATTCAGAGAACGATTAGCAATTCGTTTTGCCAACAAACCTTTCGCTCTGAAAATAAAAAAAAAATATAGGGAAAACAATTAGATTCACAGAAGAGTTTGGACTGAAATAAAAAGCGAAGTAACTGCCGTCGTATGTTTTTGTATGAAACGATCTTGTTTCACTTGTTTATTGAGTTGAGGAAAAGGATGTTTTAAGCTGTACGCAGTATTTTAACGCGAAATAATTGTGTATCAATCTTCTCGTTTTGTATATTTTGAAGCAAGTGAAGCTGGAGCTCAAGTTCATTGAACTCACACTTTATTTTCGGTTAACCGAAACTATAGCAAGATATGTTTTTTTTTCTTCTTTCGTTATGTGTCGACATTTGATTGAGAATAACCATCGAACGTAATGTTAGTTAGATGAGGACGTGACGATCGCTATCTCACGTGACAGCGTCTCGCACGCGCTGCCAAGATGTTGTTTTTATGGCAGAGACGGATTATACTTCTTACTTGCTTACCTTTTACATAATTCTGAAAACAGTGATGCGAATAGGAAAAGAGAGATCCGCGATCCTAATGTTCTGAAAATGACTCTCGTATGTTCGCATGAGTCACGCGGTATAAAAACACCCAGGACTCCCGATTATCGGTGACTCGGGAAGAGGATTATTGTGAATGACATCTGGTATCCAAAAAAGTATTTTAGAAGAAAATCTCCTTAATTTGGGACATTATGAAGCTTTTTTTGTATGAAATGACTTTTTTTATAACAATACGACCGTTACTCACGGTTTTGTCTACTAATACATACATCATACCGTGAGTGTATTTTACGGGATATTCACATCTGGTGAAGTAGAATTTGTCATCTGCGTGAGTCGTCTTTTGACTCATACAAGAATATACAATTTTCAGAATTAGTGACAGAGTTTTACCTTACTTGTTTCCAGGTAAATGAACCAATACAATAAAATATTGTATGTTGAAAAATGTTATTTGTTATTTTTGGTTGGTGTTTTTTTCACTGATTATCGGCGTCTATCGGCCTGATAACTGTCGCCGTTAATAGAGAGTCTCTTGTACTTCTTAATGCGGGTTTTAATCTCGTGTTTTCAAACATTACGCAGAAGTAATTCCCTCTCGCATGTAAAATGAAATCCCCCCCCCCCC
>NNCF01127608.1:115160-170514 GCA_002313205.1 Laupala kohalensis | reverse complement strand
TTTTTTTTTTTTATCTTTTGAGCTGATGAATCGTGATCTTCGCTATCGAACGTTGGGACAAGGAGATAACGGAGCTTATCCGGTTGATATCCCCTCTGTTACAACAACAACAACAAAAAATCAAATAGTGAGCGGCCAGGAGACAAGTGTGACGGACCTCTGTTGTACCCCAGCGACCCATTACGTTTAAAAAGGAATTTAATAAATATGTTTATAATTTATTAAAATAAAATTACAGAAACAATAATGAAAAGTACCATTATTAAAAAAATATAATATAAAGGATAACTAATAGAAAATTGTATTTCTCGTGTCTGGGAATATGGCAACTTTTTACAGCTGTCAAACGAGGGTTACGTGTACGTTCGTAGGGAAGTTTGTTTGTTTACTTCATGCCCTATGATGGTGTTCAGGTGCTATTCTACGTCATCGTGACAGCATCGAACTGACACTAGTGTGGAGTAGATGAACCCAAATGCAAATCCCACGTGATTGGAGTGAGCCAGATGCAGGTAGCGAAGACCTGTTATCAGGACTGTCGCTAAACAGATCGATATAGTTCCAACCAGAGCACGATGTAATAAAACTCTAATGAATGCAAGCACTGATCATGTGGATTCTCTTTCATTTCTTTACGGTAGTATTTGTAAACATTGTCGACCTGAATACTATTCTTTAAATAAATTTGTCATAAAAACAGTACAAAAAGCAGTCGATTATTATTATTATTAAATAATNATTTATTGTCAAAAAACAGTACAAACTGCGTATGACCACGTGGAGGACAATAAACTAATTTTACTCTCCGGAAGCAAGCGAGGGACCATCCCATCAATTCCGATCAAGGGCCCTAAGGCAAAGACGGATTCAAAACTTTTTTTGCATAAGTTCCTAGATAAGATAAAAAGTTAGCTACGAGTTATAATACATATATAATGTCAATATGTTTGTAATTTAACGCAAATATGTTTGTAAATTTACATGTACAAGTTATTATCGAACTATAGATTATTTGAGTATAGTGTTTAAAAATCATGAGAATTGAAAAAAAACCATTAAATGAACGATTTACTGTTACAATAAAGACGCCCCTAGACAAAGCATAGAGAACCTGTATAAGAAATACGCCTCTACTCGAAAGAAAACCGGAGAAAAACCCGGGCCAGGATGGGGCTACAGAATTAATGTGCACAACCGTGTCAAAATTGAGTACACATAAAACTAAATTAATATGAGCCATAAGACAACACAATCATGCAAGAAAATAGTTTTTGAAATTGTTATAAGTTGTTTAAAAAGTACTACAGCAATGGCGTGATAAAGCACAAGACGAATTTAACTTTTGTTAAAATCAATAAATTCTTTTACAGTGTAGAAGCACTGGTGCAGGAGGTAGTTTTTAACCGCGGATTTGAAGATATTCAATTTCATAATATCTTTTATATTCTTGGGCAGGGAATTATATAGAACGATTCCCGAATGATAAGGTCGTTTTTGGCAAAGAATGGTTGACACTCTAGGCCGATGAATATTACTACTATTGCGTGTATAGTGTTCGTGAACGAGACTGTTTCGTATAAAGCAAGGGTGGCACTTCAGTAATTCGGACTTAACAAACACGACTGTTTCATAAATATAAATGCAGGGAAGTGTTAATATATTTAATTCCTTGAATAAAGGTTTACAAGAGTTTCGGGGGTGAGATTTACAAATTATCCGAACTATCCTCTTCTGAATTCTGAAAGTTTGAATGCTCTGACCGGAATTACCCCAGAAGGTAATGTCGTAACGTAAATGGGAGTACACTTTTGCAAAATATACGAAACGGGAAATACGTGGACTAACTGCGTTAACTAAGTTGCGGAATGCGTTACACAATTTGCTTAATTGGGTATTAAGATTGTCTACGTGACAATTCCATTTGAGGTTGTCTTGAATATGGAGACCTAAGAATTTTGTATTTGTAACAGTTTTTAATTGTGTTCCGTTTAAAGAAAGAGAAACCTGGGGTAAAGATTTTGTGATACTATTGTGAAATGACATAGACACTGTTTTGTCAGTGTTTACAATGAGACGATTTGCATGGAACCAAGTCGAAAGGTTAGACAAAACTTTTTGAGCATTGGCGTGTTTACATAGTAAATTAGTGTCATCAGCAAAAAGAACCATTTTGCAATCTGATGTGGATGATGACATGTCGTTCACATACAATAAAAAGAGTATAGGGCCGAGAATTGATCCTTGGGGTACTCCGCAAGTAAGTGGCTTTGTTTCTGAAAGACAACGCTCAAGTATTTTATTTTTAGTATAGGATATTTCTACTTGTTGATATCTATCTTTTAAATAAGAAGTTAGCCATTGATGTGGAAGTCCACGAATGCCTAAAGAATGCAATTTGGTAAGGAGAATTCCGTGATCGATGACATCGAATGCTTTGGATAAGTCAAGAAAAACACCCTGAGGATTTTCTCCACTGTCTAGAGATGTGGTAACATCGTTTAAGAAGGAAAATATGGCGCTTGTAGTGGAAAAGGATTTCCTAAAACCGTGTTGATCGTCAGAGAGAATGTTATATTTTGATAAAAAATCTAGAAGACGCTTATAGAACAATTTTTCTAGGATTTTTGAGAAAGTGGGTAGTAGAGATATTGGTCGGTAATTTCCAATATTAAGTTTGTTTCCTTTCTTGTGTAAAGGTTTCACTTTAGCTCTCTTAAATATGTTAGGAAACACCCCTTCCGATAAAGAACTATTAAAAATATTTAGGAGTGGATTTAATATAGCATGGGACGAAAATTTAACAATAAACTCGGGTATATCATCTACGCCTGTCGAAAATTTGTTTTTTAACGAGCTGATGGTTCTCATGACTTCACTGGCGTTAGTTTCGGAAGTGAACATAGAATTGGGTATGTGGGTGGTAATAATTGGAGGACATTGATTTGGATATATTGAGTTCGTTATTTTACCAACTTCTGAGAAGTGAGAATTAAACAAATTTGCGATGTCCTGAGGATTTGTTACGATTTTGCCATTGTTTAGTAAAGAAACATTTTCTTCACGATTTTCAGAAGTTGACGTGTAATTTTTAGCAATATTTCACATGGCTTTCATCCGGTTGTTCGATTTTAGTATATGCCTGTCGTTTTCCATAACTTTAGCTGCATAGACTACTTTTCGAAGAATAGTCTTATATTTACGNGAAAATAATTATGGAATTCGGGTGGCTGGTTATAGCGTTTTGAAAGATAATATAAACGGAGTTTGTTTTTTGAAGAAATTCTTATCCCTTGGGTGATCCATATATTNCGTTTTATGGGAAAGCTAGAGTTGTAATGTTTTAGGAATATTGAGATAAATACATTGAATTTGTCGTCGGTGTTTTGGCAATTGTAAACATCTTTCCATGTTTCTTCACGCAAATAATTTATAAATATGGATTTATTTATGTCATTAAACTCTCTTGTAAATTTGTAAAGGATATTATTATTATTATACAATTGTATTTTCTCTGTTCAAACGCCAAGTCGTTAGTAAAATTTAGTCTTAGTCGAGACTAAAAGATATCCTTGTCAGGTGACGTGTTTTTGCATTTTTGGTCGAATGTCAATAACGCAAGATGCCCTTTCAGTGCTTTCGAAATGACTCCAGTTGCTCGAATTATTAGGGGAATAATTAATACTTCATTGTGTTTCCAAATCTTTTGAATTTCTGTGTTTTATTATTATTGTTATTTGAACATCCCGTTCGCATTTTTCACATTCGATTCATAGAATAAATATTCTTGAGTGAGAGAAGAGTAACGCAAGTTGTTTGTAGAGAAGGCGACCTTGCGGCCGTCGAATGTCGATTCGGAGAAGTAGGTCACAGCTGGTCACAGAAGACTTCGCTTCTCATTGTTGTGTTTATATTATTAACGTCAGACAAACACATACATCTGATTCGTAACAGTCGTTATTATTCACACCTCTAAAACATTTTTTTAATAAATTAAACAACACGACCTATCGACTAATAGAAAAACTAAAACTTGAAGGACCTGAGCTCTCTGTCAACAAATCGAACCAGGAGGAGGAGTCATTGTTTGTGGGGTCTGCTTAAATATGATCGATATTAATAAGAAGTATGTACGAGTATTTAATTGTAAATAACAGCTTATCTGTAGGTGTTTTTTCTAAAGTTAAATAAATGTTTTAGAATTGATTAACGCATCGAGACTCCTTTCACAAATTCATTTTTAATTCTTTTCTTTTTTTTAAAAAAATTCCTTTCCTCTTTACCTATGATTTATGTTCAGAGAGAGAGAGAGAGAGTGCTGTGTATATTTCAGTTTTTTACACGTACTCTTACGCTTCTCTTTCTCTGCAAGTCTCCCCCCCCCCTCTGTGGTGGTGTTGATGTTTTAATTTGTCTAATGACCCGTGACGAAGAATAACATTAATGTTTTCATCCACCCTCNAAAGGCATTCGTTGGGGGGGGGGGGGGGGGGTGAAGAGGAGGTACGACGCTCGATCCCTCCGCGCTGCTTCGCGCCAGACACCGTCGCGACGCCGCGCAGACGTCGTTCGCTGTGCTCTCCCTCTCCCTGTCTGTGTGTGTAGTGGGTTATGTTGCATGAGGAATGTACGTCCCTGGTCTCTTAGTACCTCGCACTCTCTCTGTCTCTCCCGCTTCCATTCGAGTGTGGACGTTGCGTCGTTGTGTTTCGTAGCGATGCTGTGCCGAAGTGTGTCTCAGCGGTGAGCGGAGAGACAGGTTCGGTTCCTCCCTTCGAAGCCTCTCGGAGCCGTTGAGCTGTGGGTGCTGTGGGGCAATTTGGGGGGTCCTGCCGTCGGCCGCCAACGCCGTTCGCTCGGGGGCCCCTTCGTCCCCTTCCTGCCCCCTCGCGCCCGCGCCGCCACCCGCGCCTCCNCGCCGCCGTCGCCACCGCCGCCGTCGCCACGCCGCATCAACCGGTGCTCCCCGGCTGCCTGGCGGGGCTGCCTCCCAGGAGGATGGTGCTCCAGAAGCTGGCGTCGTATCGCTGGCAGCGCCCGCGACTGCCTCGCAAGAGGTGAGTGTAGGCAGCAGGCAAATCCCCACTCCTTCGAGGCGTCTCTCTCCAACGCGCAATTCACTGCTTTATCCTGTTCAATAAACAGAACTGAGCGATGCTTCATGTATAACACTAGTTCTTCATTGTTGTTTAAGCTGTGTCGTCGTATTTAAAACACCTTCCGCAGTTCAAGTTCGGTGGCTGCAGTTGTCCGAAGAAAAAACGTTGAGTATTTTAAATGCGACGAAGCGGTTTAACCCGAAAAACGTTTTAGTTATTGGCGAATGATATCCGTGAAAGTTTGCATCAATACGTGAATAGGTCTCAATGAAATGCCCCAGTGATATTTGCACTATTGACAAGACCCGATTGATATCTAGTAGGTTCGTCTCTGAGTTAATGTACGAAAACTGCATGATATTTGTTTATATATTTCGTTGATTATTAATACAAATAAACTATTCAATAACAAGCATTTTTGTTCCTCCTCCTATTTTCTGAAAGGAATCGTTTCGAGACGAATTATCTAGTGTGACTCGCTGAGTGTCAAATAATGGCCGTTGTCAATCACTGTACCGATGTCTGTTATATCCGTGTAAATGTTGAATGGTAAGTGCTAACATACGACCGCGACCCAAGTTCACATCGATCGACCCATTTCTGTGAAAGTAGGTTGTGTTTGGTGACCTACTCCTCCGTCTTTGTTTGTTGTACAGCTGGTGACTGCGGCGTCGGACACGCACCTGCGATCTGTGCACGCGGGCGCAGTCGGTGGTCGAACCCCGGACTACTTTCCGCGAGGCCATTCTTCCACGTGCCTCACGAGATCTGGCGTTGCTCTTTATGACTTCTAAATGACTTATTAAGGTAGTTCTGTTGACAGACAACAATATCCTATAGACGTCTGAAATTAATGCAAATATACTTGTTAATATCGATTTTCGCTTTGAAGCCACACCTTCCCGGCCAATTTAGCAATATATTTAATATTTGAATAAAGTATATTATCTTCATTTTCAATAATTAATCATTTTTCGCGTCTTCTAAATGGACGACGTTTTAAAAAACATTTGTCAAATTATTGTTTTAAATATTTTTTTCTACAGAGATATCCGAACTTTATGAATAGATATTCAAATATTTGTTTACGAATAGTTTTCCCTACCCGACATTGTCATCTATTAATAATAAAACTAGCTAACAAAGTGATGTATGAGAAATAATATTCTTAAACTTAGAAATAATTTATCTAACATTACTCCGCAGAAGCAGGTAAATATGTTGGTTTTTCACTTATTTCCTATTTATAATAAAGCAAAAATTATAACGTTAAACATTTGAGACATTGCAATTAAAATTTATTTTTGAAGGGCATGTCTAGAAAAAATAGGTGGGTCATTATTTTGTAGTATTTGAAATTCCGCTATTATCCTTTTACATTATTCAGAGAAGAAGAAGAAGAAGAAGAAGAAGAAGAAGAAGACGAGTAGAAGAAGAGTATTTTTGGCTGAATTCTATTGTATCCTCGTGTTGTGTATTGCAACAAAAACTGTCGTATTTTGTTTTCTCTCTTCCGTCGCAGTGTTCTCACCCTCGCGGCCGACGAGGAAAACAGACAAAATAGTGTCCGTTTCCTTCTTACAGTGTTTTTTGTTGTTGTTGAGCCGATCACTCGACTGCTCTGCACCTGTAGCCCTCCCCGTCTTCCTTATAGTTGGCCCCTTGTACCACTCTCTCCTTCTTCGCCAATTCCTCACATTCCTTTCGAATCGATAGTAACTGGCGTCTGTCTCTTTTCCCACGTTACTCTAATCTGCTTCCCTTCCTCTGTGCAACCCATACATTTCTCTCGATTCTTTGGATAAAGAGTGCGCTTTCTCCAACTTCGCCGCCATCATTTCTCGTAATTTCGTCTTAAAATAAAATTACTCGTAAAGTCAACAGTTGCATATTCTCCTTCTCTTCGTAAGTAAAAAAAGATAAGGCACGACGTTTCTGAAACGAGACGTCATCTCGATTGAAAACATCGTAACATCTTCTCTTGTAATACAATTCTGTAAGAACAAGAGCCGCTCTCTGACAGTGCGTCACCTACTAACTGATTGCAGAAGATACTCAAGTATACGGAGACGAATTGGTCTGGCTGCAGATTTACCAACAATTCTCGGAAATGAAACGGTTAATGTTAATAAACTATTGAACTTTATGAGTAGATCGGGGCTCCTCCCACAAGTTCTCGGGAGGGTTTAAAATTTGCATTCTTCTTTCCTCTCTCCATGTCTTCTTTCTTTTCATCGTTCGTTTCTGTAATTAGAAAATATAATCTTTAGAAATTGTTTTCCTTTTTTTGTGATATAATGTATTGGTATTCTGTTTTCTTTTCTTCCATCTTTGTATTTAGATATTTGTTGAATTCAGGAGGGTTTTTTAGTGGGTATGGTCGAGATATTCGGCGAGTCCCACACACGGGGAAGGGTTACTACGGCTCTTCTCTATGGTGCGAAACTGCATTTTTCCCTACTTGCAAGGGCTCTAATGACCTCGATGTTGACGAACCCTAAAGCCCCATGAAAAAAAAATGCTATTATTATATCATTGTGAATGGAATTAATTTGCCTTTCTCAATTATTATTATTACTATTATTTTTCTATTTTATTACAAAAACAGTCCATCTCCCTGGCAACGTAGCGCGCTCGCTTCCTAAATGGATTTTGCTCTCTCTCTCTGTCTCTCTCTCGCATTACGATTCGCGAATGACAGCTAAAAAAGTCAAATAGCGTACTGGCTCCTCTTGATTCCTCCGTGTTTGCATTCCGCCCGAACCATGGCCGAATTAAATTTAAAAAATCCAAACATTTCTTTTTTTGTATGTGTTTGATTGATGTCTTCCTCTACTTAAACGCGTTTCGGAATTCGAAACCAATTTAACACAACAAACACATCATCGTGCACAAGACACGTCATACGTTAATTTCTCTTTTCCTACACCCGGGTTGTTTTGTAAGAGAATGTGGTTTGCAAATGTGGATATTTTTACAGTTTTTATATTTTGGAATATTCGTCGCATGATTTCGGAAATTTCTCTCGTGCGATAACAATTTTGTCAAAAATGCTTATGGACAGGGAAATTTCTTAAATCAATGAATTGTTTTGTGGTAATACAAATTTATTTTATTACAAAGCGCAGTTTACGTGAATATTGTCTGCCCTTTTTCCTATTCTTCGTTGGCTTCGTTTCTTACATTCTCTTTTAATAAACGCTAATGTGTGTAAAGTCCTTTCTTTTTTTTTTTTTTTTCCAACCCTCTCACCCATTAGTCCTCCTCTCGACACCGCTCACGCGTGTCTCTTTTGCATGTCGCGTCGCCCCCTCCCCTCCCCTCCTCTCCACCAACCCCCATCTGCTCCCATCTGCTTAAAAATGCTCTCTCCTCTCCCTCCCACTCAGTGAGAGCCAACGACGGTATGGGAAATAATACTGCTATATAAAAGAGAAATTTTAATCTTCGAAAGAAGTAAAAATAAAAACTTCTGACCCGAGAAACAAACAATTAAAAGACTGTTGAAGGTTCTTTCGTACCGAAATATCGTCTGGATTATTATTTAAAAAAAAAAATATAAGAATATCATTCATTCACATTGTGTATATTCTGGGCTAATATTCCTCATTTTCATTAGTATTTTGACGAATGAGCTTTAATTTTTGCGAGCCTCTTTTTGTCTTTAAACAGTTTTTTTTTAATCGTTTGTGATTTGATTCACAATTTTCTTTTCTTCGATGATGGATGTTCCACTATATTAGAACTGTTTAATTCTTGCTGTTGGAAATGATAAATTAGTGTCAAGTTCTTATTTTGTATATAGATGTGGCTGGTTTAATGTACATTTCCAGCCACTTGCTATACAAATGCGACGTATTTAAGTTGTGGTTAATGTGGTCGTGAGAAAATATAAACCTAACGAGTAGATCGAACAAAAGTGTTGACAAACGAGAATTTAGGTATCTCATCCGCATTTAATTTTCTTTTATAATCCATCTGCTGAAGACAAACATTGTTTTCAATAATATCAATTTGGTATTACCAAGTGAAATATTTGTAATTGCAATTGTGCATTGAATTGAGTAGACGACGCAATCGGTATTTTCGAGCCCTCCAGCTACCGCACTTAAAACTATGTTAAGGGATAGAGGAGGGACACGGGAATCTCCCCTTCGGGTAAACGAGTTCCTCGTATACACTTTTACACACCTCTGTCTTCCTTCCCTCTCATACTCCACCCCCCAGGGGACTTACATCTAGTAAAAGTACGTGTTTGGCGAACACGGGGCCTCGAGCCGAGTCTGGCATTACTTCCACTTACTTGTGCCATGCTCCTTCCTTTCTCTTTCCTGACCTTCCTCGGTCATCTCTTGTTCTTTTCGATCCCGACGCTATTAGGGCTAGGGTATCTTTCATTTTCCTCATTCCTCTCATTTTTTGTCCTACCCCTCATTTTTTGTCCCCCCTTATTCTTTGTCCCCCCTCATGTTATGTGCCTCCCTCCATTTGATGTATGTTGTGAGATATGTTTTTGGTGNGGGGGGGGGGGAGAGTCATGTTGGCTCTCCCTAGTGCGTAACTGCATTTTCCCCACCTGTACAAGCTTTTGCGGGCTCCAATGACCTTTGATGTCGCCCATAAAAAAATGTCATACTCCAGTGTTTTAAAAGCAGAACGCGACCAAAGTGGAAACTTTGCAGAAAATCCTCTTTCGATTCGTTTCGGTCTTAAAAAGTCGTCATTGTTTATTGATTACTTACGAACCATTTTAATCATAGAAATTTAGAATAAAATGAAGTCTTAAGGTAAATTGTTTCTGGACCTTTCATGTTAATACCGATGGCAACGATTTTCCCTTTAGCTCCTCGTTTGTCATTACAACTTTTTTAGTAAAATTTGTTTTGTATTTATTTTTTCTATTTGATGCGACTTATTTTTGTTATACTGTCATTAACGCCAATTATGTACTCATTTGATGGACTTTGAATAATAAGTGAGCAGCTCTTCTCAAAAAATAAAAATATTGTTCTTTCAAGGGTCGTAAGTTTTCAATTATTTATTTACTTATTTTTATTTACTTATTTAATTCAAGTTTCAGTTGTTTGTGTAGGATTTTGACTGATTATCTATCTTCTTCTTCTTCTTCTTCTTCTTCTTGTTGTTCCGTCCCTCTTTGAATAGCAGCTGACCTTTTTCCTAATGGACATGGAGAATGATAGTAATAGTTCTGAACTATGTCGCTTTGAGAGCTGCTGTTCGCTGCTGTTCGCTGCTGCAGCGATGGAGCGATGGCGTCTGCAGAGGTCGCAGTTGTTGTTTTGCTTCTATTTCTCTCTCTCTTTCTTTTAAGGGTCGATCACCCTCTGCCTCTGCCACGTGCTGCGCAATTCGCGGAAGAAGAAGAAGAAGAAGAAAACCTGCGAATTGAAATTTCACAGAGAAATTACTCGTAATAAATCTCTTGTAACGTATATCTTATTTGAAAAGGACATTTTTTGGTAATCACCCCTTTTCCCTCTTATTTACTTTGAACAGTTCTCTGACAGTGCGTCACCTACTAACTGATTGCAGGAGATACTCGAGTATACGGAGACAAATTGGTCTGGCTGCAGATTTACCAACAATTATCGGAAATGAAACGGTTAATGTTAATAAACTATTGAACTTTATGAGTAGGTCGGGGCTCCTCCCACAAGTTCTCTGGAGGGTTTAAAATTTGCATTCTTCTTTCCTTTTATTCTCCCTTTTTCTTTGTTTTGAAAATTATAATTTTTAGATTTTTTTTCCTTTTTATGAAGTAATATGTTCGGCGACTGTTTCCTGTTCTTTTCCTTCATCTTTGTGTTATTTAGATATTTGTTGAATTCGGGAGGGATTTTTTCGTGGGAATGGTCGAGATATTCGGGGAGTCCCACACACGGGGAAGAGTCGTTAGGGCTCTTCTCTATGGTGCATTCTTCCCCCACCTGCAAGGGCTCTAATGNAAAAAAAAAAAAAAAAAAAAACTTGAACAGTTGACAAAAATTAGGAATTATCTCGAAGACTATTTCCGAGAATCGTTATGTTCCGTTTCAATTACGTTCACGCACTAGTTTTTAAAAAATATTTTGTTTTAAAATTATATTTTATGTTGTATTGTAATAAAATCATAGATTACACGATAGGGGGCGCTAGTCATGCCTCCGCCCTGCCGCTTGAGAACACACAGCAACAAAAATGTGAAGCGTATTTTACTATTGTTACGCCGTTACTATGTATGTATGGATATTATTACAGTTTGCGAGTGGAAGTTCTGGAGTAGATAACGTTGAAAACGGTTTTTGTCAACCAGTGAACTCGATGTCTTAAGTTAACTGTGTGTGTTAAAAATCCGTTTGCAGTCAGTTGGTATTCCTGTTGTGAACTTTTTTTCTTCTTGAATTTGAATGAAATTCTCGCGAGGGAAAGACTTGGAATTGTTTTAAAAGAAATTGTAGTACTTTTCTTCATATTTTCATAAAACTTGTACATACTTTAAAAGCGAGTAAGGAATGTTATACATTTGAATATCACCTTGTTTCAATGATTCCGAGGAACAAACGTCGCTGCTGATGTATTCAGAAAAGAGATTTGCTACTTCCCTTCATGCAGGGATTCTCGGATTGAAGATATTTTCATTTCAACGCCAACTTCTTTTAACCATTGGTGGTGTGGAACTCGGTGATAGTACAAGTCACTCACCCTTATCCAGTTGAATATGATCCTACAAAATAGGTACTTCCAAAGAACTTTCGAGAATATTCTTTTTCGTATATTTCACGCCCGTGGAGGGATACTTGTAATTGACTACGATTAATTTCACAAAGTACTGCAATGTTGTCGAACAGCATGTAAATATATAAACTATTTTCATACTTGTCTTAGGGGTGTGCTGCTGAAGTGTTAAATCTGTAGTTGATCCTTATGGAAATCCTTATTTTCATTTGCTTCTCCTCGTCCTTCGTCCTGCTTTTGTATTACGAAAGCTCTCTCCTTCTCCCCCTCCCCCTCCCAGGAAAAGAGACGTGTTCGTGTGTTGTGCGATCGGTGTAGACACGCGTGTGTTTGCGTCGGAGGGTCAGAGGGCGTTGGGATTAACGTGCATCGAGGGAGCTAATTTGTATTGTTTCGGAGGCGGTTATCCGATCCGTGCTCTGCTTTCGGAAGTGAACTACAGGTGGAGGTAGCCGTTATCATGTCCACTTCTGTCGGCCGGACGGCAATTATCGGGTTGGTTTATTGTTATTGCGTCGTAGAAATAATTCTGCATTAGGACATCGTAACGTTATCTCCTTAATGGATTAGTACTTTTAAGCTTTATTTTTTAAGCTATAAGCAATTAATTATAAGCATTTTTCTTCAATTATTTTTTTAATTATTTTAACGTAATATTTAAAGCTGTTTGGTGCTGCGAGAGCACCTTTTAATTTTTTTAGACGATTATTTCGCACAGTTAATGAGAAACGTCCATTACGGTGTTAAGCGGAGAGAATTGTCTCGCTGTCCCCGTATCCTCACGCACGCTACGGTGTCAACGCCACATTTAACCCCTGGACTCCACCCAAAGACCTCCTCAGTCCTCACGCTATCCTCATACGTGTCACTGGAGCATTACCTAATTACCAACTTCCTCCCTCAGCCGTCGCAGCTGCCGCGATCTATTGATCTGAAAGAGACGCACAGCAAATGCCAGCTAATCAATAGGGTTTCCGCCCGCGACGGGGTGGTTCACCCCCCTCGAGCGATGCACGCTGGGAGACTCCGTCCGAACACAGTGGGACGCGATCGCTTTCTCTCCACACAAATTACACACCCGAATGGTTCTATAAAAAAGATTTGTAGAAGCAATTTTAGGGTGTTTAAAACACTCAAATGATAAGAAACGTTTTTTTTTTCACGGCGTAGCACTTAACTCAATGGCAAAAAATCTTAATTTTATTTTATTAATACCCGACTGACTACACCGTGTTAAAAAATAGGAAATAATCGAAATGAATGTGGCCGCGTGGATCGTGTGGATCGTAACAACGCTGGATTGTTGTCGATGCCTGGGCGATACCGACGCTTGGAGCGTGGCTGGGACGAAGCCCCGAAGAGCGTTTAGGGATAAAATAATACGAACAGTATATTTGTAATGTAATATGTAAAATAACAACCAATAAAAGTCGATTATTTGGCAAATTGATTTTTCCAGTTACTTTTTTTTTTTTTTTCGTCTTGTGATATTGATTTAGAAAATTATGTGGAACGGAGATTCCTATTTTTAAAGTCGATAAAAGTGCGAAATAAGAAAATGGAGAGCTATGATCGTGTTCTTTCTTTCGACTGGTAAAAGAAGAATTGGTAAAATAATTGAATAATACTATATCTCGTATTTGCTATCTCGGTGTTTTCTTTACAACTAAGTGGTTCGTTCGTTCGTTCATTAACATTCTTCCTTTTCTTCTTCTTCTTTCTCTTCGAGCTCTGTTCGGTGGATCCACTCACTGTTGCGTCACATGTCTTTCACATGTTCCACAGCGACTCAATAGTAAGTGGCTCATAGAGAGGATGTAATCAGCCATTTTAATCGATATATAAACATACTTTTTTCTTTCGTTAACGTGAAGACGTTGCGACCGCGCGCACAAAGCTTCCTCATACTCAGGACAAAAGTGTTAAATCTAGTGAATGTGGGTTGTTTAATGTGAGCTACTTCAAACTCTTTTTCCCTTGTTATTCATTCTATTCTCCTTCATTCCGTGATACCGTAAACGGATATTTCTTGTACTGTAAATTCCCCTTGTACAGGAGGAAATTTATCCCAGTCTTCAGAATCGCTCTCTCCTCGCATTTTGGGAATTTTCCTTAATTTTATCTTCCGTATTCGTGTCAAAAGTCGATTTCGCCTGAAACTTTAACTTATTTTACGCACCATTCTCGAGGGCTGTTGCTTTTGCCCGGTGAACTGTTCGAGTAACAGCGTATCTACGATGTGTTTCGAGTAATTCCTTCCCGGGGACGATACGGAAGCACGTCAACCTCATTCCTCCGATCCAGCAATTTGTGCGCAATTCAGTGACTTGTGTTTCCGTTCCGCGAACACGCGTTCCGCACGCGACACGATTTACGTGCGTCACTGGCGATGGGTGCGTGTCACGTGATGCCCTCAGGGTTCTTCCAATCGGTGGCGGAGAGAAAGATGAATTGCGAACAAATCACGAACAACGTACATGTATAGGGGTGTACCACGTGTGTTCCGTATTAACCGTCCTGAATGGAAACGGTGCAGCGGTTGGCGCCCCTGCTACCAGTGCAAGAGATGCTGGGTTCCCTTTCCCTCTCGTACTACTATATCTCTCCTCCACTTGCAGGTACATGGAAGAAGATCAGTGGAAAATAGACATACGAAACGGACTGTTGTACGTGTACACACGAATATCCATTGTGTTTCTTACGTTAGGGAGGAGAAAAAACTTCTTCTGTTGGAATAGTTTGTGACTTGTGCTGATATTTGGAGCCGAAACCCAGCAAAATACAATTTCATATAGGTTCCTGCTAACTCTACGGCATGACGCACAAATAATGTGAGGAAGCTCCAAGTCTTTCCTTAACCCACTCAATGACTGAGCGCATTTCTGCTTTTCACACGAATTGAATTTTTAATGGAGGACAGGTTGCTTCGTGTCGATCGCACGTCCGGTTTGTATGAAATGTCGCGGAATGAGGCGTTTCTCGTAAAAATCTCCAGGGTGAGCTATGAAAACTGTAATTGAGATCAAAGTATTAAGCGAGCGAGAGCAAAGGGCTTAACTTCGTCCCCTCGTGTTCCGCTCTGCCAATGACGCGACTGACGGACGAGAAATCGTCTCCACCCCCTTTTTATTTTTCAGAACTAAAGCTGCACCCGCGCCAGTAATTCACGTACATGTTAAAGGAAAGTTTAAATAAAAGTAAAGTGTAAAAATGATCGATCTACGCACAATGACACAGTAGATCATCTCTTAACCGGTTGTGGTTTGGGACCGAGGCCCTGTTAACCGGTTATCCGTTTGGCCGGTTAATCCGAGATTTCCGTTCAGAAAGAACCTACAATTTGATCTCAGGTTATCACGAATAAACAAGAAGTTAATGAGACGTCATTACAACTCGTTCATTTTGTATTTTGATATAAAAAAATAAACGAACATTTTTACTTTTTTTCATGTGAAAATGGTCGCGTCCGTCAAACGATGAATCTTTGTTCAGCTTTTTTATGCCGAAAGAGAAGAAAGAGAGAGAAAAAAACTGTTTCACTAGATCTGAGGGTCGTTTGATCCGACGGCGGTTGAGAGGGGCTTAAATTTACCATATCGGTAGATGGTTATACTTTAGGAGCCGAAGCGTGTGACTATCTCTTACAGAGCAGATACGAAAACAACGGAATGGAAAAAAAAAAGAAAAGAGAAGAGAAGAGAAGAGAAACAATACCGCACGATTATGATGTCAAAAAAATAAATATTTCCATTCGAATTATTCCAGGTTTTCTGCTATTGTTTTCAGAGCGCTCCCCGGGAGACAATTTTTTGGATTTTAACAAACTGCGTATTGGAGAAATATACAATGAATCAGATAAGAATTTTCCAAACTACTTTCTTTCCGTTTTGTTTCAATTTCTTACGTTCTTCGGCGATTCAGGACAAAATACGGCTCTTAAAGATATTCTAATTCAATATCTTTTAGTATATATTATGTTCTCAGTGTAAATAATATTTACTTTCTTCTTTTCCTTCATAAAACTATTTTTATTATAACTTTGTTAACATTATTCTTATTTTGGTTTCTTTCTTATAATAAACGCACAATTTATCGTAAATATAATTTCTGACGAATACTACTTTTGTTCTTTTTTTCACTCAAAATAAAAGAAAACCCTAATGATGTAGACCTTCTCCACCCAAAATACGTTTCGACCGTAAAAGAAAAATCTTAAAACATGTATCGCCCGCGAGCGTTCGTGAGCACCTGATACTTTTTTTCTTAGATTCAAATATTGCATGAGAGATGTTTTGTGTCTCTTGTTGTACTTGTGTATCGGGTACATCAGGAGAAGGCACGAACCAAGTTGTTTCACTGTGTTAAAGAAAATGTTTACGGTCGATGTCGTGAAAAAGTCCAATTAAGGTCGTGCAATACGCTCTTTTGTCTTCTGCGAAGTTTGTGAAAAGTGATCAAAAGACCTTGTAATGGGACTATTTTTTTATTTCTAGATTTAAGGTCGGTTTTAATGTCACAGTTCATCAGCGACCACGAGAAATATTACAGTTCATCAGCGACTGAATTAATTGTTACAATGAATAAAAAGACATCGGTAACAACAAAAGCGATATATTGTAAAAAAAATTAATTTTACTGTTGGACTGTGTGTTTTTTAAATTTAAGTTCTTGTTTATTTTGCTACAAATAAAATTCCCGTTAGTAACGTCAAGTGTAAAAAAAAGGATGTTTCTGTCATATCCAATATGAAACGAGGCATATGTACAAATGATCCTAAGCGTCTATACGAGTACCATCTCGTCGATTCGTAATGCTCTATGCTCTGCTCGTGGCAAAGGGGATGCTACACGTGTGTAGCAGAATTTGAGATTTATTCATCACACAAGCAATGTGCAATGGTACGATTGCTATTTTTATCACTTCCTTTTTATGATTGTACATCTAGACATTTCTATTCAATATATTTTTTCGACATTAAATGAAACTGAATTAAAAAAGAAAACGTATTTATCGTAATTCACATCTATTGGAATAATAATTCTCGAATTTAATAATTTTTATAAAAACAATTCTTCCCGAATAATCTATAGTTTGATAATGAAACATTCTTCTGAAATAACTTTTTTGTGTTTTTTATCAGATACAAATTTTTAGGTATTACATTAATCTTATCACACGTTCCGAACTACTTTTTTCTCATCTTAGGAATAAAGTGTTGAAATGTAAAAAATCAGCCTCTGCCTTAGGAATTGCCCTTGATCGGAATTGAGGGAATACGTCCCTTGTTTGCTTCCGGAGAGTAAATTAGTTTATTGTCCTCCACGTGGTCATACGCAGTTTGTAACTTTTGCTTTTTTGACAATAAATTTATTTATTTATTTATTTATTAAATTAAAAAGTTCTATTGACTAAAAGACGAACCTTCATTAGCTCTTGGTAGTATACATTACAATCCTGGCCCGGGTTTTTATCCTGGCCCGGGTTTTTCTCCGGTTTTCCTTCGGGTAGAGGCGGATTTATCATACAGGTTCTCTAGGCTTTGTCTAGGGGCGGGTCTATTGTAACAATAAATCGTGAATTTAGTGTTATTTCAATTTTTAAGCACTATACTCAGAATAATCTATAGTTCGATAATAACTTACATGTAATTTTTTGCTTAAAATTACAAACATATTGACATTCTATTAGTATTATAACTCGCAGCTAACTTTTTATCTTATCTAGGAATTTTTGCTGAATTTTTTGAATCCGCCTCTGCCTTAGGGCCCTTGATCGGAATTGATGGGATGGTCCCTTGCTTGCTTCCGGAGAGTAAATTAGTTTTTTTTCCCTCCACGTGGTCATACGCAGTTTGTACTGTTTTTTGACAATAAATTTATTATTATTATTATCATTTGTTTTAAATTTTTATTTTATTTAATCTACCGTTTTTTAGGTTTCACTCCAGTCCTTGTAGCGTGTACAAATAAAATGATCATGTTGCCCGCATTTGAGTGATGAACTGCACTATGAAACAATTTTTTGTTATAGTTCGAGTGCTTTAAACACTCTTTAAGATGGTAGATGTCTCAAAGTGACTCGCTTGTCGAGTTCTGTTGATAATAATCATTCGCTTGCTCGTCTCACGGAAGTTCAATGCACTTCCTCAACAGTTGAGATATTCCCTATTCGTCGACCAACTTGAGAATGACGTCAGCGAGAGCGCATCACTGCACTCCGATGCACTCCGACTGCGCTCTCATTGCAATTCTGTATAGACTTATTTTGTTTGTAGTATATATTTAATTGAACGAAAACCTAATTGATGTATTGACAACTGTACTAATATTTAAAATTTATCTGAATATCTCGAAAGAACAATCACAACAAGTTTTGGATATTTAACAACAATAATTGACTAGCGTTCCAAAAACAAAAACAAATTCTCTGCTTGAGCTCATCCCATCTATTTATTTCGCTTCTCATTTTTACCTTTGTTTAAATTAGATTCGAAAAAGCAGTTATTATTCTTTCTCGACACATAACAGATCCTCGGTTGTCACGAAGTTAAAAAAAAATTGTTTTTGATCTGTTGATTTGAATCCTAGAGTCATCTACATATCGCACGCTCCATTGTCAAAAGTCGAACTGACCCCGATGGTGCCCCAGGGGTTCGCGGGGGGTCGACTCGCTTCTAGAAAGAGGGATAGACCCTGGTACTCATTTTAAAGCAGGCTCAGTAAGTCTGGGATGTGAAACCACCTCACCGGGATCGAACCCCGGCCATCGAGCCAGCAACTCAGGTCTCTACCCACTAAGCCACGCTGACTCCAGGCTCTACTATGGTGTATAATGTTGTATATAATTAATCGGGTAATTTTGATGGTGTATTTCTTACAAAGGAGTATTTATTACAAGAACTACGTCGTGTTTAAAATATGGCTATATTTATATCTAGTTCCTTTTGTTGTGTAATAAAACTTTACTAGATAGGAATTCGAAATACTCATGTAATTCTAATTTCATAAATCTCTATGCATTGGTTGTTGGTAAAATAAATAAATATATATTTTTTATTTTCGTTTACGTCTTGAGGTCAATCGATCCCAAATGACTTCGCGTCGCAGCTCGTCGCAAAGATAATGATGACGCACATCATTAAAGTCTTCTATCTGCTGAGAAGAAAAGTTGTTTTTTATGTGTTGTTTTACAATCTTTTAAGTTTTTTTCTTCGTGGAATTTCCAATTTTAAACTTTTTAAGACGGTTATCGATACAGAATACTCTTATCATTTAAAAAATATGTAATTTCCTTATTTTGGATTTTTGTTTTGTTGGTAGCGTTTCTTTCTAAAAAGTACAACGTTGAAAATCTTCTGACTTGTCAATTTCTCAATCTTCGATAGTAATAATAAAGCAGCCAAGTAGCGAGAATTGTGATTTAAGATTTCATCGTATAAATTATTACGTTTTCTTTGATCTAATGAAATCGACATCGTATGCTTCTCTGAATGGGGTCTCTGTAGATTTCTTATCTCGACTTAAAATATAAAAAACGTAGTTTTATCGTACGACGTATCATTACACTTTGGAAAGTTGTCAATACTTTTATTTCCAGATAATTTTTTCCTGTTGCATCGCTGTATTTCTCAACATCATTAAACTGCACCTGGTGTATAATGTTGAGATTGTATTGTTGTACTGCTAACATTGCTTTCTGGAAGCATTGGCTAATAATAATAATAATAATAATAATCTAGTGTTAACGTGGCGCGATAGAGACGGATTCAATTCTTCTTCTTCTTCTTCTTCTTCTTCTTCTTCTTCTTCTTCTTCTTCTTCTCTCTTTTAATGTTCAACGCTACGAATTATCTGCAATATTATAATAGTTATATATGTTTTATCTCTACTCCGTACTGCCACGGTTTCAGTTCCGAAATTTTTCTCCAGTTTTCTTTTGGGCAATTTTGCCGAAAATGCTTTCTCGCTTCCGAAGAGTAAATTAACTTTAAAGTTCTCCTCTTTCTCTCTTTGTGTGAATGAAAAAATATGATATTTTTTTCTTTTCTTTTTACCGTTTTCAACGAAAGGGGGCAAAAACGGGTGACATCTAAGCAATATTTAAAATTGCCGACGACATGTCATGGATCACACACGCCGCTCTCTACATATGAGAATGGTAGAGAGTCGTTTGCGTGTTGAAACAGTTGTGTCTCAATTTGTCTCGTTTTGCAAAACACATATTTGAGAATGATTCATTCAGTATTTGATGGAGCGTATTTTCTTTTCAGGTGTTCAGTTGGTGATGAAAATTCTAGTTGAGCTCTTCGATTGTTGCGCGTTGCATTCAATATTCATTGAATGTTTTATTCATTGAATCTGTATTCTGTTTGTTTCAGGTGAGTATTTGCTGAGCATTTTGACTAGAGAAACATTTCTAAGCAGCGCGGGGACGACGTTCGGTAAGAATTAAGAAATAAATACTTGAGAAACAAAACTATCTTTGCTTCGATACACAACAATAATAATAATAATAATGAAAAAAATATTTTGTGCGAAAAAAAATAAACTTAAGCCGCGTTCCGTATCTCTTCACGTATTGTTTGTGAAAAAAAAATTATTTTTTTCGCCATTGTTTAAAAATGTAGTGTTGACATGATGTTATACTGAGATGTCTTCGCGATGTATTTTGTAAAAAGACAAATCCATTTTCGGTTCGTCGTTCGTGTGAACAACTGCTTCAGATGAGGGTCTCTGGACGCGGACGGTAACGAAATCTTGCGTTACATTCCATGACCTGTTGTAAATTTGTAACGCATGTTTCATTGGGATTGTGGTTAACTCACGAAATTCCTCCTAGAAGGCGCTACTCGCTACTCAATGATATCCTCGACCACCGTTTAATGCTTACACTTTTCTTTTTTTCTTTTTTTTATTGTGGGGCGACTTTACGGCTCATGTTGACATCATCAAAGGTCATTGGAGCCCTAAAGTTCTTGTACAGGAAGGGAAAATGCAGTTACGCACTAGGGAGAGCCAATGTGACTCTCCCCGCGTGTGGGACTCGTCGAAATGACTCAACTCTACCCACTACAAAACCCTCCTGATGTACAACACACCAAATCATATCTCACAACATACATCAAATGGAGGGGGGGCTACAATGAGGGGGGCACATAACATGAGGGGGGACAAAGAATAAGGGGGGACAAAAAATGAGAAGAATGAGGAAAATGAAAGATACCCTAGCCTTAATAGCGTCGGGATCGAAAAGAACAAGAGGTGACCAACAGAAAGGAAGGAGCCTTACACAAGTAAGTGGAAATAATGCCAGACTAAGCTTGGGGCCCCGTGTTCGCCAAACACGTACTTACTAGATGTATGTCCCCTGGGGGGAGACTTTCACGACACAGTGTGTCCGCTAGTGTTGGACGGAATGCGGAATCTAATATAGTATGCGCAGCTTCCTGTAAGTGATAAAAGAAAATGAACGACCTTATTTGAACAGACACGTTTTATTATTACTCGATAATTATTCAATTTTCTCAACGTTTTGACCCCTGTGAGTCATTTTCAGGAAACCTATGCATGAAAAAAGTTAGTCGTAAGACAATTCTGAGACACGCTACTGATACAAAATCACAGTATGAAATATGAAAAGAATGCACATATAAATATGGAGTTTGTATAAAATCAATCATTTTCCTTTAATAAAAATGTAGAGGAGTGTGCGGAGGCCTCTTTAAAATTCACTTGTTCAATGATTTGTAGTTGCAGTGGGCGAGGTTTCGTGGTTAGGTCATATTAAGTCAATTACTTCGAACTATATGGCAATATGGTGGTACAAGTTTCTTGTTACATCTTGTAAGTAATCGGACTCCGCTTCCAGTGTAAATGAATTAATTCTATCGGAAATTACCGTGGCAAAAACTCCTAATTTCGACTTTGTGTGTATTAAAGCGACTTAACTCAATTAACTTTCTCCTTTCTCTGCCTTATATTCTGAGTTTGAAAAAAGTATTAAAAGATTAGGAACGACAAAACTTTCAGTGTTTCTTCAATTAATCCTTGTCATTTTACTTCGGAACTTCACTTTCGTATGTTCTTAACTTACATGTAACATTTCCTCTATTTTATAATTACTTTTATGTCAAAATGCGAAATAATTATTGAGAAAGGGGAAGTGTTCGTTTATCCGTCCTTTTGATTGGCCGTTTGTTCTTCCTGTGATAAGGTGTATCCATAAAGTTACAAATAAAGAGACCCAGCGGTTCTTAAGTCTGTCTCTCTCGCACATCAACTCGATGCCCCTCCCCTCTCTGGCTGTGCGAGAGAGAGAGAGAGGACGACACCGCACAACGTCTTCTGCCTCATGTTACCACTGACAACCCACAGCAGAGACCGCTGGGTCTATTTACACGTAAGTCTGTGGGTATAGCGTGGTGATGATAGACAAACGAGCAGATTGTTTGGGAGTAACAGTTATATTTTGAACAATGGTTCATAAGTTGGTGAGGAACGGAAGGGAAGAAGTTGGTGGGAAGAAGTTGGTGGATGAGTAACAATCGCGTAGTATATGAAGACCAAGACTATAAAAATTTTATTGTCAAGAAAGCATAAGTTACAAACTGCCATGTATGACCACGTGGAGGACAATAAACTAATTTACTCTCCGGAAGCAAGCGAGCGACGTATTCCATCAATTTCGATCAAAGGCCCTAAGGCAGAGGCGGATTCAAAAATTTCAGCAAAAATTCCTAGATAAGATAAAAAGTTAGCTGCGAGTTATAATACTAATAGAATGTCAATATGTTCGTAAATTTACATGTACAAGTTATTATCGAACTATAGATTATTCTGAGTATAGTGTTTAAAAAATCATAAGAGTTGAAAAAACACTAAATTCACGATTTATTGTCACAATAAACACGCCCCTAGACAAAACCTAGAGAACCTGTATAAGAAATCCGCCTCTACCCGAAGGAAAAACGGAGTAAAACCCGGGTCAGGATAAAAACCCAGGCCAGGATGTGAGCCTCTATTATATATTGACCCCGAGAACTCACGACGAGAGTTCACTTTTCGATTAGTTGTGACGTGCAGTGTCGTTATTGAAAGTTTATGATTAGATCCACTTAGATATCAGTTGAAGCTTGATGTAATAAGATATCATTAGAGAAGAAGAATCTCAGTATTTATACTCCGTCACGTTATGTCCCTTTATTTGATTATATCTTTTTGTTGCGTTAAACTAACCACGATCCCTACGCGAACGGTGAGGGGCCGCATGTGCCCAGCATTCCCCTTTCGTCGAAATACCGTGAATAATACTGAAGTGAAGCGCGTCTGTCGCTGCCGTGCATTTGAGAAGATCAGCTGAGTTGGCATGAAAGTGCAAGCAGAGGAAAATGCCCTTTGAGGACATTTGGAGGATGAGGGAAAGGGATTGAATATTCATGAGGGGAAATGGAGGGTTCTCGGGTGGCGGCGATACATAATGCAACATTATGGTAACTCATAAGCTTCCTTCTTCAGATCGTATCCTAATATAGATGAGACGCAGGAATTAAAGATCAATCTCTTGTGATTCGTTGCGAAACGAAAGCTCATGGTCACAGAGTGAAAATCCACGTAAAAACGAACTAATTAAGTTCATATTTGTCTTAATAAATAAATGTACTTTTGAGAGGCACGAGAAATATTTCATATTCAGTTTCTTTAATACTCTTCTCGAATAACCTACTAGTTAAAACATTTGTTTGTTTTTTAGTCTTTCATTTACCTTTTAAATATTTTATATATTATTCCGTAAAAGGAGTAAATTAATCTCAATTCCCTCACTCACAAGTCAGGATTAGGTGGAATTGACACGAACCTCGTCGTAAGACATGAACGAAAATAAAATAAATATGCTAATTTTGTTCGTGTCTAGTAGAAACTATCAAAGAGTAACATATAATCATCCCGTGGAGAAGCTCATGTTTCTCGCAAACGACGTCTGCTTCTCGATGTCTCCCGTCACTCGAGTTATTTCGCTGATCGTTTTTCAGTTTAATGCGATGAAGATAAAAAGAAACTGAACAACGGTTTGCGCTAAAATTCATAAATTTGCGCGAGTTAAGACGCATAAACTCAACTAGTATTTTATAAATGAGAACTCAATTGTGTATAAACGAGTTTTTTTAGTTCAAAACTTGACATTATATATGTATTATAACTCGCAGCTAACTTTTTATCTTATCTAGGAACTTTGAATCCGCCTCTGCCTTACGGCCCTTGATCGTAATTGATGGAATGCGTCCCTGGCTTGCTCCCGGAGAGTGTATTAGTTTATTGTCCTCCACGTGGTCATACATGGCAGTTTGCAACTTTTGCTTTTTTGACAATAAATTTATTAGTCTCTCAAATCTCGGGGTCGTACGGGATTTATCCTTTATCCATCCACACGCCTGCGTTGCATTGCAGTCGTAATAGCATTTTTAAGAATGAAAATGAATTCATTGTGAAGATGAGGGTTTTAACTACACAGTGAACTAGTCAATGACTTGTTCTCTAACCCGGACCAATTATTCCATTAATTTTGTTCGCGAAATTCTAATTCTATAATATTCTGCGTGTGGAACGTGTGTGCGCGCACTCATGTGTCGTTCTCTTGATTGCGTCCCGTTCCGTGGGCGGTAATAATTGAATCCGTTGATCTAATATATTGCGGACGCAGTAACAGTTAACCCTTAGGGGACTATGAATCCCTCCACTGCACGGTGCGATGTCCATGAATAGGCAAACGGCGAGCTAATCACAACTAAAGCTGCAACAGCTACACGCTCTCCGGTATCGATTATAATTCAGTGGGTCATTTGCCCGTGTAATGGATAAGCGCCTCGTTACATTCATCAAGAGAGAGAGAGAGAACATTTTCATCGTCTCTTGAAGCTAAAACGACAGATGACTCATTAGTGTAAATCAGCTCTATCCAACTGATCTTAACCCGCGAGCCATTTTCTACACACTTTCCATCCATCGGGGCGACACGGCGAAATGTTACCCGACGAATAAATCTAATGGGCCATCTTTTCTCGTATTTATTTGTAACGCTGTATTTCGACTCTCCTCAATGAATTTATCTTATTTAAAACCGAAAAAATTAAGTAGGGTATAAAAATACTACAGTACAAAATGTTTTTGCCAAAATGAACCTAAGTAAGATGGTGATGAATCATTCTTGTTGTCAGATTTACCAGATGTTGTTAAGAACTGAGCTGAGTTATTGTGTTATTCCACGAGTGTTTCTATCTTAAACGTATTGCCATCATTCTGAAATTTGTTGCAGGTTACAATCGTACACAGTCTCATTTCAGCNTTTTTTTGTACGTTGAATTAGTGTTCGCGCATTTGCATCGCAACGCATCTCTTACGCATCCTGTGGACCGTGACGTCGTCCCCCCTCGCTCGAGTCTCTCCAGGTAGGAAATATTACGATATAGTTAATTTTGCTGAACACGGATGACGATTTTCCTGGTCACATACGGAATATTGCCTTCTTCTTTTTTTTTTTACCAAGATTTCGTTCCGTCACAATTGTTGACGTTTCAATGCATATTTTTATCTCAGTCCCAACTGAGAGGCCATTTCCTCAATTTTAATGAACGACAAAATATATGAAACACTGTAATTTTTAATTCGCAATTGTTATAATTCCATATTGCGTAATATATCTTTTTAAGTGCGTTGTGATTTCTCTTCAGGAATTCCTTTAATGCTTTAATAAGAATATATTCCTTAAAATTCTTTCCTTTTAAATTCCTTCTTTTGCTCCGTTTATTTATGATATTTCCCATAAAAGTCCTTTTTTTGTCTCGAATACAGCGCCTGTTTAGCTAAATTTGTGAAGACAATGCTTAATGGCAATGAACAGTTTTCTAGCTGTTCAATGAACAAACGACCTGAAGAAAAAAATCCAAAAAAGCATTAAAAGTTCTTTCACTTGATTTATTTGCGTTTTAATGTAGTGAGAGAGATTTTATGACGCATTCCATAGCTGCTGGTGATTTATTTCGATATCGTTCATATCGGTGCAATGAAGCAACTTCCGGGAGAACTTTATCGTTCATGTTCAATAGATAATTCTTTTGTACACTTTTGTTCTCTTTAGCAAAAACTACCATCCTTTACTTTTTCTGTAGACACAATTCATAATAATTACTGAATTCTTCGAACATTTTTCTTTTCTCTAATCAAGAGAAATGAAATTCTCCGTTTGGGCCACTCACCTACTTTCAAGAAAAGTGTGTTGCCAGAGGGTTTTGGTCGTCCGCCTCGTGCCAAGATTTCAATCCAAACTGCGAAACAACTTTTCTTGAGCGCAATGTACGAGCAGTGGCTGTGCGTGTTATGTATTATTGTACATTTAGATACAATGCGTTTACTGTATTTGTATTCGTTTCGAAAAAGGGCTCTTAGGACCTTGCCGTTGACGAGCCCTAAAACCCCAGAAAAAAAATATTATTTTCGAAAGAAAGAAAATAATTGACTCTTGAGCATTTTTATTTTTTGCTAAATGTATAATATACCTTGTAATAATTGAAAGACGTGTGTTTTGCTTTAATTTTTGATTTGTAATGTTTATTTCGAAGTTGAAGTAAAAGTACAAGAAGGGTAAAGATTCGCATTTGAAAGATCAAGTTCCGAAAGCCGAGACGGCTTCTACGCGTGGAATATTAGTGAGGATCATTCGAGCGATGGCGTAAAGAGACAAAGAAGAAGAAGATGAAAAATGAATCCCTCTGGAGACATGAATAATATCGAGATAACGGGTTGCCATGACGACGCGATCGAACTCATTGGAATAATGGGAGGCTCCGTGCTTCATTTGCTGCAAGCCGCACATTGCCAAGTGTCTGCTCATTGCCCAGAGACTAATTACTGCCAATTAGCACGAGATACAGTCAATGCAGCCTTTAATCTTGCGCACTCACTGCTTCTTCTAGTGAAATCGTGCCCTGTACACCGCAGCAGTCAGATGTAGTACATCTCACATGTATATTTTAAAGCATATTATTTAGATGCAGTTAAAATTTGATTTTAACATTAGAATAATTAAGTATACGAAGGCGGTAAACCAAATTTTTTATAAATTGCGAAATATAGTAGAAACTTGATTATCCGAGGTAATGGAGGGGAGGTGTCGCATGGTTAAATGAAAACTACGGTTAATCGAGACACTTTTTATGTGCATAGCGTTATCTAGGCTTGAAACATTACGTCATAAGTCTTTGTTGTTGTTGATTTTTACGGTTTGAAATAATTTTCCGTACTTCAGTTCTAATTTCTCTCAAATTGATGACGTCATTGAAGTCAAGATATTCCTGTTCGCAGAAGTTCAGGAGGAGGATGAGGAGGAGGATGACATGATCAACTGATTCCATTTGCTTCACTTTTCTCAGTTTTCTTCTTCTTATTCTTCTTCTTTTTATCTTTTCAAAATTGACGTCGTCTCCGCTCTCGTGCTGCCGTCGTGAGGGGGAGGAGGTGGATGGTGGTGTAGCACTTGTAAAGAAGCCGTAAGACTCTGTCGCTGCTGTCACTTAGGATCCATGTGGCTAAGTGAAGACAAGCTTCATCATATCCATCTTCTATATGTTCTAAGTCGTCGAAGTCTTGATCGAAGATTTGTCTTAATCAACTTTTGCAGGTAACTTTTCCCAAAAGCGTCACGTACTCTGCGAAGATGGCAGACATCGTTTCTGGTCCACGTTTTCAGAAGTTCTTTCAATTTGAATTAAAACAATTTTCTTTTGAAAGAAGACGGAGAAAAATGTTTTGTACCTTCGTTTCAAACAGGTAATCGCGCCTTTTGATATTTTGTGGCTGCATGAGAGAAGTCGTTAGGTTTTCTTCTCACGATTTCTTTTCTCCTCCAGAGGAAGAACGACGCGTCTTGACGNTTGTGAGTTTTTTTTTTTTTTTTTTTGAAAACGAGTATGATGAGTCATTTTTAGATTGTACTTTATGAATCATATCAAGTTTTATGATTCAAATTGGTATTCGGAATTAACACTCCCTTTGGTTTTTCTTTTTTTCGGAATAGTGAACACGGTTAATCGCGAATACGGATAATCGAGGTTTTACTGTAAATAAAGTTATTTTTTTAAATAATTTTTACATTTTTTTATAAGTATTAAATCCGCCACTGGTCTTGGGCCCTTGATCCGAATTGATGGGATGGTCCCTTGCTTGTTCCCGGAGAGTAAGTAAATTTATTATCCCTCTCATACACACTTTGCAACTGCTTTCTTGACAATAAGTTTATTTTTATTTAAATATTTTATCTAATTTAATATTATAATAATAATTCAGTCATTAATAATTTCATATTTTTTAAGTCGAAAGGAAAACAGCCTTTGAACAGTGGATTCAGGTTCCTTAAATCGTAAATAGTCATGTTGTTGATTTTTCTTTTTTTGCATTGTGTTGCGGCGTCTGTTAAAATTTCGAAGGGACCTATATCCTTCGTGTAAGTAACTTCCTTGCTTTTAATGTTTTATAATCTGAATGCATCAAAGCTTACTTCCATTAAATATATTTGATGCTTCTTTATATGATCCTTGGGGTCATAATCATTTTGTCAAAACCGTTGTATTCATTTTTCTCTGCCTCCCCTCGTTTCTCTTTTTGAAAATGAAAAACATTTTCATTTTCATTTCGGTATCATCAATCCTCTTCCTATCTTCATTGTTTTTCCTTTTGACTTTGAAATGAAAACAAAACCACTGTTTCTGAAGTTTGCTCTCGAGACGAGTGAAAATTGTGCGAAGCGCTCTGTGAATGGGAGTACCACAGGGGCAGATATTAAACTCTGATGTAGATTCCGTGAGGAAGGAAGTTGCTGGGAAACTGTCGGCGCTAATTTAAAATAACTTTGGAGGAAGAACAACATCTCTTAGGAGATAAGAAGCGTAGCGTAAAATGTTGCGACGTTTAAAACTTAAGAAGTCGAAAAGTTTTCTCTGCCCTGATTTCCGTTTCCCTACATGGTTTTACGCTAATTTCAATTTATTTCAAAAATTGTCATTAAAACCTGAGTGGAGGGCAACATAAAAGGCAATTTCTTCTGCTTGTGAGGCATCGTTCTATAAATTACGTCATATGGTCTTCGGCGGAGGGGGAGGTATTTTAGAAAGCGTGACGTTACATGTGATGTATCTTAAATGTTGAAAATTGTAACTCAACTGAGGGAAAACTCTTATAATCGCTTCCCCACCATCATTTTCTCCGTCCAACACCTTTTTATATTTCTTCTTCTTTTTTCTTTCCTTCCTTCCTTTCATTACCGTTTTTCATTCATTTCATGATATGGGGGAGTGTGTGTGTGTGTGGGGTGGGGTGTCGATTTGTGACGTCACGTTGAGGAGGGGTTGGGTGTAACGTGACGAAGCGTCACACGGAGGACGACCGGGTGGGGGTGGTGGGGTGGGTGGGGGAGTTAAAAAAATGTTCTCCAAGATCACGTGACGTAATTTATGAAGAGGGTTCCTTAGCAAGAAAGAGAGCATCGCTTCGAGAACCCGAAGGAAACCACGACGAACCACCCCCCACCCCCGTGAACAGAGTGAATAAGCCGAGCCAAGATGAAAAATAAAATTTTAATAAGCATGCGTTTAAATGACTTTGTAAATTAATCAATAATTATGATTTTGTACTCAACGTATGTAACATTACTGAACTTGATATATTAACTTTTATCTATAAACATTTCTCGTGGGATATTTAAAACTGATGTAGTGTTCTTTTCTACAATCCATAAGTTATTTGAATTTATAGAAGCACTGAAGTACCTTTTACAGTGAAGGTATGAGGGTATTAAAATGAGTTATCTTTATTATTTCCCGCCTCAGCGCATTTTCCAACTCATTTTCCTCCCCGGATTCACAGAACATTTTACATCAAATATTTTATATCAAACGATGAAGAAAAAAATATATGCTTTTTCACATACAATTTGTATTCTACGTGGCGCATCGGGAGAGATAAAAAAGGTTACATTACGATGTGGTAACATTTTTTTAAAAACTAAGTATTGACTGCGCCCGGTCGATCGAAAATGTGAAAAGAAAACGGTTTCTGGCACAAGATAAGTAGGACACAGCTCTGTCTGAGCTAATCAATTAGAAATGACGTCCGTCTAGTTCTCGTGTATCCTCCGCAATCGCCCGCAGTGCTGTAGCAAGGAATNTAAGAGACAGATCTCTCGCTGACCAAAAATCGGTATTATCTTACATTCAATTCCTTAGATCGTCGTAAAGTGAAATATATAATTCAAGGGATTCATTATCTTTCGTGCGATGTGGGAAGTGCCCCAGAATTGGAAACTTTGGTCTTTAATTTGTATCTAAATAATTCTAATAAATTCACTCGTAGATCTGAAGAGCAATCTGGTCGGTCTGTACTCTTCTACGCCATGTCTACAAAAAATCAAACTTCAACGATTGACGACGACGTCCTCCTCAAAACCTCCGAAAGGTAAAAGTGAGGGAAGTCGAGAAAGCAACATTTTGTAATTTCTTGTTCAGAATGAAGAAAAGTTCCGACGTGTATTACTTTTGTCGTAATAATAAATTTATTGTCAAAAAACAGTACAAACTGCGTATGACCACGCGGAGGACAATAAACTAATTTACTCTCTGGAAGCGAGCAAGGGACGTATTCCATCAATTCCGATCTAGGACCCTAAGGCAGACCCAGATTCAAAAAATTTCAGCAAAAGTTCCTAGATAAGATAAAAAGTTAGCTGCGAGTTATAATACATATATAATGTCAATATGTTTGTAAATTTACACGTACAAGTTATTATCGTATCGTATTGGTTTTTAAATGTCGCAATAGTCTGTTTCGTCTGTTCTCTCATCGATTCGCGGGTATTGAGCGTGACGCGCTCGTAGCTTCCACTTCTTTTGATATATTTGCGCTTTTTTTGATTTAATCTCGTGTCATACGCAGTCCAACAAGGACGATATATGTTTTCCCTCCGCGCGTATTTCTCGGCATCGAAGAAGTGGAAGGGAAAATAACAGCGCACTCAAATATATTGGCGGCGAAGAAGAAGAAGAAGAAGAAGAAGAAGAATAACTGTGTACGTGTGGGTGCGCCGTGCAGCGCCATGCAGCGCCATGCAGCGCCATGCAGCGCCATGCAGCGCCATGCAGCGCCAGAGTCAATGTCTTAAAAGCAACTGTTGAGGAGGAAATATTTCCGCGATGGAACAAGTTGAGGAGGAGACGTTGTTGAGACTCTTCTGCTGCGCTTTGTACAAGACTCAACCGACTGAGAATCGTTCGAGACATTTGATAACATACGATTCGACATCACTCGTGTTTGCATCAGCCTTTGTGGATAGTAACGTATTTAACAGACGAAACAATCAAGTCTTGTTTCGAAATTCAGTAAACTCAGAAAATATTTATTATAGTAAAGTATCATGTTCCAATGTTCCTTTGAATTTAGTGCNATTTTTAAACACTATACTCAGAATAATCTATAGTTCGATAATAACTTGTACATGTAAATTTACAAACATATTGACATTATATATGTATTATAACTCGCAGCTAACTTTTTATCTTATCTAGGAACTTTTGCTGAAATTTTTTGAATCCGCCACTGCCTTAGGTATTGCCCTTGATCGGAATTGATGGGATGGTCCCTTGCTTGCTTCCGGAGAGTAAATTAGTTTATTGTCCTCCACGTTGTCATACACAGTCTGTACTGTTTTTTGACAATAAATTTATTATTATTATTATAAGCAATATATTGTTTTCCAATTATTAAAGTTTTGAAATATGTTTTTCTTGTTAAGTGTTGCACGTCGAAAGTAGGATTGTAATTAGCCATACAGTTTTTTTTTATTAAATTATGTGACGATTCGCGTTAAAGGACTTGTGATAAAATGATCATTTCGGTGCGAAATTGTGCATTTAAATCCGTGTCGGACACATTTCTTCAACTTCTTTCGACGGTTAAAATGTAATCAACGTGTCACAACGTATACGTGTTACGTAAAGGTATTATCGAACCATCTTAAATCATTACTGTAATTATTAATCTGCTTAAGAAACAAAGCTCTCTAGAAAGTTGGTGGGCATTGATTCAATAAGAACTTGCTAATTTATACGTAATGTGATCAAGAGCTTCTATTGATTTTTTAGTTTGTTTTTAAAATGACCAATACATGGAATTTCTTGAAGACGTATTTTCAGACCGAGCAAAACAAGGGTTTTTTTGTCTAGGTAAAGTAAAATAATGCCTGAAATTTAAGTGCAAAAATTAATGAATCTCGTTTCATGAATCTGTTTACACGAGAATTGTTTTTTTTTCGCGATTTTAAACGTAAAAAAAGTCCAATGCTCTAACACAAGTTCTCGGGAGGGTTAAAAATTTGCATTCCTTTTTCATCTTTCCTGTCTTCTTTCTTTTCATCGTTCGTTTCTGTAATTAGAAAATATAATCTTTAGAAATTGTTTTCCTTTTTTGTGATATAATGTATTGGTATTCTGTTTTCTTTTCTTTCATCTTTGTATTTAGATATTTGTTGAATTCAGGATGGTTTTATTTAGTGGGTATGGTCGAGATATTCGGCGAGTCCCACACACGGGGAAGAGTCACTATGGCTCTTCTCTATGATGCGAAACTGCATTTTTCCCTACTTGCACAGGCTCTAATGACCTCGATGTTGACGAGCCCCCTACAGCCCCATTAAAAAAAAAACACTTTTCGTCTTTTCATATCTCTGGAATAATCGTCATCCAAATAAGTTGTTGTCGTATGATTTAAATCTCTAATAATTCTGCCGACTCCATTTGTAATAAAAAAAGCAAATGCGTTCGTTACTCTGTCGTAGTACACGTTTTTTTTAAAGAATTTCTTTTCCGACGACGTTGTCCTGCGTGGGCTGCGTGCATGTGGATCCTCATCCGGACGCTGAACCTCGCATCTCTACGTCTTGTGCGCTTATAAAATATCCAAGTCCCCTCGCAGCCGGCATACAGCTGCCCTCTTCCGCTTCTTCTTCTTCTTTATGGGCGGCAGCAGGTAGCAGGTAGCAGGAACAGCATCCTCCGCCTTCTACTACTCTCCCTTACGCCTTACGCTTTTCTTTTCCGTTTTTTCCTTTTTTTCTCCCGTAAGTGTTGTAAATAATTCAGGAACCCGATTGGTTTTCCATGTTTTGAAGATATTTGGAAGAGTTGAAAATGAGCTTCACTTCAACCGTTTCACTATTCGCATTTTATTTGAAGACAGTGTCTCGTGCTGTGAAGCAGCATCTCGTACAAAATTCATTCGTATCCATCCGCAAGCGCTTTCGACCCATACACGCCCCAACCAGTAATTACATTACCTTCCGTTAGTTCTTAATTCCTTTTGTTCTAATAAACCATAGCGGTACAGTTCTCAAGTTATTAAGATTTGTCTGGTGTACTTAAACTCGGAAGATCAACTTTCTTGTAGTTTCATTGGATGTGTCATGTTTTTTTTTAGCAGCAATACATTATATTGTTTCTTTGCGAATACTGTACAGCGGAGTGAGTTATGCTTTCGGTGCGCTCTTGTCTAGTATCCTGAGGCAAAAAGCGGCTGCCATACTTTTCTATAGATAGGGTTTTCTTCCACTCTAAAACGCCTTTCAAAATACCAATTTGTTTCGTTCGAATCTTCTTTGAAAAGTCGGAAGGAGATGAAGCACCGAAAGACGGTTCACTCTGTGAATCGTTCTGGTCAACTTCTTTAATCTTCATCTCGAACGGTTTCTTGCGTTTTACGTCTTTCCTCCGCTCATGCGAATCCCTCGCTTCCATTATCGTAAAAGCGGTCAAATACTTTTGCAGGAGCGCGTCTTCTGTATGTCTCTCTCGTTTATATCTTTCGGGTCTTTCGAGATATTTGTATTTCGTAGATCTAGGCTTTCGCTCAGTGTACGCTTTGAGAGGGAAATACCGAATGAATCTTGAGCCCTTAATGGATTATATAAGATTATTAAATAATTAAGGGATGAAAAAAGTTTTTTTTTGTATTTCTTAGCGAACACTATCTAGAAACTGTTGTAATCATTGAAATAATGTAGTATTTGTTCTAAAAATGTATATACTCGAATATTCTCTAGTTTTATGAACACTTTTCTCGTCCTCCTCGCTCTACTCTGTTACGATACGCAACACCATAAAACACAGAATTATTGTTTCACAACAATAGTACTAAATACTATGCCAACCCAACCTTACCATTCATGTTATTACAATATCTTACAACATTATTCTACACCGTACAACACTTTTATTCATTTTTATTACGAGTTTAAGATTAATCGTTCGAAATCTTTGTATGCTCTCCGTCCCCCATCCAAGGAAGAAAAATGTATTCCTAATTTTTGTCTTATTTAATTCTTCCTCCTTTAGCGCGTTTTCGAATTCGATCGTTGACAATTGTATATATACACTTCGTGGTGAAGTATTCTTGAAGGGAAAGGGTTCTCCCAACTATCTTCTTGCCTCGTGAAAGAAAGAAAGACAGACAGACAGATCGAGAGACNNAGACAGACAGACAGAAAAAGAAAGACAGACAGACAGACAGAAAAAGAAAGACAGACAGACAGACAGAAAAAGAAAGACAGACAGACAGACAGACAGAAAAAGAAAGACAGACAGACAGAAAAAGAAAGACAGACAGAAAAAGAAAGACAGACAGACAGACAGAAAAAGAAAGACAGACAGACAGACAGAAAAAGAAAGACAGACAGAAAAAGAAAGACAGACAGACAGACAGAAAAAGAAAGACAGACAGACAGACAGAAAAAGAAAGACAGACAGACAGACAGAAAAAGAAAGACAGACAGACAGAAAAGGAAAGACAGACAGACAGAAAAAGAAAGACAGACAGACAGAAAAAGAAAGACAGACAGACAGAAAAAGAAAGACAGACAGACAGATCGAGAGACAGACAGACAGACAGATCGACAGACAGACAGACAGATCGACAGACAGACAGACAGATCGACAGACAGACAGATCGACAGACAGACAGATCGACAGACAGACAGATCGACAGACAGACAGAAAAAGAAAGAAAGACAGACAGACAGAAAAAGAAAGACAGACAGACAGACAGAAAAAGAAAGACAGACAGACAGACAGAAAAAGAAAGACAGACAGGCAGACAGACAGAAAAAGAAAGACAGACAGACAGAAGAAGAAAGACAGACAGACAGAAAAAGAAAGACAGACAGACAGACAGAAAAAGAAAGACAGACAGACAGACAGAAAAAGAAAGACAGACAGACAGACAGAAAAAGAAAGAAAGACAGACAGACAGACAGAAAAAGAAAGACAGACAGACAGAAAAAGAAAGACAGACAGACAGAATAAGAAAGACAGACAGGCAGACAGAAAAAGACAGACAGGCAGACAGACAGAAAAAGAAAGACAGACAGACAGACAGAAGAAGAAAGACAGACAGACAGACAGAAGAAGACAGACAGACAGACAGAAAAAGAAAGACAGACAGACAGACAGAAAAAGAAAGACAGACAGACAGACAGACAGAAAAAGAAAGACAGACAGACAGAAAGAAAGACAGAAAGAAATTAATTTTTGAATCAAATAATTTGGTTCGTTATGTAAGATGTAAAAAAAAAGTACCCAAACCTAGTTTTTTTAGAACTGAAGAATAGGAGAAATAGTGATCGCAAGGTATAATTGTTTATTGTCGTACGGAACTTAAAAGTGTCCTCTCACTCTCATGTTTTCATGGACTTTCTCTCTCTCTCTCTCTCTTCCTCGACGTAATAAAGTGGAAAATGCTATAGAGAAGAGGAAGCGATGAGACGGATAAGTGTGACATCCCTAGATGTGACGTCACAGCGGCTAATAAAAATTCAGCGCAAGTAGTACGTCTCTTCCTCTGTCTGTCGTTTCTTCTCCCGTTAAGAGACCTCGAAAGCCGTAACGCTTCTTCTCTTTTTATCACGTCCTTCATCACTGCCACGTCGTTACATTTCTCTTCTAACTCTGCACGAGAGACGTTCTTAGCTCTCTCTCTCCTCGTATCGCAGGAGTCTTTTAATGCGCAAAGGGTTTCAGTTTACGCGGTATTCGAAGGTTTCTACCTCCTCTGACCTTTTAGAAGCCGCCACACGAGAGAGCGACAGGCGAAAAAAGCTTTTGGCAACTTTTATAAACAGACTACTCACTTTAAAATACAAAAAAAAACTTGTTTGCCTATTGGCTCGTAGACCCATTGGGGGACCCTGCTGCTTGTCCCTTCCTTCCTTCCTTCCTTAAGGGCTCGTACTATGTCCATCGACGTCCTACGCGTCTGCTTTTTAAAATTTTCCCTCTTAGGAATCCAATGGAGGCGTCTCTTACGAGATGAATACTCGCTGCGAGGAGAGAGGGGCTCCAATGAAGCGCACGCGTCTTTAAGATGGAGTACGTGCATCTGTCGTGCGGGAAATGTTGCGACGACGCTGGAGCTGTAGATACGATTGACTCGTTTGTACGTGTTTGGCGAACACGGGGCCCCGAGTTGAATCTGGCATTACTTCCACTTACTTGTGCCATGCTCCTTCCTGACCTCCCTTGGTCACCTCTTGTTCTTTTCGATCCCGACGCTATTAAGGCTAGGGTATCTTTCATTTACCTCATTCTTCTCATTTTTTGTCCTACCCCTCATTTTTTGTCCCCCTTCATGTTATGTGCCCCCCTCATTGTAGCCCCCTCCCCTCCATTTGATGTATGTTGTGAGATATGTTTTGGTGTGTTGTAGATCAGGAGGGTTTTTAGTGGGTATGGTTGAATCATTCAGTTGAATCATTCAGCGGGGAGAGTCATGTTGGCTCCCCCTAGTGCGTAACTGCATTTTCCCTACCTGTACAAGTTTTTGCGGGCTCCAATGACCTTTGATGTCGACATGAGCCGTAAAGCACCCCAAAAAACAAAAAAAACAGGAAGCTACGCATGAAATGTCTTCGCTTTGACAGACGAGAAGGAAGAATTGAGTCATTAGAACTTCGCTTCAGGAATAGCATTACAGAATCGCTTCGCTATAGCGACCATCCGAATGCCTCTCATTGTCGTCAACGAGCGAGTCCCGTTTCAACGTACGCTTTCAATGACGTCGAGACTGGAATAGAGGAACGACGCTAATTGTTACGCGGCAAGAATGATATTCACATCGCTCCTCACGGGCGGCAAATGTGGCGCAACTGAAAAAAAATCACGTTTCGAGATATAAGAGTTTTCATTGCTATGAAAATTCATAAAACATTTAGCGACAACTGCCATTTTAGATTGAATTATGAGTAGTGCCAGTGGAAAGAACGTAATTATCACATTGAGACTGTATAGAAATCGTAGTTTTTGAGTCGCAGCCCACGAGCGATATGTTATTGCATTGTCCCTCTGTGGATGGAATTGACTCCTGCGATGCAATTGCTGATGGGAGGAGCGGAATGCGCGTCGGCCCTCGAGCGAAAGAGTAGATGATGATGAAATAACACAAGAGGGCAGAGAGTGAAAGAAACGAATTAAAAAAAACTAGCAATATGCTAGGGAAGAACAGGAGCAACTCTCAGGTTCCGAAAAAATGTGGACCAATATCAGTTTCATGTGACGAAGGTAATGTTATGGATTTTAACAAGCCTTGGAGACTTCACCGGTTACCTATGTGACACAAATTTGAAAACATCTGATACTTGTAATTTTAAACGTCAAAAACAAACTTCGGTATTCCTCCCTCTGCGGCCAGGATTTGCCAATATTTCAATATTATCATCGACAAACGCGAGAAACTGGGATTCAGTACGAAATATTTGAAACTATTTTTAAAAGAACAATGTATTTACGTGAATAAATGACAAAACACAATTATTCATGATGCAACAGAGAAAAAAAAATTTTCTAACACCCCTGTATTGACACATTTTGGCTCAGTGACATGCGAATGAATTAATTGAAACAACTACAAATTACTCGTGGTATTTCGGAAACCGTTATTTATCAGTAACATTATTATTAATAATAATAATAATTATTATTATTATTATAGTTTAAGTTTCTTCTTTTTTGTCATTTGGAAGAGCAAAACCGCACCTCTGTTCTTTGCGAAGACGAAATCGGCAAAAGGCCAAGGGCATTAAAACGCAGAAGGGAGATATTAATTTTCTTGTTGTATTTTGTAAATAACCTCTTCTCATACAACGAAGTAACCCGAGTTTAATGCTAGCCCTCGTAAAAAATCGAACATGACATGGAAGCAATGTGAAAATGCTTCAAAGGATGTCTTTCTCTTATTTTTTGTATGTAGAGAAACCTCTTTTTTTTCACCGAGTTACAAAGTAAGTACGTGCGCTACACACCATATTCCCCCCCATTCATTTTTGAGCAGCCTTCCTCCCTTTTCAAAGAACCTTCCTCTCAGTGTCACGAGACTCGCAAAACACTTGCACTTTGCTAATCCTATCTACGACTCTTCCTTTATTCCTTGGCGTCGGTTATCGCGCCCCTGGACCCATAAAAGCACTCACGCATTCTCAGCATTCACCTTTTCGCCTTTCGTCTACGCGTCGACCCTTAATTAGAGGTGTGAGCATGAAACGTAAATAATCCCATCGCGTTTGCTCTCTCTCTTTCAGCTGGGGATTCGCCTTCTAGACTTAGAGCGGCGACAAGTCGTCTCCGGTTGAATAAGTCTGTTAAATTGTGATATTTTCCTGAAATGATATTCATTATTTTAGATACGGTCGAAGACAAGAAGTTGTTTTAATAACACAATTTATTTACAGGTAGAAGTGGGGTGAGAACTCGTCCCACCTCAGCTTTAGCGTTTTAGAAAACTCCCACATCTAAGGGACTTGTGTACTTTTATGTACAGAGATCTTAAAGTGAATTCTTGGCACGTCTCATCTAATCTGTAAGTGAATCAAATGTGTTCTTATTTTCGTTTTCGACAAAGATAAACTACTCACAAGAAGAATGTAGTGCCGTTCCGTTTTAAAGATTTATTTTGTTATCGTACATAATGCGGAATTGGAATGTTTTATATCCTTACGAAAGCAAAATAGACTAAAATAGATTTCTTCTCGTATGTGACAAAAGCTACCCGCTCTAGTTTTCTTCTAGCTTCAAATAGGATCGCTCTTCCACGTGATGAAGCAACGCGTTGTACACTGCTGTGTGTAGAGTTGCCTAAGCTACAGGCGCCTAATTCAGTGCTTGGCCATTCGCTGCGCTAGTGTTGAAGGACGTATGGCGTGCTAGCATGCGCTGTTTAGTGCTTTGTTGTCGAAACTCGTGCATCCATTGAACCGCACAAACTCCAGTATTTTTTTCATGTCGACTTCATAATCTGGATAAATCTATTGCCATTATTTTCCTACTTTTAAGATATCTCGAGAGTGGACGTGAGACTGATGTATTTCAAATCTTCAGATCTTTCTTTTTTTAAAATTTTTTAAAATCCCCTTTTTACTTTCAATTCGCATCGCCTTCTGAACTCCACCGAACCCGCCATTCGTCGTTCCTCCAGCCTTCTTTTCGGTCGTCGTCGTATCCTCTTCCAATGCGATCGTATTTCCTTCCTCCTTTGCGCGAATAGAAGCGAAAGTGTTGGCGGGGTGGGGCGCGGTCATACGTTGCCCGTAATTGCTCTGTAGGTCAATCCCCGCACCGGGGCCTTCGCGGGGGCGTGGGAGGGATGGGGTGTGAGTGAACAGGGCGTAACGCCGGGGTTGGGGGGGGGAAGAGTTTGCTCCTGCTGCCCACCTCTGTTGCCATAGCGACCGCCGCGGCCCGCTGCTACAGTCGGTGCTTTTACAAAATAGAGCACGGCGACACCAAGTGAGGAATGTGCGCGACAAGTTATTTGACGTAACTGAGCTGATACTCAAAAGCTATTATTTATTTTTTTTCATTTAATTACGTTCGCATATTGTGTGTGTGTGTGTGGTTGTGCATGAAGAAGCGCAGAATGTGAGTGTAAAGCAACGGAAAAAGGAGAGGAAAGGAGAAAGAAGGAGAAGACTTGCCAAAAGAGATACGATAAATAGTGCTTCCCGCCACACTTTTATGCGTCGAAATTACGAAGCGTGAGAAGGAGACTCAGAAATATTTTCATTACTCTCGTTGCAATTCGTCAGAGCTTTTGTCTTCCGTTAAACATTTAGGCGAGAGGCATTTTGTTGTCTAAAATGAAAAAAAAATGCTACAACTAGTGTAGCGCAAAAGTTCGTAGATTTATTTTGTTAAGACAAGAAGAAAGAAAGAAAGAAGCAGAGGCCGAAACCGGGGAATGATAGTTCTTAAAACTTAAAAAAGGGAATTTTTGTGTTACCAAGCTGTATAGCGATGGATTAAAAGACGTTGGAAGTAATTTTTGATGAATTGTGAGTTTCGTTTGCTCTAGAAATTGTTCGTTTCGTTCAGATTTCACTCCTGTCTGTTTCCCATAGTGGAATTACACCTTTTTGGAATATGTGATGAAGTTGGTGACGAATCAGCAATAGAACCCGAGATCTGTGCGGTGTCGCCTTCCACGACGTGGCACCATATTCCATCCAGGGACCGGGAACACAAAAGTGGCTGTAGGTATCTGGTCACATTAGACATATACGGCTGTCGGACCACAGAGTCTCATAATACGCTGCGACCTTCCTTTAAAGTTTTCTCATCAGCTCTTAATCGTTACTCCCGGTTCCATATAAATAGATATGTAGTCTCGTAAAATTGAACTTTATGATGAAGGATATTTCTCTCATTGTTTGTCAGTTCCGGAGAAGAACCATGTTGCTGCAATCCTTTGAAAAAGGTATGAACACCATCGACAATTTTTGTATTGCAAACCGGTCCAACCACATGGAATTTATTTCCTTTCAAAGCTACCGTGAAAGAATTTCATTGTACTTAAATCTCTTAAATTGCTGTTAAAAACTCTCTGCTAGATAATGGATTAGTTACGTTGCGTTGAATGAACGGTGATCGAACCCAGAACCTCCAGCTATCCGCGCTGATGCGCTACTCCGTTTTCTCCTCTTCTCTTCTCCGCTGGCGCCGTCTCCCATGTGTATGCAATATAATACAATCTTGGTTAACTATATACCACTTAAGTGATGTGCAATGTTTCAACGTGAGATGCGTCTTCGTATTGCGATCGAATGAGATTATGTTTCTTTTTTTGTGCGTGTGACGCGGACGGTGAGCGGGGAGGGAGGGAGGGAGGGACGAGATAAATCCCCCTCCCTGCGCCTTGATGCTCATCTGCCGATTTAAGCGCATTAAAGAGAGAGAGAGAGAGAAAGTGAATCCCAGGTCACGTCTCGAGGTTTGAATCCAATTAGTTTCACGCTTCCCATTTCATAATCATCTTAATCTGAAGAAACAATTTAGATCAATATACTGCAGCGGTTTTTTACTCGGCGTTCGTTTTCACCCTTTTAAGTTAAAAAGAGGAAGCTCTCTCTCCTTCAAACATGTGAATCGTATGTAAAATTTATTTTTGGAATGGTTCAACGCCTTTTCTCATTGATGATTAAAGTTTTTCTTTTCATTTTTATGATTCTGTTCCTTTGTGTTATTACTGAAACAAATGTTTCTGGATGCATTTGGTTTAATATTGTAGTGATATTTTTAAGTTTAAAACAACCAAGCATTTTTTAATGATTGTCCTTGCAATGTCTTTTATGATGTTTACTTCACTTGAACTAAATTAATGATAGGAAAACATATGAACTATGGTACTCTTTTAGTATGCCTTGTTCCAGATACAGTGCTGCCAAAGCTGCCATTGATAATTCTCTTCATCGTCGCCAGTTTTACTGAGTTCTTTTCGCAACAGTTTTAATTCTTTACCCTCTCTCTCATATTCCATTAGGAGTTATATGTTGAAATGTTAAATCCTTAGCCTCTGCCTTAGGGCCCTTGATCGGAATTGATGGAATACGTCCCTTGCTCGCTTCCCGAGAGTGAATTAGTTTATTGTCCTCCAAGTGGTCATTAGCAGTTTGTAACGGATTGTTTGACAATAAACTTTGTTTATTATTATTATTACAATAAGAGGACTTCTAAATGTTACATCAATTTTTTCAAGTGCTATTTTTGATTTCGATGTTGAATGTACGTTTGTGATGTTAGAGCAGTGGCTAAAGAGGGATGGCGGTGACCCTTTCTGTCAGTCGCTTTGTCCTTCTCTTTCCTCTCTGCTCTTTCTTCGCCCTTTTAGTCTCTCCGAAGGGTCGCAATGGCCCTTTCTCCTTTTTCTTCCTCCTGTTCACGTTGAGTTGTGTTCACTGCTGCCTTTGGGGAAAAGGGACTGGCGCAGTTGCAACTGTCGTCCACTGGAATCATATTGCTCTGCCCCAACCCTTCGCCTCGAAGAGAGACCCTTCGCTGAGGTTTTCTTTTTACGAAATGCAGCGCGGGAGTCGGAATAAGGATCGCATTTCTTCTTCCTCCTCCTCCTCCTCCTCCTCCTCCTCTTGTGTTTACATTAGGGCTCTTTACATCTGCTCTCTCGATGGGGCGAAATGCGTGTGTGATGTTTCAATGAAGCTCAGATGTAGTGACGTTTGTAAAAATGATTTATCTTTGTCCATGATATAGTAACTAAGTGGCATTACTGAAGATGATTATAAACAAATATAAAATGAGACATTAATACTACAAGACCCAACAAATGTGTAAAATGGTCTTTAACGCATCGCAAGATCGACAGAAATACAGTATCTGCTTATGTTTGTTTATACACTAGCCGTTCTTACTCTGCACTTGGATTTGTCGTTATCATCCCAGTTTTAACGAAAAATGACAGCGGTAATTGTATGACCCCCACGGTTCTAATCACTGACGTTTTCAAAGATCGAGTCGGCGACTTTCGCTTGAAGCGCTTCGAGATGGTTGTCTGTCACCCACCCGTGGCTCAGGTGCTAGGGTTGTCGCTCATCACCGAGTCGCTCCGGGTTCGATTCCCGATGGGGACGGAAATGTCCTTCAGTTCATGTCCAGATAAGCTTCAATAGCACTAAGCTACATTTCATCCCATTTACTATTAATACTACAACGGAAATTGTTTGAAGTCGTCAGCGACCTCCTCTTTTCCCAAAACGCGGAAACTGCTTTATTTGGATGATGTTATTTGATGGATGGACGAGCGATGGGACACCTGGACAGTGCAGAGTTGTCAAAATTGCCCAAAACTCCGTGTGCAAAGTTAGACCTGTTTTACAATAAATGTTGTGGTCCGACATTCATGCTGTATACTGGCAGGACGGACTCTTTTCTGGGACAGCATTTACGAAAAAATCATTCCGCAACAAAAGAGGAATATATACTGTAATAGTCATAATAGATTCACAATAGTTGTGGTTTTCAATTTCATGGATTGAACTAAATCATGGTAAATATCTTCTGCAAATCAAAATTCCAAGGCATTTGTGACCGTTGTAGAAAAAAGCGAATTCTATACGAACCAAAATGTGTAAATTTTCCGTTTTAATACATGTTTAGATTGTGTAACAGACTCAATTTTCATGATAATGTTCAGTTTCTAGTTTTAAAAATTCCTAAAAGATCAGATTTACAGAGCTAATGAGGCGATTCTTTTTGTATTTGTAGCGACACGCTTCATAGTGACATTCAGCGAAGCCTTCTCCCATCATTACAAGGAGACCTGGTCGACTGTTAGAACCTAGCAACGGGACTTGTTGATTTAGAAACTAGAATATCAGTCTACTGCGCGCTTCGCTACGAGTGACATCAATCTCCTGCGCGCTTCGCTACGAGTGACATCGCGTTCTAGTGCGGGTTCTCAACGCTCACGAACACTATCAACGTGTAAAATCAGTGTTAAGTTCAACTCGGCGTCTGAACTATTTGCTCGCCGAATTATTATTCGAGTCAAGTGTTATTATTCAGTGACTTTCTCAGATTTCCACGGACTTTTATGTATGTAGTGCATGTGAGTAATGTACAGTGATTTATGTCCCATCAGGAATTGTTTCAATCATCACTAGGAGACCTATGACAGAATGACCGTGTATATCGTTTCATGTACGTTTCTCGTTCTCAGTCTGCGCGCATTAAATGACCTGAGCCTTTTAAATTGAATCTATGTGTGTTTAATTTCTTATAGTGTATTTAGTTTTACCTTCTCTTATCTAATGATATTTCGTGGGGAATGTCATACAGCACTGAAGCACCAATGAAGCAAAACCACGAAACAAGTTCCCCGACACATTTTCTTCGACCATTTTTTCGTTAAAAGAGTGAAAAGTATTTTTCTTCACAAAAAGTCGCACTTCAATGATCCGTTCACTCGCTTAGGAGTCACCGATCCACGAAAGCGACTCGACTCGACGCCTCCCTTTGTATTAACTTCGTGGAAATGGTTTATGAGGTTTATGTGATGTGGGTGAAGGATTCGCATCAATGACGGAAGGGAGGTAGCGATGTATACGAGATCCTGCGTTAACCACTACACCACCCGTTCACCTTCCACAACTGTACGCCATTTCCCACCCAGCGGATGTGTCTCAGGTCTTCCGCGGTTTAGGTCTGGGTGGAAATGATGTACAGTTGTGGAAGGTGAACGGGTGGTGTAGTGGTTAGCACCCCTGCGATCAATGCAGCATTCTCGGGTTCGATTCCCGGCTCGTCGCCATTTTCACCTGATCGAAAGTTATCACATTATACTACTAATTATAATTAAAAATAAATAATGGATTAATTTGAATCAGTCGACAGTATAATGTTTAGAATATTATGTAAAAGTGTGGCATCTGAACCCAATTGTTTCGTAATTCATATTGTCTTTCAATTCGTCTTACGATCATCGATGACGTTCAAATAAATGGATAATTTACTGCTTTTACACTCCACTCTGCGTGGAAGAAGACCATCAACTCATTGAGTCTCCGGAAGGAAGGAAGCGAGGGACCATTGCATCAATTTCCATCAAAGGGGCTAGAGGCAGAGGCTGATATTTAATATCGCTGGCACGTCGCCGCAGTGTGTATGAGGCGCGAATGAGCGAAGCGTTTTGGCCGTCTGCCAACCATCTTATCGCCTACCTGCACACGGACCTCCGACCACGCGGGAGGAATTGGGCTCCACACGTGTTTCAATACTTTCACGATTCTCAGACATTTATTTACCCTCGCTTCCTCTCACACCGATGCACCGACCGGATGGAAATGTTTTAAAAATAAATCTTCCAAGCACAGAGAGTGGTTCTGATTCTACTATTATATAATCAAGATAAATAAGGAACACCATTTTTTTTAAGGTTTTTAAACAACGTCTGTTATGCTTCTGTAACAATGTGTTGCACCTGGCGACTACTCAAACCTCCAATCGAAACCCTATGTTCTAGTAGAGCGGTCTTCGTCCAAAGTCTAATATTAAAAAGAGAGAGTTTGTTTTACATAAAAAATATGTGTTTACATCGAAGTTTCGTTTCCTCTGCAAAAAAGATTAGTTCACAAATATAAAGAGTTATAGGAGTAGCAGTAAAAGTATTTTCCCTAATTCTCATAACTTAAACTCAAACAGAAGCCACTTGCGCTACTTCGATTGTGGAACCACGGACAACAGTTAGAGCAAATGAAGCAAGTTTCCTTACGTTCCCTTCGAGTATCTTAAGTTTCGTCTTTTCTTCATTTTTTTCGAAAGAGAAGCGGATGTTTAAACGAAGGAATTATTTTTTATTGAATCAGTTTTTGTATTGAAACGAAATTTCCAATTTAATACTTAAAATCTTTTCTGCATAAATCTACGTTGCCTGACGTTGAGAGAGCTTTAGTTCAATTTGCTTCGTTCTTTGCTAGAAGGAATACTCATTTCCTTCTAAAGCTATAGTTTAGCTGCCCTCCGAAAAGTTACCAAATTTGGGAGAGCTGCCAATCTACTCTATTGAATCCCCCTTATGTCGTATACTACTCAACTTAGTGATATTTTCATCTTAAACGTTGTATTCACTACCACCAAACTTGACGAAATAACTCTAGGAGTGAGCCAGTCCTTAAAATACACTTCTTTATCCTTTGTAGTGTAACACAAAATTAACATTCCTATTTATAAAATATGTTGCGTAAACTATTCAAGAAATCTTAATTTATTAATCTACTTTCAACGAAATTCATTTTACGATAGTATCTTTGTTGTTTCCATTGCGTTGGTACACCCGTAAGGCATGTGTAAATTCTACCAACCGAGGATTTTAATATCAAACGAGGCAGTCCAAGTCTTAATGAGAGTCGGGGTTTTCGTTCAAAGATATTGGTGGTGGCTGCCCTGAAACACCACTCGAGTCCGCCATCTTTGTTCGTTTTTTTGTGCCCAAACTCTCGATAACTTGAGTATACGAGTAGAGGCAAAGTGAGTCTTCTTTGCTCTTGTCACTGGATAGCAACGCCCTCCTTCATGTGTGTGTGTGTGTGTGCGTACGGGTGCGCACGTATCACAAGCCGAGTGCGTAAAAGCAACGGCAATCGAATAAATGACACTCCACCATTCGCCATTCGGAGAAACCTAGGTTTGTTTACATCTAGTGCATATTTGGTCTATTCCTTACCATATGTATCCTTCCAAATATGAGAAAATGGTAGCTATACCCCAGCAGGGATGTTCTTAAAGAATAATTATGTCTGTATTTTACAATATTGATTTTTTAAATTTCATTAAAATTTGTTGCATATTGTATTCTTCTACTTGAAATTCGACTTTTTTCTTTTTGATCTTCAGATCGACTTGTAGCTAAAAACAAGCCACTTACAAAGATGTTTAATATATCTTTCTTATCCTCTAGTGACGAGCAGAGAGCAATACTTGACTCAAAGATTTCTTCTCTTAAGTTATTTTATCTCGAACAGCATTGTCATTGGCGATATCTCGGCTTCTGCGTTTGTCAATGGTGTGTATTTGTCAATGAGGATTGTAGTAATAACAATGGGACCGTTTGAAAGGAAGTGAAAATTACTTATCTCGACACCACAATGAAAGAAACCAGAGCTTGGAAATTTGGGACTGAACATAACCTCATTTCTTCGATGGAAACCGTCGTTCTATCCTCGACGTACCGAATGATGAGAAGTATATCTGAAGAGCGCTTTCTATTGGAATCATTCTGATTCCGTCTTTCGTTCTTTCCTCGTTGCGCTCAACGTCATCTCGGCTCATGACGTCATCGGACACACCCTGAAATACGTAGAAATGACAAATTATTTTTCAAATAGCGTTTGACTAAAAGGAGTAAAAGAACCTATATTACTGGGAACGAAACATTTTTGCCCCCTGATAACTGATATGCTGTAAAAACATGGAGGCGTAAGGAAGCAAGGGTTTGAAGATATTTCGAGCGAAGTGTCTTCTCACAAAAAGGTGTCCAAGGGTTAACGGAGAGTGGAATTTTTTTATTATTATTACTATTTTAGACCTCTTGACTTCTAATAACTGTGGAGAGTGCAAACACATTTACCGCCATTGAGTTTGTAACTTTGTTNCATATACATGTGAAAAATTTGTTTTTATTTATGAACATTAATTTTTTACGATCTGAATATGTTTCAAAAAGTGTGATATTTTTACTGTTTTTCCCGATACGTCGACTTCACTATTTTTTATAAAATAAACTAAGGGTGACAAAAGTAATTCTTATTGAGCGAATGATCACTGTTGTATTTGTGACTACATTTATTAATTTCAAGCATCTACTTAGAAAATGTAATGAGTTATTAAATATTTTGGAAAACATTGCTAAAAACGACTAGATGCATCAGTAAGGAATAAAATGTATATTGTCGCACTCAGAAGAATGCCACGATCACGTTACAGTTAAGTGTAAACCTTTAAAACTATTTGTGTAAAACCTCCAGCAAGTGATAAATAAACCCATGTGGCCAGCGGTGCATTTTAGTCATGCGCGATGTTATCAGTGCCGTCTTCAGTCAAGAGACTTGAGACTCACAGCTGACAAAACTAGACCAGAGTCAGTGGAGGGAGAGATACGCGCGGCAACAACAACGCGCGTCACTGAAATCCAACGCTGGTCGCTAATTGAAAAAAAGTCGACGTATCGGCAAAAACCGCAAAAATATCTCGCTTTTTGAAACATATTCAGGTCGTAAAAAATTAATGTTCATAAATAAAAACAAATTTTTCACATGTGTTTGTTCTGCACAACACAATGACAAATCCAGTGGTGTGTAAATGTTTCCCTGTGTGGTCACGTTGATTTGCTTTCAAAGGATCGTTATCTGTGTACTAAGGTGTCAGTATGTCGGTCGGTCGTGTTCAATGACTCTTTCGCCGCTCAGTCATCTGTATTCGCTGGCAGAGATCGGCTACGAGAGCTTCGGTTTCAGAAATGGATGAAGCCCACAGCACGAAGGATACCCAGGAGAGAACATAATATGAATCCCATGTTTTATCCCTCGTATTTACATATATTCAAATGTGTCAAAACGAAACTGATGTCAAAATGATTGGCAGCGTGGAGAACTGAGCTCATAATGTAAACTTGCGGTACGCCACTTCTAAAAAAATAAATGTTTGCATCAATTGAGATCATTCTAAAATAATGTATTTTCATCATTCGAGATAATTTAATTCACGCATTAATGGGTGTTTGTTGATCCGTATATTCGTTTCTGGGTTCCGTTAAATGAAAACGGTCAGCGGCGGCTCGAAAGTTGAAGCTTAACGAGATAGCCCTGCTGTCATCGTGGTGTAACATATGTTCTTGTTTGCTTTCTTTGCTTTTTTTTGTGTGTGTCAGGAGTCATCCGTTTTCCTGTCACTTCTTTTTAAATGTCGGTTTTACACTTTGTGGCGAATCTCAGTCTCTTTCAGCTCGTGCACAGAACACAACAACAACAACACAATACCCGAAGTCCAATGACGAATCGTCTTGGATCGCATAGGGGTGACCAAAGGCACGATGCCATGTCGTTCTATTGAGTTGACCGTCAGTCATTCCTAAACATAATTTATGATAAATACTCAGAAACGTTCTCCAATTTACTTCCATAGTTTCCATCATTTTTACCTAAACAATTCAACTAGTTTCTAAACAGTATGGGTCTGGAATATATTGTTATTTATTTATGAATTTTTTCAAAACAATTACTCAATATATCCTTTTTTTATGTTCCTTGTAAATTGAAATCCTGAAAAAGATTCTGTTACGTTTATTTTTTACACTCTTGACACCCCTGTGAGATTCGTAGCGACACAAGGTGATCATAATCGTCATAGTAATAACAATAATAATAATAATAAATAGATCGTATAGTCTCTGGCTGCCCAATTTTGACTAAAAGTGAATACCTCCAAAGACACAATAACGTTTGCTCCAATGTGTAAGTCCGTAGGTGTACCCGACTTTTGGAAGAAATGGTATAAACACAGTGTACCCAACCAGTGGTGTCGAAGGGAGAAATTGTTATACTATGTGACCAGCCAGTTCGTACACATAGAACGGTTAATGCCAACAAAAAAAACACGTAAAATTATTGATGTTAGTATAATATGCGATGAAAATCTTGTCTCAAAAGTGGCTGAGAAAAAGGTGAGGTATAAGAAGCTGGCAATAGAAGTGAGGAGTTGCGACAGAAGTTATCCTCATCATCATGAGGTGGGCTCGGTTCTGTCTCGGGGAGGGGGGTTGGAAAAAAATACCTTGAAAAACGCCCACGTAAGATTAAAGATTGGGAGCTACAAGAAATTGCCCTGCGAGGTACAACCCCCATATCCTGCGCAAAGTGTTCTAGGGATCCACAATGGAGGACTTGTTCCTGAGGAAGGTGGTTGCTACCTGGAACAATGTTTTACTCCCCCAAAGAAAGACACCTACGTTTGAGAAAAAGAGTAAAATAATAATAAGAAGAAGAAGTAACATCCCATATAGTTAGAGCAACTTCCGATATAGTTCGAAAGATTTTATCTCTAGAAAAATAAAAAAAGGAATGGACACTTGACCACTAGACCCGTGCCATTTTCTCAATCAGCGTTTGCTGAGGAAACAAAATTCAACTACATAATAATAATGATGATGATAATAATAATGATAATGATGATCAATTAAACCTTCTCCTCGTGAGTATACAAGAGTGTTCTTTCGACTCGTTGTGATAATGTTGCGGAGCGGGTTTGGGGGGCGGTGGGTGGGGGTGGGGGTGGGGTGGTGGGGGCGGCAGACGAAAGGTGAAACGTTCTTCAATTCGTTGACTGCGTAAAATGACACTGTTAATTTTCGTGAAATGCAAAGTGAGTCAACTGGAGGAGGAAATAACGTTTGTGCGGTTATCAATTTCAACATTACCTTCTGTCTTTCGCTTCATATTTCTTGTTAATTCAATGAATTTTTTCCCCGTGTTACCTCACCGTAAATAACTACTTTTTTGTGCCTTCGTAACCTTTCAGTGTTCATTCCACACTTTTTTGGATCATTGTGTGCTTCTTAAGTTCATCTCCAACAATTTCTTCTTCTTCTTTTTAAATTTTATTAAATTCAAAGTTATTAAATGTGTTCTCTTATAGTTAATACCGCATTGAATCCTAATTGTCGGTATCTTAATTTGCTTTCAAAAAGTTTGCTTTCATTTACATCTTCTGATTTGTTGTCACATTTCTGAATGTGTTATTCTGTTCGGAGCAAAGCGCACCGAGGCACCGTCGAGGAAATTGTTAAGGGTCCTCATTCTCAAACAAAACAAAAATTCGAGTGATGACTTCGTTCAGTCCCCTGGTGGTGGTGGTGGTGGTGGTGGGGGGGGACAGCTGCAGGTACGTATCCGGACTCACGAAAATGGAAACGCACAACCTGTGAATCAAAAATCATCTCAAACTTATTATATTTTTAAGAAATTATATGTCAATGAACAATTTCTCCAAAAAGAGTGTTTCTTTAACTTTATAGTGTTGACAAGTTTCAAGTGGAAGTGTCACGTGCGTGTGACGTGCGCAATGTGAATCGTTGTTGTTGTTTTGTCCTCTCCTTTTGTTCCTTTTGATGTCATATTCTTTTGCGCTTCTCCAGATACGAGAGCGACCTGGTAAACTATTTTTTTTGAAATCCTGATTTTTAAAAAAATTGAAGGAAAAAAGAATGGATGAATAAACAATTATTCGTCAATGTTTATAATAAAATTTGGACATTGCGGGGCTAATATTTGAATAAATAAATACATAAATAAATTTATTGTCAAGAAAACCAGTTGCTAACTGCGTATGACCACGTGGAGGACAATAAACTAATTTACTCTCCGGAAGCGAGCAAGGGACGTATTCCATCAATTACGATCAAGGGCAATTCCTAAGGCAGATAGAAAATTTCAACACACTCCTTAAATGAGAATAAAATAGGTAGCTATGTGATAAAATGTCAAAAAAAATACCAATAAATATGTATTTGACAAAACGCATAAATTATTTCACAAGTACTTTGTATCATTATAAACTATCGATTATTCTGAAAATTTTGTTTATACATCGTAACTGTTAAAATAACTCTAAAAGTTAAAGATTTATTATTTGAGCGGACGCTGCCCCTAGCCAAAAGAGACTGCATAAAATCCACCTCTGCCTGAAGGGAAACACCTGGGTCAGGATGGGGTTTCTACACAACTAATCAATGCCACCCTTCAAATAAAACTAAATGAACATTAACAAGAAGACACAATAGAGGCATACAGGAAAATAGTTTTGAACTTATCAGTTATTTGGAAAGTACTGCAGCTGTGAAGTGATAAAGTACAAGACGACTTTAACTTTTATTAGAAAGAATAAATTGTTTCACGTTGTAGAAACGCTGGTGAGGGGGTAGCTTTTAACCGCGGTTTCGAAGAGATCCGTTATGATTTTGGGGAGAGAATTATATAAACCGATTACCGAATGTTACGGTCCTTTTTAAATAATACCATCTTTAAAGTTGTTCGGGATCTCATCGCTAAAACTTCTGAAAATATTTTTTTTAAAATACATTCCCTCTAATGCAACCGATCTAAAAACTATCACACCTGTCACAAATTGCATATACAAAACAGCAGTACAAATCTTCCGAGACGTATGGGGCTATTGAAAAATTATTCAGTAAAAAATGTAACAAAACGCAATGAAATTGCAAACTGCCAGCCATTTTTCCGTCAGCCATTATTATTCAACGGGGGACTATAGTAGTCATACAGATAAAATGTTTGAATTTAGACGCGGAGTAATTAATTATTCGCGGTGTAATTAATACATCATGACTCGTGGATTCGTGTTATAATGACGAATATTAACAGTATTTGTAAATGGTTATATGTTTGACTAGCACCTCACACGCTCATAGTATAGTCCTTTATATGTAGAGCGACAGATATCGAACAAAATTCCAAGGAGTTTCGAGTAGACTGACATCGTTCAAGAGACTCACAGGGTGACCAACATTGTCTCCCTTTGTTTTTACACTGGTTGCTCATGAGAAAGTGAAATGAAATTAGAGATGACGATTCGGTGAAAACGAGGAAATAAATTTAGCAAAATGGTTTTTATAAATTTTGATTGAGATTACTGATAAGACACCTCTAACCTAACCTAACTCTTAATGTATCTTATAGTCCCGTCTCACGGCAAGGAGACCAATACGGTTGCCATCTGAGGGGGGAGGGAGTTCAGCGGACCCAATCAGATGACGTGACATCCATAACGCTTCTGTCGTATAAAGAACTCTTGCTCATTGTGTCTGAAGTAGATTTCTACGATGGTCGAGTAGGTCTTGGATCAAACGCTTCAACTTGTCGGATATGCTTGTGAGGATTTGCGTATAATTTTATCTCGCCCCAAAATCGACTCTTCGCTTTGGTCCTTCCTTCGAATACCTTGAGTGAGAACATACGTTTCTCAAACAGTTGTTAAGTACAGATATGGAGAATAAACTTCGACTCCATTCAGATGGTTATGGTAACTCATTTCGAAAATGTTTAACGATGGTTGGAATAAAATATTTTTTTCTTTTAATAAGTTTTACCAAATTTTATGACGTTCTTTTCGGTAAAATGAGGTCAAAATGTAATATTCGTCCCAACACGTTGAAATCAATTGTAAAAAAAGAAAAAGACTTTAATTTTGCGAAATGTAAGATGGGGCATGCACGTTTAGGTTTCATGTAATAAATTATAAATGTTCACATTGAGTATCAATGTTTTGTCAAAAGAGATTTTCAATTAAGTGCACTCAATTCTCGGATCGCGTGAAAGAACATTTACCTCGTGTGAAGCTAGAGCGCTGAATGTAAGAAGTTAATTTAAGACCATTTTAATGGACGTTGCTTTGCATATTCTAATTGTGAAACATTCGTCGGGGTTCATCCGTTTCATTCGTTTCACTCGTCAATTCATTTCATTTTCATTCTGTCGCGGTTCCAAATATTAAAAAAACCCACGAGGCGTCTCGTGAAGCGGACGAGTAGCTGCGCGCTCTTTGCGTCCGATACCTGTGTGGATATGGAGTTCCCGTTAATGAGAACTCAGCTGAGGGGGATAGTAATTCAGTCACGCATTTTTTGAAATGAAAAGGACAGTTTAGCAAACGCCTTGTACCGAAACATACTTAAACGCTGTGACATGTCTCACGGACACCAATTGAATTCCGCCATTTTTATTCTGTTAAAAGCGAATGTCCACCACCATTAGTTGTGTAATTAACGAAACATGGCGTGGCGCTGCGACAGTCCTTGTGTCGCTCGTTAACTCTGAATTACGCTCAGCAGAAGCGCAAAAGCACAAAAGCACTCGGGGGCGCAACGTGTCCCTGCGACGTGTTTCACAGGCCTCGGGTCGATCCTTCGCAGATCCTTCACAGATCCTTCGCAGGGAGAGTGAACTGAACATAGGACGACGAAGTTCGTATAAATATGAAAATCTTGAGTTTCCCCCCCCCCTCTCTTTCAGCATGTATCAACTCAAACATTAAAATGTTTTACGGACCTTTCCTGGAAACTAAAACGAGATAACGCCCCTTTGCTTCCGAGTCTATTTTTATATGAATATACTCAATGGATATATGTACTACGTATGTTTTTTTGTTTTTTTTTTACGAATCAATTTTTTCGTGTTCGTTTATGTATGTGTGTGTGTAAGTTGATAAAAAGAACAAATAAAATGAAATCGAAGTGACAACTACTCGTGGAGGGAGGAGTGTTTGCGACGTCAACAGGCAACAGGCAACAGGCCCGGTGGCGCAGTGGACAGTCCACCTGCGGCCAGAGCACGGAGTTCCGGATTCGAGTCCCGGTCCGTCGCCGTGTCTTATCGTTAGCTTTTGTTTATTCGTGATGAAACGTGAGATGAAATTGTTGATTTTGTTCTTTTTGAACGGACATACATTTTTCAAGTGGAACCTCGGATTAAGCGGCCAGACCTGTTAATAAGAGTACTGTTCTACTGTAAACACGCTTTTGAAACAGAAAAGAAATCAATTTTCTAATTATTTTATTTCAGAAGTCTATTTTTGTTTATGATAAGAAACGACTTCCATGTCAGAGTAAAGTGCTTCTCTCCGTCTGTTTTTGTGGCCATTTGTCGAATGAATGTAAATGCGAGTCCTTTTTCCTATCTGCATTTTGAAATGTTTCCTCTTTCCCGTCGCTCTCTGTTCTAAATGTGAAATGGGCTCCGTTCCATGGACTCTCGCGTACTTACATCGACTTCATTATCAATATTTTCCTTAGCAACGCACTCGCGTACCTTCACGTCCTACGTAGCAAAAGTATTTTGTAATATTTTATAGGACCTTTAGGTAGACAAAGTTTGTATGCTAGCTCACCAAGTTTCCACCGCTATATCGATCGTATGTGAAATAATTGAAGCGCACAAATCCCCCCATCCGCTCCAAGTATGTCTCCGAGACGTGTTAGCCACGACGACCTTGCTTTAATTCTCCCTTTGGAAATTGTCTAAAACATTTTCTCTACCGTCAATTACAAACAACCACCATCTGTTCGGGAGAGATCATAAACTCTCTTTTGGTGTTTTCTGGTACAGTAGTTACTAATCCACTGCTGCTACGGCACTACTACGGGCGCAGTGTGTGAACAAGCAGACTTCGGAAGATGCTCTTATCGCGTGCGACTTTGCGTTGATGGTGGAGAAGAAGAAACGTGACAAAGACTGTTTCCATATGTGTAGAACGCGTTGAGCGCGTTGATGTTGATGTTGAGAGCACATTCCTGAAATTTCTTCACTCGAAATTAAACTTCCGTGTTCGCATCCCACGCTTCCGTTTTCTGCAAATGATATTCATTTTATTCCTGAAGAGAATATTTGTCTGATAATCCTTTTACAGGTGAGATTTACATGTTATGTAAAAAGATAAACAATTTCTCTATTGGAAAACATGAAATTCTCTATTATTAAATGTAAAGGGAACAACACATTAAATGTATGTGATGACTTTCGGTCAGTTGAAAATGACGACGAGTCGGTAGTCGAACCCGGGACCTCTGCATTGATCGCAAGGGTGTTAACCACTACAG
>NNCF01127608.1:14657-107671 GCA_002313205.1 Laupala kohalensis | reverse complement strand
CTTCTTTTGGCCGCGGGTCAAAATCAACCAAAATGTGAGTATTAAAGAGACGTTTGGGTCAGAGATATTTTCGACATAGATCTTATAATTAAGATCCATTGTAATCGAACTAAAATGTTGTTCTTAGTATCTATTTTCATTTTTTTTTAATTCTCAAAATGTTTGTTTCATGTTTATGTTTTATAATTTATTTTTATATATCATACTTTATTTTCGGAACTTGAAATTATCAAATGGGTCACTCGGTTGCCGACCCCTGGACTAAATCATGAATGAACCGTTGCTCTCCCTCTTTTTTTGTGAAGTGTAAAAAATAGTGTGAGGCGCCCTCCCTTGTCTTATTTTCCACTGTAGATAAATATCGCCATGAAAATTTTGATATTCAAATACTAAGAATTGGAGTATTTATTTGTTTTAATGTGATTGAAACAGTTCATGTGTAATGATTTTTATTAACTATTGGTAAGCTCCGTGCATGAAGTGAATAAAATAATTTGTCATTTATATTGGATTAAATTACATTTCAGACGTTCCCAAACAACGTTCTCTGATATTCGTGGTTGCAATTGATATTTTATCGAAAGTGTTATCCATGTTAAGTAAGCAGAATGATATCATCTTCCACAATTTTAGTTTATATGTTCTATTACAATTGTTACAATAAACAAACTTTTTTTCTGATTTTATTGTCCCAAAGCAAATAATTTACCGAAGAGTATTGACTATTTCTGACAGCAATGACGCCTTTATACGCCTTTCTGTCCGAACTGAGTCCTATTTTATCTCATTACGGAATGAATATTATATTGTCATGAAATATAATATATCGCCACTCTGTCTTACATAGGGGTCCATATCTTGTAGTACAATTGGGTTCGTTCTCTTTTCTTTTGATTAGGTTTCTTGCAGTTAGGCCAGAAAAAATATACGAGAAATTATTTCATTTTGCCTACGTTTCGACTAATGAAATAATTTCATACATATCGTTCCGACCCAATTCATGATTATGGCCGATAACTCTCAATAATGTTTTTTTTTTTTCATTTGAGTTTAAACTTGTACCCCTCACTTTTCCTCTCTTTGCTTCTCTCCCCACCACTGCTGCGTCTGCCCCCCTTCCTTTCCCTTCTCGATCTCCCCCCCTCCCCCTCCAACCCTCGTACGGACTGTGCCCGCGCGTGAATCTTGCATGAATGCAGTCATAGCGGCAGTTAACGGCGTGCCCGGCGTGTCGGGAGTTGTGTGCAGTTGTGTGCGTAACGTTGACATCCTTGCGACGGGCAACGAACGCTCTGTTTCGAAATCTTATCAGATAACGCTCCTCACCGATTGTTCAGTACAGTTAAATCTCTGATATGATTCATCTTGAAAAACTCGCCACTCAGAAATTGCATTACTGTAATGTGATAATTCGGCGTGTAACATAAAACCGTTGTTCTCATCTTCACTCGATTGTTTCTGCAATGACAGTTGAGTATGTCATGAGTTTTCCACGTCCTCAATCCTCATCTGTCAGATAACGTTCAGGAGTATTCTTCTCTACAGTGTTGTGTTGTGTTGTGTACAGTGGAAACAACTGGGGACACAGGGGTGTACTGTTTCACTGTCATGGCACTTTTGTGCGTTGGAGGCTCTGGTACAGATGCTTCTCGAATGTATTTGTCTGTATGATGCGAGGAACAGTGTAGAGATGAAATCGACGTGTTTATTTCATGGTAAAAAAATTTCTTTACGAGAAATAAACTCATTGGTTCAAGTGCAAAAGCATGAATGAAAGGAGAAAATAAAATACTTTATTTAATTTTGAAAATAATTTAAATTTAGTTTATTTACAAAAATTAGAGTTTTTTCAATGTTGAATTGTACTTTTTAAATAAGTGTGCATAATGATGCACACTGGTGGTTTTGGACATTTTTACCATCCGCTGACGAACCAGATATCATTCAGGTATTTGCAGTGTAACGTACCACCTCTGTGCTCTGAACTAAAATGAAGTGAATTAAACACTTTGCTTTGATTGTAGGCTCATTGAGGCTGACGCCAAGTCCCTCAATTCCTTGTCGGGGAATAGTGGGCATTCCCGCAAGAGTTCGGATACATCTCAAATATCCCTCACCTCTGGTAAGTATTTTCAAGATTTTAAAAGATTTTCACACCATGAGAGTAAAATGTCTATATGGTAGTTGCAAAAGAATCTGCACAATTAAATAAAGAACCAGGACAATGAAAATATATTAAAATTTTCATCGTATTGTAATAATTTTGTAATAATTGTATTGTATGATTTTTATTATATTTAACATTTTTATTATATACATTACTTTATTACATTAAAGAATGTATGAAAAATTAAATTATTTGAAATTGTTTTAATTTAAGTAGAATGGAATAATCAATTAATTCAGGAGAATTTGAATTTTTGTTGAATTAGAAATTTTGCAGATTCAATTAATGTTAATTTAAATACAAAATATTATTGTAATGTTTGCTTATTATTATTATTTATTTTTATTGATACTCTTCCTAATTTTCGTACAATCCTCCACATGATAGTGTGGGGTTCTTCACATTTTATTTTATTTTCCATGAACCATTTATTTATTGATGTAATTGCATAATTATAATTATCTGTAATTGGTGTGACGCAGGCACCAGCTTCAGTCAGGAGCGTGCCGAGGATGGGGAAGAAGATGCTTGGACGGTGTGGGGGCGGATCTCCAATGACTGGGACACATTTTGGAAGAAACGGAACCAGTTTGTACGGGTATGTGCTTTGTTTTATTTTTTATAAACATTCACCTACTTCTTCTTGTGTTATTCATTTATTCATTCTGTATTTCTTCTGTTCTACATATCTCGTGTGGCATTCAACGTATTTTTTTCTTCGAAGTATTATGAAATAACGAGGGTTGAGAAAGATTCTTTCCAAAAAAAAATGTAAACAAATTGATTCTTTTAATTTCTAATATGGTTGGAGATATTTTCAAAATGTATTTGAAAGACTTTTTGTTTAGACTTGTAAAATATGAAATAATTTTGCATTAAATTATTATTATTTCTTTATTAAATTTTACAGAGCATGTATATTAGAGAAAGAGACTATAATGAGTGTGTGTTTACCGATAGAATATAAAAAAAAATTGTGTTAAATGTATCTGTTTTTCATTTAAAAAACATTTTAAGAGCTTTAAAGAATTAATTAAATTTCATCTTTTATCATGCAGTACATGAAAAAATGTGTTAAATATTATGGTTTTTTATTAAGAACTATGCCATGGTTTATGAATCAATTACTTTCTTCTTCTGTTGAGATAATCTTTTATCCTCTCTTCTATGGGGAAGATATGCTAGACATTCATTTTGTAAAACTGGCAAAATGCCAAGAATCAAACTGGAGACACTTGCCGCAGGAGGCTGTAAGATTTTCAATTGTAACCTCATTTCTCTTGATAAAGAGGTCACTTGTCAACCGTTGCTTGTTAAATAGAAATGTTTGATGAATGTTTATTTTTAATTTTATTGTATTACCTAATTTCAAAATTGCTTTTGAATATCTTCTTCATTATAGCCCCATTCGTAGTCCCATCCTGACCCAGCTTTTTCTCTGGTTTTCATTCAAGAAGAGATGGATTTTCACTTACGCGGGAATATCAATAATACTTTTGTAATTATTGGTGTTGATTTTTAGTGCATTTAACTTGAAATTACCATTTGTATTTGTTAAATTCCTTCTTTAATAAATTTTAAATCATTACTGCCGTTGGGTCCTTGATCGGAATTCATGTGATGTCTCTTGCTTGTTTCCAGAGAGTAACTTTGTATATTGTCCCGCATGTGATCAGACAATAAAGTTAATTTATTAATTTACATTGGAATGTATATTTTTACATACATCATTAAATTGTTGGTTTGGTGATCACAGGATTTGGTTCGGAAAGGAATTCCTCACCACTTCCGGGGAATTGTGTGGCAGCTCTTATGTGGAGCACACGACTCCGCCGTCAAGAAGAGTTATGCAGACTACATCAAAGCCACGTCTGCATACGAAAAGGTAGGATGCAATTATAATAAATTCAGTCTCGTAACATTTAAAGCGTTTCAAAACATAAATTTTTAATTTGTAATGTTGTATTTTACTTGTAGGTGATACGAAGGGACATAGCTAGAACCTACCCTGAACACGATTTCTTCAAAGAGAAAGACGGTCTGGGGCAAGAGAGCTTGTTCAATGTGATGAAAGCCTATTCATTGCATGACAGAGAAGTTGGTTATTGCCAAGGATCAGGGTTCATTGTAGGTCTTCTACTAATGCAGGTAAGTCAACAAACAAGAAATACCAACTCCTGGAAGAAAAAGAATGTTTTTACATGGTCTTAGTCTGTTCTGTGTTTACAATATTTAAGGGAAAATAATATGTTTTAATGATGGGATGTTCTTTGGCCTAGTCAATAAACTTTGTGCCTAAACACAATAATTATTTCTATCTATAATATGTTTTACGCATATGCCACTTGTCTTTAAAAATTATAGATTTTTTTTTGTTATTCTGTAAATCTATTATTCTGTATATGTATAGAGTGTAAACATGTATTTGTAAGAAATTTAGCTGCATTGTGATGAGTTCTCATTGAGTATTGTATCTATTAGCACGATTTTTATTATAATTTCCTTCCTTCGTACAGATGCCGGAAGAAGAAGCATTTGCAGTTTTGGTAAAACTCATGCAGGAATACCGCATGAGAGATATGTTCAAACCAACGATGGCAGAGTTAGGCTTATGCATGTACCAACTTGAAAACCTAGTTCAAGTGAGTAAAATTTTGTAATATAAAATAATTATATATGTTCGGATGTTTCATTTCGTTTTGAGCATACGTTTACATCAAGCATTAAAAGACAATATTTGAAGGGCTTGCCGCCGTCTCCCACCACTGTTTTAAAATGTCCTCCATTTTACTGATTACAGAATTTCCTTTCTTTTTTTTTTTACATTGATTCTACATACTGCAGCTCTTTCCTACATTATGTCTCTATTGTTAACAAAGTTATTTGATTGTGAATCTCTACCCTTGGTGAGTGCAACACATACTTGAAGGACAATAATTATGCAAATATTATAGACAATCAATTTTTTAAATGTAATACTTTATTAGTATTCACTAATACACGGCCAACGTTTCAATGCTAGTTTGGCATCATCTTCAGGGTCGCTGCTTTATTATTTGAAATGCTCCAAATTATTCAAAAATTATTTTTTAAATCTTATCACGCCTTTATGAAGGAAGGCTCAAGACAAGGTGAACTTATTTCACTGTTTTATTTTTACAAAAAGTGTTTTTGTGAATGATTTTAATGATTAAAAAAAGAATTTTTGAATAGTTTGGAGCATTTTAAATAATAAAGCAGCGACCCTGAAGATGATCGAAACGTTGACCATATATTAGTGAATGCTAATAAAGTATTACATTTAGAAAATTGTAATCTTCACATATTGTCTGTAATAATATTCACATAATTATTGTCCTTCAAGTACACTTATATCAAGACAATCGGAATAGAATCAATATTATATCTGAGTTGATGTAAAGCGAGTGCCACACACGTCCAAGCACATGCAAAGCACTTTCCCCAGCATATTGCAATATCCTGAATACAAACGCTGATTTGTTTTCTTACCGTATCCATGACTGCAGGTGTATTTAAAAAGCATTAAAATTGAATAATGAAGTCATGCGAAGAATAATGTTATCTTAAAATTCTCAGAATGAAAAGTATTAAACATTGTTCGAACCTGAACGATTTGAATAGCGTACCATATCTAGCATTCCAGAAATTGGCCTATTTCTATAGTTATTAGTGATGACTTAAATCGGGGATATCGTATTGCGTCATTTTTTAAAACACAAACTCTGTATAATTTAATATGCTAAGAAAGTATTACATTTAGAAAATATGCTTAAGTGCTTTTAAGTGATGCAAATTGCTGAAAGTTCAAAATGATAAAGTTTGTGTCGGAGGTGAAAATAACACGAAGATACCTATTGATATTGAATGTACCAACAAATGTTGATGTAAATACTGAAAAAGTTAAAACACGTTGCAGTATCACCATTTTGTAAACTACAGATTACTTTGTATGAAACAATGTACCAATATTGCTTGAAACATTTTTTCCTTTTTCAAAAAATTGTCCCAAATCCACGGAAATTGTTTTCTTAACCTTGAACTAGAGAATCTGATTTTTTACCGAGTGTTGGGTATGATTGTTGTTAGGAATACTATTTTATTGATTGAAATTGGACCTTCCTTTGAATTTCTTGCTGAATTGTCGCAGGAGCTGATTCCAGACCTGCACTTGCACTTCCAGTCGCAGAGCTTCCATACGAGTATGTACGCCAGCAGTTGGTTCCTCACTCTCTTCACCTCGGCTTTCCCTTTGCCCGTCGCTTGCAGGTGAGTGTCTCTACCGTCGTCGTGCTATCGGGAACTGTGATGCTTTCCATTCAACATAGAACAATATTGAATACCGTAACCATATTGAAGCAAAATGCAATAGTGCTAAAGGCAGTGGTATATGCTTCGTCACACCATTGTCATGATACTTTTACAAATAGTAATTAAAATACTTTTAGTGCATGTTTATTATTGTTTCTTCGTAATAGCAATTTTTCCCGTTACGTCAGTGAACCCTTCGTCAGTTCAGAGCTCTACCCTCTCTCTTTCTTTCTTTCTTTCTTTCTTTCCTTTATTTAAATATCTGTCATAGAGAATGAAGAGTAGTTTTACTCCATGTTGGTTGAATAAATATATGTTGCTTTTCTTTCAGAATAATGGATGTTTTTCTATCCGAAGGCATGGATGTCATATTTAAGGTTGCTCTCGCTCTTCTAACGATGGGAAAGAGTGAACTTCTTTGTTTGGATATGGAAGGAATGCTCAAGGTGAATTTTTGGCCTTCTTTTCTTACCTTTGGATTTTAGATTTGATATGTGCAGGGGCAACGTATTCTTTTATTCTTTAACCACTCGTATTAATGTTCCAAATGTATAATGAATCTGTATACATTTGGTGCCGTTTACAGACAACAATACTCACGAGAACAAATATGTCCTTGATCATTTAGTGCTAAAATATTAATAAACTGTTGGGAGATGCAGTCAACACTATACTGAAAGTCACGATACTTTGCCTAGAATTATTCAATATGACTCCCTTACACAAATTGCCAACCTCTACGAAACAAATCCTTGAAACTCACTCCTGTGCAGGTAGTGGTCTACTACGTCATTCTCATCGCCAGATACTGTGAGGCTAAAGGGTCCAGCTACATCTTTTACTTGCGAAGCATGAAGCACACCCCAGTAATTTCGAGAAAACCATATTCAATAGAACGGGCACTATTAAAGAAGAAATAAGACACTATACTTCTCAAACTCATGTGCCCTGAATTTAGTCTCAAGTTTTACTAATATTCCTTTTTGATATGATAACTTCCCGAAAATTTCAAGGAAAGCTAGGTAGAAATAATTTATTGTCAAGATAGCTATTGCAAACTGCATATGACCACATTGAGGACAATAAAGTAATTTACTGTGACGAACATAACAGACTAATGAATACAGTGCGTTTCTGCTCATTTTTTTTTTTTTTTTTTGGTCTTTCCATTTTTTAAAAGTTTAATTTCTTGAGACAAAATAAGATGAGTGTAAATGGTGCAGCTCCCACGTAATGAACAGGTCGTCACATTGAGCATTTGTGTGGTACCAAAGTCGTCATAATGAAAGCCGGAATTTTTATTTTTTGGATGCGGGGTTTTTAGGGCTCGTCAACGGCAAGGTCATTAAAGCCCTTGAAAGTCGGAACACTTCAAATATTTTTCTTCATGAAACTCACAGAATAATATATACATGATCTACCGCAAAATAGATTAAACATAAGTGCAATTATGAGAATAATAATTCAAACCTATAAATTTTTTCAATTAAAAAATTAAATAAACTGAAGTAAAGATTTAGAATATGTAAAATTAACTCTCCATTGTATTTTATCTTAGATTGATTTTGAGATTACAGAGACAAATTTTTTATGGATTTGTATTCATATATCAAATCAGGGCAGGATGGAAAACTTGTAAATTAAAATCTGTATTTTTATACATTGTAAAATCTGATATTACATTTTTTGAAGCACATTTATTTATTAATTTTCATTAATTTATTTACCAGTGAAAAAATGCAATATAAAACACATTGCACAGTATACAAAATATTACGCCATGTAAAAAATATAACACTGTAAAATGTAATGCACAATTGGAAAAATATTATGCACAATATGAATTTTCAGAAAAGTACCTTCCACTTGGATCAATGTTCTCACTGTTTTTAGGATATATTGGGAAGAAGCCGAGTAGCTCTGTGTTGAGATTTTGCCTATAAGATAGTGTAACAATTTTGCTGTAGTGTTTTTGAACTGGGTGCACAGGTTTAATTCCCTTAGAATGAAACTGTACATCATTGTAAATTGTCAAATTGTCACCGACACATTTTTTTCTTATTTCTAGATTGCGCAGTTGATAAAGCTGTATTCATTTTAAAACGTGAGTTACAAGATCGTTAACATTGTTTACTTGCATTGTGCTACTTGTGCAGTTCCTGCAGAAGGAGCTGCCCACGAAAGCCGGATCCGACCCGGACGGAATGATGCTGTTGGCGTACAACATGAAGCTCAACCCCAAGCGCATGAAGAAGCTGGAGAAGGATTACACTGTAATGAAGACAAAGGAACAGGAAGTCACTGTGGAGTTGAGGGTAGGTATCCCTCCCTTCGTCGATTGAATCGTCTTCTAGTCGTCGATCCAGAGACTATTTCTTTATAATTGCTTTCCATTCTTTTTGTTTATTGCTGTACTCTAACCTTCGTCACTTTCCGCTCCTTTTGTTCCCTGTTTTTGCTTTTCTTCCAATTACACAATGTATGAGGAAAGTATTATTTGTAAACGGTCATAAAAGAAAATTGTGAAATCTCTTACCTCCTTTACAAATTCGCTCCAGGAGAGTCTATTTTCAAGTTTTGGTGATGTTTTTGTCTGATGTCTTTGTGTGTGTGTGTGTGTGTGTGTGTGTGCGCGTGTGTGTGTGTGTGCGCGCGCGTGTGTGTGTGTGTTAAGAATTTTGTTTCCCCGATACCTCACGAAGAATTCGATTCATGGAAACCAAACTCGAGATTTGACTTTGAATGCGTTGGGAATAGAAGAAGCCTATTTCTGGACAGAAGCTCATTTCCTCCGACTTCATTTACGGTTTCTTAAAATTCAAAAGTTTGAAAATATGCCTAGAAGCGTTTTGATTGTTCATTTAATTCTGCATACAGAATGCTAAGTCGCATTCCTGTATGAAGCACTGTTTTCGAGATAAAGTGAAAAGTTATTACGCGAAGAAAAAGGAGTTATCTTGGAGGCAAACTATACTTGAATGTGTAGATGTGATGTTTGGGAGTGAACCGTATAATGTGATGACAAATATTTTGAAAGCGATGGAACTTTTAAATGTGTCATCTTGTTTAATAATTATAATATATTAAGTTTTCTCTTCTGAAGTGCTTTTTCTTTTGTTCTTAAATTTATGATGTAAAGTAGAATGTTTAGCACCTTGAGTTTGTTTGTTTTTGTTATGAATTGTAATACGAAAGTTGAGGGTGTACATTTTTTTTTCCCCCTAAGACTTCTCTCTTTTGACTCTTTCCGGTGTTTTCTCATTACTTACCCTCTTACTCAAATTCCTTCCTTAACATCCTTCGGTAACACCTCATCTTCCCTTATCTTCTCCTTGCTCACCATCTGTATCTCCTACCTATACCGTGCTACACCCTCGTACAACTATGTCTTTTCTTTGTGTTCATATCATTGTTTCCACTTATTAATGCAGCATTTATCACACTAAATACTATTTTTATGTATTCTTAAAACTGTTGTTCTGTTATCCCAAGTGTTGTTCTTTCTATTGGAATCGCACCTTTGGTTGCAGCGTTTGCGAACTGAGAATCGTCTGTTGCGACAACGTGTGGAATTATTGGAGGCAGAGTCCAGTGAATTAGCCGACCGACTCGTTCGTGGGCAAGTTTCTCGAGCCGAAGAGGAAGAAACGACTTTCGTGGTTCAGCGTGAATTAGCTGCTCTTCGTCACACATATTTAGAAACCTCCCATCAATTGGAAATGGCGAAAGAAGAAATTCGCAGTCTTTCTTTATTGATGGAAGAAACGGTACTATTGATACTTTAATATCAATAATAAGTTTTTATATCTTTGGTGGGTTTTTTTTCACAAGTTCATATATAATGATTTTGCTCGAGTCTTAATTATATTCTTTTAATATTTTTGTTGTTACGGATTTATTTTTTGTGAGCATTTTGCCTAATTTCTACAGAGAGTAAGAGATATCTAAGTATACTTGGAGTGTAATTTTGCTCGATAAATTTAAATAGCAAATTAAAAAGTTACCGTGAAGTTGAAAATATTAAGCAAGTGACTAGCTGACATTTTTTATTTGTGAAGAGATCTGAACATAATTAGGGAAGCAACAACTATCTTGAATTGTTGTTCAGATGAATCATTGTGGGCACAAAACTTAAATCATTTTATTTATATAAATATTAAAGTCTGATGTATTGGAATGTATCTGTATTGATCTCCTTCAGCATTCGTCACGGCAGTCATCTCTTGAAGAAATTTCCCACAAACAGGAACTTTTGGGACAAAAGGAAGAACTCGTTGAATGTCTGCAGCAGGAGCTGGTGAAAGTGCGCTTACGAGAAGCAGAGAATGATGCCCTCATTCGTGATTTGCGGGCTCGCATCCAAGAATTGGAAGAGGTAAAAAATGTCAACTAAATTCATAAGAAACAATGTATATTATGATATTACATTACTTTTGTATGCAAAGAAAGGAAAAGTTGGCAAACTCATATCCTGCAATAGTTTTTACTTGTGCGCTAATCCCATGAAATTACAGTTATAATAATATTAAGGATTTGTTTAGAGCAATTGTATCTTTTCCAGGACAAGAAGACACTGAGGGAATCCACTCCCGACAATTCCGTGGCTCATTTGCAAGAGGAATTGATTGCAGTGAAACTGCGAGAAGCGGAAGCAAATCTCTCTCTCAAAGATTTGAGGCAAAGGGTGGGAGAACTGAGTACGCAATGGCAACGGCATTTGCAGGTGACTTTGTAAAAAGCAACATAAATATGTCGAATTCACAGAGGAGGCACTACAATAAATTATTGTAATAATTCGTCAGCCACAAAATTGGACTGTTTGAAGCAACAGCTTTCAAAACTAGTTTGTGTTTAAAAAACTATGTGGAGAGTGTGGCCGATGAATTATAACAATAATTTAATGTAGAATGCAGTTAAAACTATTGAAGCACGTAGTTCTCTGTATGACTAGTCTACCTTGCCGATATGGGGATGAAACCTTCGGAAGGGAAGGTTTTGTCTCAGCTGAGAGACATGTTCTGTGTCATTTTAATTTTAATAATAATGTTTCATAACATTATAAATTTATATTCAATAAATTATTTTCATTTCTACTGGTTTGAACTGCAGCACACGTTTTAACAACACACAACGAATTATACTTATTTAGCATTCATCTCGTTAAGAGTGTGGAATCTTGACAAACTATTTTGACCTGTGATTCTTGAATTTAAGGAACATCGGGTTGAAGCCGCTCCTGCTCCTGATAGCACTCCGAAGAAGCTGCTCTTCTGGGAGAGTAGGAACAACGAAACCCAACGATTGGAAGAGGAATTGATGACGACTCGTATCCGAGAAATGGAGACCCTCACTGAACTCAAAGAATTGCGTTTGAAAGTGATGGAACTTGAGACACAAGTAAGGAAATCATCGTCTTCTGCAAATCGCCTCTGTTATCAATTGCTTCTTTTGATTCTTTTTTCCCTTGAAAATTTGTGGAGAGAAAACGTCTTATTGTCTGTCCAGGTATTTTTTCTATTGAGTACTTTTTCTAGCATCACTGACAATTTTAATTCCCATAATCCTCTACAAAAAAACAAATTTTCACTCTTGGTAAAATTTTAATGAACGATTCGTGCAACAAATAACTAGTACACTCAAAAAGTGCATTTTTATGATGTAATGTTTTAAGATTGTTCCAATAACTATTTTTCAATTTTTAAATGTGCGAACCCCAGTTTTTTTTTATTGTCATCTGAAGTTGGCCAATTAATTTTGTGACATTCCGTTTTCTTCATTGAAATTCATTGCAGTTGTTTGGAAAAAGCCTTTCTAATATAATATTTTTCTTTTGCTAGTGTTAATATTTTTTTTTTTACAAAATACTTGTAAAGTGTTTGTCTTCCTTGTGAAAAAATTTGCATTACAACCCTTCCTTTATTGTTTACAGGTACAAGTGAGCACAAATCAATTGCGTCGTCAAGATGAGGAAAATAAAAATCTTAGAGAAGAACTCGAAACAGCACAAAACCGCGAGCGTGATCAAATAAATAAATTCCGTGAGGAACAACATCGGTATGCTGATCTCGAATCAAAGGTTAGTCTTCAACTGAAACAACCATTGAAGTATTTGATTTTACATTTGGATAGATACAGGAGCCTATATTTTTGTTTTTTGTCTCTTATTATTTTATTTTTATTTATTTTTTAAATGAAGGACATTTAAATGAATGACATAGTATTTGTGTCAATTGCCATTCCAGATGAAAGACGAATTGATGATGGCTCGAATCAGAGATGCCGAACACACCCAATCTGTTGCAGAGCTGACACAGAAAATATCCATTCTGGAAATGAAGGTATGAAGCACTGGCTTTCAGAAGCATTGTTATAAAGGGCATGTCAAATCATACCCCAATTTTGTTACGCCCACCAATTTCCATGAAATTTTGTTTATAGTGCAATTTTATTTGCATCTTGTCTATTTTTTTATTATTGAAATTAAAAAAAATTTAATAGAATTTTCTTTACAAAATTATAAGTATTAGTATTTCTCTAATATATAATTTTTGTTGTTAATGCTATAGATTTTTCAATGCTCTTTCACATGATACTGTCAGTTTTTTAAGACATTTTTTCATGGGAAGAGGTGTGTTCTTACATTTTATCAATTGTTTAACTTATTTTGACATTTTTAATTTTTTTGAAAAGACTCTTAAAAATGAAGCTTATTTAACCATTAAGATAAAACAAGTTTCATAATGGGATCATTATTGGTATTGAAAATATGAAATTTAACGATTAGTACAGTGCATTTACTTGGCCGTGCAGCTTCTTAATATAGAGCAGACTGTAATATCTAGTAATTAATTTCAGACGGATTTTTTTTTCTCTCTTTCTTAATTATGTCACTTGAGAGTTTTCTCAAACACGTGCTTCTTGAAATCCTTTCACCCTTCTCGTCAACATGTACAACTGAGAGCAAATGATGGTTGAACTTTGAAGTGCGAATGTAGATAAATTTTATTGAGAAATACATCCTATCACCTCTACCAGTTTCTCCAAACAGCAGAGATTCAATGGAAAGATGAAAAAGGAATGCAAATTTGTGGGAGGAGCCCCGATCTACTCATAAATTTCAATAGTTTATGAACATTAACCATTTCATTTCCGAGAATTGTTGGTAAATCTGCAGCCAGACCAATTTGTCTCCGTATACTTAAGTATCTTCTGCAATCAGTTAGTAGGTGATGCACTGTCAGAGAACAGCTACACTCCTCACAAACGGGTTCATCATCAAGTAGTAAGAGATACCTATGAGTGAGAGGACAATGTCCTATGCGCAGGCGGGTCAGCAAGACCTCGTCGCGCCGGGCTGGCCTACAGGAACTGCTCCATGACTTAACAGAAGATTTGATAAGTCGGAGCTTATTCCTTTCAACAGCTAACCACTCATTGTTCCATTCACTCAGAATCCTCATCTTGATTGAATTTATGAGATCTCATTTTGGAATCATGGAGAAATCCACGCGATTCCGCAGGCCTTTGCGGAAACGTCTGCTTCCTCATTTCCTCTCATACCCGTGTGCCCAGGAATTAGAAAATATAATCTTTAGAAATTGTTTTCCTTTTTTGTGATATAATGTATTGGTATTCTGTTTTCTTTTCTTTCATCTTTGTATTTAGATATTTGTTGAATTCAGGAGGGTTTTTTAGTGGGTATGGTCGAGATATTCGGCGAGTCCCACTCACGGGGAAGAGTCACTATGGCTCTTCTCTATGATGCGAAACTGCATTTTTCCCTACTTGCACAGGCTCTAATGACCTCGATGTTGACGAGTCCCCTAAAGCCCCATTAAAAAAAGAAAAAAGCAGAGATTCAGACATGTGCTGCTCGAGACGTGTGGGGCTAAGGCTGCTAAGGTCTCCCTAAAGCATGCTACCGACAAAGATAATTATCGAAGATGTGTCATTTTATTTAGTTTATCACCTGCATTTGTATGTTTATGTAGTTGGGTTTGCAGTACATTGATGGGATCAAAAGCTATCATTTGATAAAATGAACACACAAATCACTTTGACCGTGTTCGTTTACAGAATGAGGAGATGGTTGCGGAAGGTGAACTTCGAAGCAATTTGGACGACAGTGAGAAAGTCCGTGATCTGCAAGATAAGGTTGCAGACTTAAAGGCGGAGGTGAGTGTTCCATTAGCTCATCTCTTTCTTCTGTTATTAACAAGTTAGTTTCCTCCTTCAGAGTTTGTAAAAACAGTATCGTTTGCTTTCCTTCTCTGCACTTTTTTGGGAACCCAAGATTTAATGCTTCGTATTTTGGGTTCGTGTTCTTACTTGTGATCTTATTATCTTTTAAATTTACTTAATTATATGAAGTACAACATTTTATTTTGCATTGGATTTCCTTTTTTGTTTTAATTCTTGAAATCTACAGTCGTGAGAATATTATAAATCATCTTTAATTCTTTGAGAATCTAAAATGAGATTCTTATTTTGCTTTTGATGAGTTTATTCATTGATTGTATCATTTTCAGGAATAATAATAATAATAATAATAATAATAATAATAATAATAATAATATAGCTTTTGGTAAAACTTTTATGTTGTATGAATTTATAAATTGATTACTTGAAATTTAAATTTATTAAAACTTTTTGAACAGTGCGTGTGGGAAATGGAGAAGAAGAAAAAATTTCAGGGTGAATGAAATCGCCGTTAAGCCAAAATCATAGAATCCAGAAAAAGATATTGATGTTTTAAAAAATTTACAGAAAATACTTTATGAATCTAAAGAACGTAGTCTTGTGATAAATATATCGGGCACAAGTGTTTCGAGAAAGGTTTGAAAATTTGAGACTGAAATGATGTGAGTAGCAGAGATGTGATATGTATGAAAAAGAAAAGGGGACGGTATTGATATCGTCTAAAATTATTATAAGCAATATTGTTTTCAAATTTGAATTCTCTCTAAATTCCAATAATTCTGCTTATTGGAGAGAAATAGATAGAGATAATTTCTGTATAAAGAGGAGAAGGAAGTGGGAATAAATAAATTTTATTATATATTAGGTCATTAAATATTTAATCTACTCACAATACTTCACTAAAAAACTGCAGTTCTTTCGGAACACATTTCAGGAAGCAGATTGCAAATAATGTAATTTTTTTCCTTTCTTGAAAATCGGTGAATGAACTTAATGCATGATTGTTTATTTTTGAGGACATCTTTTTCCATCTTCATACTTTTGACTTATGATTCTAAACATAAATGTGTTTTCCTAAAAACATTTAGGATAGTATTTAAACCTTTCAATTATTCATTTCTTTATGACTTTCGCTTTATTGTTTCCTTATGTCTGATGACAATTCTAGTTTTCTTACAGTTAAAAATTTTAATTATCCTCAAGCTGGAATAAGAAATTTTTGATGTGTAGGAATAACTTCATTATAATTAAGTTAAATTTACTGGTAGTTACTACTTGTATAATACAATATGTATTTTTAGTTCCGATTGATCAAGTTGATGTAATCTGAAATAAGTTAGCCTGCTGTTTAAGTTTCTGTACAGATTAGAATGTAAATAGAAAGCATGTCTGACGGATGTGAATGTGGAAATGTTGATGCGACTTTCTGCTCATCGTACGGAGAAACATTGTGTTATTGATGGTTCAGTTTCCCCACATTAGGCGCGCTGCTTTCCAACCTCGTCGCATTCCTCCCCATCAGACAAACATTTTTCTTTTAATTGTTACAATATTCTTGTACCAAAGGATTTTGTTCTTGTTGCAGTATTATATTTCACAGGTTAACAACCGTGGTTTCTCTTGTGTTACGAGATGGCCAATGTGAAAGTGAAAGTGATTTTACCAAAAAAAATTTGTGTCTCGTTATATTTTTGTTTCTAATTCTTAAGTAAATAAAGTCTTTTATCTTCCAGTATTTGTTTTCTCATCTGGTTAGTATTCACAGGTTTAAAGTTGGTATTTACGTATCTGGTTAGTATTAATGATACATGTTTATAATTCTCATTACGGCCCTGTGTACATAGAGCAAGTTGCTGGAAAGGTAACGTGCTGCAGATAACTTGCTGACAGGAAAATGGCAAGCGACTTGCCTGACTGTTGTGGCAGCTTGTATCCCTACCCCTCATTACCTGCAGCAGGTGCCCTAAACAGCAACTTACTCTGTGTGATTATGAAAATTTATTACAGGTATAACAATGAAAATATTTATCTCTCCCACGAGTGGCATTAGATCAGAACAGGTTTCAGGGGATACTTTTGTAATTTTTATGTATTTCTGGCCTTTTGGCCCTTGGTGAGGTTCAGGCCATGAGAAGGCACTGAGACTCTTCCACCTCTGTCAATGTTTGGACATTCTGTTCCCGATGCGTGACTCTGCACTGCAAACAAAATATACACTGTGGTAAATGTATCTTGTAGACGACTTTAGCTGGAATTGGGAATACGTAATTTTTTTACTCGTAGGCAGATTCTGATAGATAATAAACTGACACCCTTGAAACCTGTTGCAAATCAAAAGTAAATATTTACAAAGTTTCATTTAAATAAGTACTGTATTGGCCAGAATAAAGTGCAATGTTTTTTCACCCAATATGTACCTTTCAAAGTCATATTCACTCTATATTCAAGAACATCAAGAACAGTAAGTTTATTATCAAGCATTTTAGCGTCCCTAATCAAACTTGTGGTATTCTGAGAACACTGCGATTCACCTTGTCTTTCAGTGTAGTCTTTCACGCTCACTTTGTGTTATGGTGGGGATGTTTGCAGTAGTCAGTATTTCTGGTCTCGATAGATCTTATGCCAAAGCTCTTCTTGTATTTATCATTTCTAAACATTTGACCGCTATATACTTGATGATGGGTAGAGAAATATTCACCGTGTTGAAAAAAAGCTTTGAACGAAAAGCGCATATGCATTTTTCAGTTCTCAAGTTGTGTACAAAGTAATTGAAAGGAATAAAATAAAAAACAGGTATTTCCTCTTTCCAAGTTTTTCTTCAAAATACTTGAGATCACGCTATATTCAGGCTTGTATTATATTCGGGCCAATATGGTGTTTTTTTTTTGTTTTTTTACAATGATTTCCTCATTTTGTTTGTAATTTTGTGTTTTCACTGCATGTAATTAAGCATATTTTTATGAATAATGTTACATATAATACATAATGACTGTTTTAAATTTCTTTGAAAAGTAAATGATAAATCAATTTTCAAAAACATGTATTTCTGTAGATTTGGTTGTCATTAATAAATGTGGCTAGTAATGAAATTTATGTGATATTTAAACAAATATTCAAACGTTTCAGTTGGTCCCAATTATATTCAGTTGTATATTTGGCTAAATGTTTCAAAATTATCTGTAAATCTTGTTGTTTTGAACCACATCTACAGAAATATCCCATTGGCCATCTGTGTTTGGGATGATTCACATATTACGACACTGCATTGGACAGAGTGCATAGGGATTCACAAATTGTAATATTGGGGGACATAACACAGCAACACAATATATTCAAGTATTTTAGTTTTCACTTCATAGCATTGAATAGCAATTAACTTTTTATGATATATCATGATTTATGAGTTAAAAAGATACTGTTTCATGTGGAAGTATAGTTGTTGTTTTTTGTCCATTAAAAATTGAATTCTGTGATATCAAAATGTTTATCTCTAAAGTATGTACTGGAGTGGTTAACAACACTTCTTTTTAATGTCTGAATAAATAAACGAAAATAATGAACAGTCTTTTAGCACAGTTTGCAGATCCTCAATTTGACACAAAGGAATATTTTTTCTTAGAAACTACATAGAGTTTAATTTATATCGTTCTCATATTACAATTGGGTAAAATACTTTTCCCTTCAAATTTTTTTGAAATGTGTTATGTCACGAGTGGACAGGGTAGTGGTTGGGTGTCGCCAGAGCTGAGGAATTGCGTGTCGTATTATGTGAATGAGCCTTTTGTGATATGTGAATGTGGAGCTTCTGGTCTCTCTGCAAATACTAACATGAGCGTGTCTTCAGTTCCCAACGCCAACTAGTCCGGACGTTGAGCCGTGGAAATGGCTGGAGTAAGTTGATAGACAGCTTCCTTGCTTGCCTTTTGGCCTGGCCCTTATTTTCCCTGGTGCATGCCTTTCATCACCCTTCATTCCTTACCCTTCACTCCTTTCAAACTTCTCAAATAAAGTTTCAGTGGGCTCGCACAATCCACTGGGTGTTGACTGTAAGTGTAACGGATGGTGATGCACTCGTGTATTATGGGGTACTTCTATCATTGTACAAAGAGTAGTAATAAGGTCATTGTATTTTTCCCCAAAACAATAGGGTTTTGACTGATTCATTGTCAAAAGCAAAAAATCATTTTATTTTGAAAAATCTTCAAGTCATTGAATATTTTTCTTCTTTAGCTCCCCTTTTCAAATACCGTTCACTATTTTTAAAAAATTTAGCTCAAAAGTGTGTTGAAAGAGTGGTATAAATTAAATAAAGAAATGAAAATATTGGAAATTCGTACAAATTACCCAAAATTAAACAATTTATCTATTGGATAGATGTCTGAAATGATCCTTATTGTTTTTTGTTTTGTTTTTTAAAATGTTATAGATTTTAGAAATGTGGAATAAAACCTAATTATTTAAATCTCTCTATTATAATGTGAATAGTGCCATTAGACAGTATCCTGAAGTGAATGCGTAACTTTTAATTGAAACATTTTGTGAACTGTGGGCCCAATGGAAAACTGAATATTTGAATTTAATTGTACCTCTCTCCAAAAAGACAGAACCTTCCAGGCATGTAAGTAATATTTAATATAATGCTAAGAATTATTCATAAAACCGTTCTTAAAGAGAAAAGAGGACTGGAACATTAAAATTTGAAAAGGGAACTAAATTATTGGTGTGCATATTTTACCTTTTAATAATGAATAATAAATTAAAATGTGTTGTATGAGTTTCATTCTTTGAAGAATGTTCACTCCCCCATTGTTGATGCGACGATCGAAAGCCATCATATTACCTTAAAAATTCTTTTACATAGAATTGTGTAGATTTCTCTGTTTAAAATACAAAAATAAAACCTGAAATAAAAAGCAATAAGATTTTAAAATTTATGAAGAAGACCTTTATATTGAGAAAGGACCCAGCAGGATCTCCCATTTTTATCTTGAGGACCCAGTCACCCTAGCATATACAATTACAACAATGTATACCCAGTGAAAGTGTGTGTCAACAATAGTAAACGTTAAGAAGTTTCCTAAATATATTTTCCATATTCCTTGAAAGTCTTGCATTGGCTGATCTCTGTCCCCTAATGACGTAGCTTTGAATGAAGTCTTGTATTGGTTGCTTGTGTGTTTAACTAAACTGCTAGTTGACAATATACCGTTGTCTCTGTATTGACCTCTCGATTTCTTCGTCCAGGAATGGGGAATTTAGTGTGCATCATCCGAGAGATCTTCTTCACTTCAATGTTTATTCAATTTGAAACTTATTCTTCATCTGAGTGTTCTTTGTTTGTAGTTACTCTTTTATTTCCTTTTCTTTTTATCTTTGTGCCTTGAAAGAATGTTTGTTTGTTCGTTCGTTTTATTTTTGTGTATTTTGAATTAATTTTTATGAGGATTCATGCTGTGTGTTTCCAGGTAGATTTTTATGCATTTGTGTTGGAAGATGCAGATTTAATGTCCAGACTGCAAAAATGTTTGTATCTCTTTGAGTATTTAGGAAGTAGAATGTGATTCATGGTAGATAAATTGAATGCTGTCTTTGGTGATGTACGGAGCATGAATTAGCAAGTTCTGTTTAAGTTGCAAAAATTGGTGCTGTTGTAGTTTAGGTAATATTTTTGAAACTATTGCTACTATTTTCATGTTTCATTATGTGGAATATTACTGAGGGTATAAGGGTCACTCATTTTTTTTAATGTTTGTTCTGTATTGTTACAAGTGATACATTGCTTCTTCATTGCTGCTTACATGTATTTCTCTGTAATAATTTAGATTTACTAAAAAAAAAAGAAAAAAATGTTTATTTTCTTCTGGCTATTTAATTTTGGTTAATTGTGGTTTGAGGCAGTGCTTTGTTTAACAAATTTCTTGGAATTATTGTTACACAAAAAGTGATGATGAAGCAGCTACTAGAAGCCATTAATGGACTGTTATTATTTCTGCTATTAACTGGACCTTTTTTCTTCTTCTTTGCATTTGCATCGCAGATCATGAGATTAGAGACTTGGAAGGAGCGATGGACTGGAGGAACGCATGACTGTCACACCTCTGCATCGCGTTCTGCTTCAGTTGACACTGAAAGTGAGCACGACGAACCAGCGGATCTTCAACTGCGAATAGCCAGTGAAACTTCAAGCCCAGAGGTTTGATGGCCGTTTTGCGTGGCGGAGCCATCAGGACATAGTTAGCGCCACGTTGTTCGTTCGTTCGTTTACCCCATTGTGTAGTAGTTGTAGAAGTCTGACGATTGCAGCCGATTGCATTGGGAAGTAAGTTATCTCTTTGTGCTTGTACAAAGCACAAGAAAGCAAGTGTTGGGTGTACATTGAACTCTACTCTCGAATTGAGGAAATATTGATCGAATGTGTCTGTGTTCGTTTTTCAAATCGAACATGGTTTGTTTATATCCTTAATATTATTGTAAAATTTATTTTTAAGTAAGGCGATGTTACTCTGGATCTTTATTTTTTATTTTTTCCCTTCCTTCTTTATTTCTTTCTTTTTGTATAATACACTGTATTGATTGGGAAAAAACATTCCGTTGCTTAGGAATACTACTAATGCAGTAAACATTAGCAAAATACATTCTATTCAAATTTATTGAACTTTTTACAAATTTAAAATAAGAATAGTTCATTTCTTAGTGTATTGAACTGGAATAGAATTCACACATGGCATTTTAATGTCATATCACTTAACATAGAGCTAGCCTTCTCAAATCTTTAAATTTTTATTTATAAAGTCACTTTTATAAACAATTTTTGTTATTGTTCATTATGATCAGCAAATAACACAATAGAATTCTCTAGTTGGCTATTTTAGTGTTCATGAGATGTGTCTTTTTCTATAGGTAGATAGTATGCTCTACGGAAAAATGTTAGTAAAATTGATGTTTAATGCAGCTTTATGAATTATTGATATATGCTTAGAATATATATTAACGTAGAAGATTATTGCTCTTCTTGCTGTTTTAGCTGTGTATTTTTGTAAATTTATTTCTCACTTCTTTTTATTTTTTTGCGAGGGGGAACTTCTGTGTATGTAAACAATAATTTCTGCCGCTATTTCAAAAAAATTTGTTTGACAGAAATTTCCAATTACTAGTAATTTTCTGTCCAATACTCGCACGCCCGTCCAAGGGAAAAGTTTTGCCCACCCCGTCCACAAACAGTATTCAGTGTGTTTCCAGTATTTACTTGTTTCAAGTTGAAGCAGAAGTTCCCTGTTAATTGATTTCTGGCAGACAGTATTATTAGAAAATTACATTTATTGTTTGTCTATGGGGATGATGAAGGTTTTTCATAGTTCATTCAGCTTTCAGGTGTCTGTAGAACAATTTCTATTGTTTGTATTATTTACAAAAAGAGTTATATGTGTATTGGAATGCAAGATATTGTTTGAATTCAGCTCTTTATGATGACTGTTAAAAATATTTCGTTCTATCGGCGGTGTATGTCGCTATCGGTCGTGGCACAGGGTGATATACCGACACAAACGGAATCGTATGTGCAATCAAGAAACTCTATTCGGGAAGAGGTGAGGATGGTTTTCCAGCTCCAAGATTTTTCTTTCGGTGCAGCAGTGAACTTTTGCAGAAGTCACTTTGTATTTGTTAAGAAATGACAAGGGAAACAATACGAAATATACTGTGCAGTTAAGTGTATATTTTGTCAGTGTAAGGAAGTTGGTGGTTGTATATAAATATATTTTATGATGGTGTACTGAGCATCTCAATTGAGAAGTTCTAAAATTGTTTTCTCTGCTAAGAGTGGATGTGACAAAGACTGTAAAAATTCTACACAGATATCTTTGTGGATATACAAGAAATTGGAAATACATGGTGCAGTATTCTTTTTCTATTTTAAAAAAATTGTTACGAATATTTTAAATGTGAATACTTAATTATTTATTTATTTTTCCTAAATTTGGCTGGTGACATTAGCTCTGCATCGTATAATGGGGAAATATTTTTTAATATTATCTATTGAATTTTTACTAATGGAAATTATTCTCAGTAACATTTCCATTTTGAGTGCAATAAAAAAAGTGATCGACCCACTATGCAGCAAAGAGTGTATTAAAATACCAGTCGTACATGGAGTTACTGAAGAAACCTGTGGAAGCTATTAGGTATTGTTTGGGGTTGAACCTTGTGGAAATACTCAAGTTGCAGCTGGAGCCCTGTACATTTGTTGAAAATTGTTTACAAATGTACTTCTTTAGTGGTCCAAGATTTATGTCATAGATATATTTTGGTTGAAACATTCAAGAGATGATATATATATATGCTTTTTATGTTTTTTGTGATAATTTTTTGTGGTGGAAGAGAGACAGAGAGAGAGAGGCTGGGGACATCATTTGATGGTAGTAGTGCGCTATATTATTTCCATTTCATAATTTACTAATTTAATACTGTACTTACAATTATTTTTTTGTTAGGTCTAGAATTTATGAAGTTACAAGTATCAATATTGCACTTAAAAAAATATAACTAGAGAAGTTTCTGAAACAAATTGTAGACATTCCAGTTTTATCTTGCTGATTGTTGCTGTCAATTGTGATCAGTTTATGAAACTAAAAATACTTACATTTTAGCTAATTTAGAATGTAGCTGACAACTGTTCCCTATCCAGATTATATCTTCTCTTTTCTGTGCCAATGTATGCAAATAAGTTAAAATTGTCTCCTAGCAATGTTGGTTTTAGTTGTAATCAGTGTTGGGTCCATCTTCCTATGCAACCTGTGGTTGTATAAATCTTAAAGACTCAAAATAATAAAGACCACTATCTGCAGACTGTATTATTATTTTCTGATGGTAATTTACTTTCTTCTCTACGAGTTCTTTCACATATTGCATCGTGCAGTTGGGGAGGAATGTTGCGACAAAGTGCTCATGAAATTACTCATTGCAATTCCTCGAATTAATGTACTACTAAAAATCATTATTCAACAAATAAAAAATTACATAAAGCTGTCTCTTAAACTCCTTGAAGTTTTTTACCTCAAATTGTAAAGGAAAGGGTTAACGTCGTGTGACAAAAGTTAGGAGGAGGGTGCAGGTGCGAGGGATAACTGCATTACGTAATATGTGAATGACCCCTGTACACTTTTCTCATAGGACTGCCAACCCGTGCAATCACCTCTCTACAACAGTTCGTATTGTTATACGAACATCATCTTGCTGTGGGTGAGTACAACTCTTGTAGATAAAATTTTAACATAATATCTCATAGGTTGACCTTATGTTGTTTACTTCATTTAAATCTCCAATACTTATGAGAACAAATTATATTTGACATCTGGAAAAAAAAAAAAAATTGATGCTAGTCTTGCTAAATTTATGAGAAAACACTTGTAGCGATGGACATTTATAAAGTGATACTTCATCAGTACTCCCAGATATTACTGGTCATGATATTTGCCTAATGACAGCCATTATGCCTGCAATTCCACCTAATCTCATTAATTGGATCGCCAGGGACTATTGTGTACTAAACAGACATTGGTCTGGAGGAATTTTAAGCTCCAAACCTGACTAAACATCATCTTTCCGGAGCTACCTTTGTTCTCAAATTGATATGTATTAAAGAGTCTTGGATAAAAGTAGTACTCAGGAATGTCTTGCAGACATCCAGTCTCGTTTCTTCGTTTGTAAATAATTTGTAATTTTCTAGCGGAGAACCTGCAACTTTGGGATTCGTGACAAATAATTATTTTTAAACGTGTGTTGATTTCTTCTCATGCAACCATGTAAATTATGTATGTCTCACTCTATCAATACGGTGACTTTGAGTAGTGCATGACAGGTAGGGTACAGACAGAGTTTGCGCTCCCTTCATTATGTTCTACAGTTCTTCTACCTCCCGTACTACTCACAAAAGAAACGGCTAACAACCAAAGTCTTCCTTATTTGTTATGTAAGAAATATCCCAAGTTTGCTTGAAATCAATCTTGTGTCTTACGAGATGCTTATTAAGGTAATCTAAAGCATAGGTAAAAACTATAAAGGCCATCCAGATAGAAATTAAAAAATTAAATGGAGTGATGTCGGCCATATACTTAAATTGCTCCAGTGCTCCTAGTGTCAAGAGTTGTTTGTTGTTTCTGCTGTCCCCCTCCCCTCCTGTAAGTTTCTTATTTCATACTTTGATGGAAGAAATTTGTTCAAAGTACCAGTTTTAAATTTTTTTAAACTAATTGTACACTTATTTAACGGGTGAGGATTTCCTGCTTGGCGACTCTACTTTTTTCGTGTTTACTGAAGCAAATAATAAAATGTAGGACTCCAAGAAGATAATGGTAATCAAAGTAGGAGCCAGGATGATCTGATGCGTGGGCCAACACAGTAGCTATTTATTAGTTCATAAAATAAATGAACACGGGATATTTACACTCGGAAATAACAAAGTTAAAAGAATCTGATTAGGTGGTGGTACTTAATGTTTTAGCAATTTTTTTTCTTGTGTACTCAACACAGTATTCCTTAAGCTGAATTTCAATAACTGAAGCTGCATCGTTTTATTTATTACATAAACGTATAGTACTTCCCATGTGTAGTTAAGTATTAAGAATTCAGTTCAATATCTCACTTTTTGTATTCCAGTATTTCTTGGCATTCAGAGGTTGCATTTTCTTTGTTGCAAAATTGTTCAATGTAGCCTTTGGGGGAGCAAATGAATGGGATTTGTTCGTTCTTTGTCTTCATTCAATGAAGAAGTTATCTAGGAACTTATACAAAAAAAAAAATTGAATCCGCCTCTGCCTTAGGGCCCTTGATCGGAATTTTTGTTTGTTTGGAGCTTTAGGGCTTGTCAACATCGAGGTCATTAGAGCCCATTTGATCGGAATTGATGGAATACATCCCTCGCTTGCTTCCGGAGAGTAAATAAGTTTATTGTCCTCCACGTGGTCATATGCAGTTTGTACTGTTTTTGACAATAAATTTATTATTATTTAAGATAATAGTTTCTAAGAGCTTTGCATTGCAGACCTGTCTCTCTTCAAGTGCCCCTGTAAGAAAGGATCGTCCCTAAACAGTGTTGACCACTTCGTATTCAATTCAATCGAACATATGTCGGTGAGAGGATACAAGAAGAGAATAAATTTACTTGTTTATAAAGTAAATTTTCACACTTTGTTGTGAGAGAATATTTAGAAGATGATGTTGAAAAGGTTTGTTTTTACGAGAGGATTGACTTGAAGCTTTTTCTCAACTGCACAACGCACTCATGTTCTTCCAGAATACTGTTACTATCACATTTAATGGTAGAATGTTTTGAGATATTGTTATGTAACAATCCAAAATAAATATTTTAAAATTTCATATATTTAGAGCGACTCAATTAAATTAACCAAGATTTGACGTGTGATACCTACTGGAACTGGCATTTTTGTACTCCATTAGTTCCAGACTAATTAACCCACCGATCATTATTCACTAATATATTAAATGATTTTTGTTTATTTTTATCCCTGTAACAATTTTGAAGAGTGACTCGTTTTAAAATGGAGAACTTAAATACTAACACATTACTGATCTAATGCACCCAGCAAGCAATTCAGTTATAACACATCCATAGTGCCGGCTAAAACACTGCTTTGCTTTTTCCCTTCCTTTAGAAAGAAAGAATCAATTGCTAAAGTATTACTGGACATAAAATACATTTTATCAAAGAAATAAATAATAACAGTAAATGTCCCTTTTTCTGTTTAACAGGAGAGAGAAAATGCCTGTTCAACAAGAAATCTGCTATGCTTGGGAAACTACCATGAAGCAGAACTTATTTTCGGGGTGAAGGATAGTAAAGATCAAATACACAAAGGCTTAAATTATGGGAACATTTATTACACTAGTAAAGATATCACAGAAGGAATATGTCACTTTTTGAAATCCTTTCCTTTTAATAAGATTTATTTAATTTAAAGGAATTGCCAATTGTCAAGAACAAACACATCAAAAAAGATACTATCATAAGCAAATTCAACTAAAAAATTAACATACTTAACAATACTAAAATATCAGTAACTAAAATACATAACTGAAAAATCTGAAGCTGATAAACACTACTATTGATGTTATTGAAAAAATGAGCCCTTTTCACTTGTAGCAAAGCAGAGAAAACGCATCAAATTCTTCTTCTTCTTCTTCTTCTTAATTCATGTACAACCAACACAAAATCAGTTATGATTTATTACAGCTAAACATTCCTTTGCTGAAATATGTTTACAAAATAATAATGAAACCAATGAAGGGCTCAACTGCTAAAATGATAAAAAAATAATTCTACAATAAATAAGCAACTAGAAAGTACAATTATACTTAAACGGTTGAATTTTGTTCTTAATATCACAGAACTAGAATAATGATTTGTTAGGCTTCTATAATAGTGTGAGTTAATAATTTAACTGATATGTGCTTGGAATGTGTCAGAAGATAAATAACGAATAGAACTTGAAATAAAACCAAAACTGTAAATTCAGGAAATATAAATCAGTGAAATTTCAAAACTATAGCTTCCGGAATATTCACGAAAATGAAACCACGTTCATAGCATCCTATATTGAAATTAAGTTTTTATTTAACAAAAATTGCACAGATTTGAAAAGATTCTTCAACAACTTTCGTAAATATGAATATATAAGTCAGCAGTAACTTTTTATTTACTGTACTCTTCTTTAAAAGTAATTTCAACAATCTTTTAACATCACCTAACCCCATTGTCGTCCACAAATATTAAATAGAATTAACGAATACAGTTATAATATAGGATTTTGTGGAAATATATAAACATAGCCGACATCAGTTAAATACACTGACCTAGTATGCTTAAATTCAAACAATCCAACGTAACACAACAGAGGATAAAATACTTTTGTTCCTCTTGGTTATTACAATAGTTCTGCCTCACTAAATAGGTAGCGTATTTCATTTTTAGTAATAAAATATATGGCAAATACAAATGCACCTTACACTTTGGTCTCTACATCTTGAGACAAAGCGGTTTCTTTTAAGAGGTCAGTGGAAGATTTGGAATCACTTTCTGCAATCCTATGTTCAATGCTGCACAACAACGATGCCCGATAAGCTTCGTAACGCATCACTATTTCTTCTAGCTCTTGTTTATATAATCGAGTCAACATTGCATTAAAGCAATCTAACTCTGGCAGTCTGAACATTTCCCAACGCAACTTGTGATCCAGCTCCGGAGCTGCTCGGGAATAAACCACCAACCAAAGGGGAATCTCTTCATTCAAATAGGGATTTGCAGGAACTAAGACATTATGAGGGTGGAAATGAGTATGTCTGGGTGGAGGTGCAGCAGATAATCGAGGTTGCACCTGAGGTTGAGCGCCAACTTCGGGTTGGTATATATACCTGGGAACACACGGATGCTCATATTGAGCTTGTCTTGTGACATGATTCACGTAGTATACTCCGTATTCTGGAGAATCAATTCTTTCCCAGCCAGTTGGAAGACCTTCTTTTTCTAACGGATGGCTCCAATGAGTTGTTTTTGTGTTATGGTCAATGTAATACTTCCGACCACGCATCGTGTAATCCACTGACCATCCAGGAGGCAAAGGCATTTCCTCCCCTTGGTCAAGATTCACGTCTTGGTTGAGGTTTTCATCGGCATTGTGTGGCTGATACAAGGCATGAGGAGGAACGGGCAAATTCTGGATGTGCAGTCTGTGTTGGAAGTGTGACGGAGGTTCAGAAATGAAATGATGGAAAGATGACGTAGAAACGTGGGTGACAGGCTCATCCATGGTTGGAGGATAACCCGATGCTCCGGAACATTCAGAGGGACTGGGAAGGAAAGGGTCATGTATGTCACTCCCATCAGAGCTGTCGTGAACGGACAAATAATTTGGGCTTAACTGTGGAGTAGGTATCTTGTGCAAATTAAAATCTGAACTAGCATATTGATTCATGATTGGAGCAAGTCCAATGTCAGAAAATGTAGGGTGGACGAATCTGCTGGAACTACTCGAAGCATCAGTATTTTTAGTCATTGACAAACCAGCAAACTTTTGTGCGAGATCAGGAACGGAACTGCTTTGTGTATACTTTCCTTCGTGGCCTGTTAAAGCACTCGGCATCATTTGAGTACTGCTATATTTTTGGACAATACTGGTCTGATGAATGGGCTTCGTCGGAGGCGAAGGACTCGGAGGATGTCTTCGATGATGCGACTTCCGTGACGGCTCCGTCGACCACACGTTAATAATAGGAATTTCAGGAGGAGTATCTTTCTTAACATATTTGCCAATAACCCCTTCTTTCATGGTCCTCAAATCTTTGTTTTTCCTCGACAACATGACTAAGACAATATATCGCAAAATAATAGTCTGGATTTATTTCGCTAAGATAAAAAATTCGACGATTGCATAGAGCAATTCCCAGCTTCAATACGTAAAACCCAGTACTGTGACAAAACACGATAACTGTAAGATTGAAACATCACATTCAATCTTTATTTTCATATTAACATCACCATTTTGACGCAAAATACGATCATAAGCTGCTTACAACGATCAATCACAAAAATGTACCACACACAACTTTCGTAAGTCAATTACACGATTCATTTTCTAAACTCTCCACCATAGTAAAATATTAACTTGCAAACGTCCCGAAATACGTAAAGCAGAGTATTGGTATGTGACGCATGTATTACGTCTCTCTGATCAGCACTCAGGCTTCATGTATGTAAAATTCTTCCAAGCACACTTTTGCCATGCATGCGGATGGGGTCATGAATCACAGAACGTGAAGGAGACCAGCTGTTCGCTTCTTCTCAATTCTTCGTCAGTCCACCGCCAGATAGCATGGTATTCCCGATTTGAATCCGCATTCGCGGAGCGGCGCTCCTCAAATCCCAGAATTCGAAATGCCGAAAAAACTAAAAAGTAATAAATGTTGGGAGAAATGTAGGTAGGTTCTAAAAAAGAATGAATATTTTTGAAACCTTAGAAATCAAGAAGCTAATAATACGTCAAAACTGGTATTAAAATGACATATTCGTCCTTGGGTATAATCAGGACCGGATTTGAAGGTACGACGCCCCTGGGCCCAAGAGGTTTTGCCGACCCTTTTCGTACCATTCGGTAATTTTTCTCGAGAAAATAATTTTTATGGTGTCAATTTTTATTTTATCGCATAATAACATCACTTATGAAAATAATTCAGCCCGAACTGCATATCCAATCGGCGACGTCATTGCCCCTCTTCTGGTGGAAGCGACCCGCTCGGTGGCCTGTCCTGGGCCTGTCGGTGGCGGTATATAATCTGTGGTGGAAGCAGGTGGCGGTGCCGCTGAACCAGGGGCAGGGGGTACTAACTCGGGTGACATATTGTTAGTTGCGAGATCGAAGTAGGTAGCGCCACGGTGGCCTGCGCAGTAGAGTTGAAGATGAGTTCGCGCTGAGCATCACGGTTGGTCTAATGTCAGCTGTTGGAGCATGTTGGAGGTGAAAGTTAGATATCCGTGCCCTGTTCGTGCCTTAATTCTAGTTTGAGTTTATTTATGTGTACATGAATATCATACTTCGGGAAAAAATGCCAAGTCAGAAAGCAAGTAGTGGTTGTCCAAAATTACCCTGCTGATTCTTTATGGTAAGTTATTAACACTTTCACTATTTTGACGTTTATTATAATTGTAGAAATTTTGCAATTATTATTTATTTCAATTGCAGAACTCCAATGCCGATGTCAAGAAGTACATAGTTTGTTCGAAGCACTTTCCAGAGGAAATGTATGTTAGACATGATTTAAAGGAATTTGCTATGGCAACTTATTTAATTAATCTTATCAGGATAATATGAGAAGAAATGGGATCAAGCTTGGATTCTGTAAGTATTCTTGAAGAACTTGATAACACAAAAATGACATCTATGGGAAGCGCCGTATTTAGAACAAGCATTGGTGTTGAAATAGCGATAGAGAAGCAATCTTGTATGTTTGATATTGAGGTCTAAATTATCCATGTTTCCATATTTTTTTGTTACTTTTAATAGTTTTTTTTCTGTGCCCAATCTAGACAGTTGTTCAAGTTACCTTAGTATTTATAATTTTTTTGCTATTGAAATATTTCTTTACTCAGCTCCATATTGACATATTTATTTTTCAATTATTGACATCTGATACAACTGTGTACGTGCCCTTTGTATCCGTTACTTCAATAATTGCAATAGTTATATTACTTATCTGCACAGTCATCCCAGGGAAATATCAGACTAAAAAATTTTTAAAAACCTTAAATCATACTTTTTTTTTACTTTGTTTATCACAAACTGTATTTCGCTAAACAATTCTGAAATATTTTTCTATTTAACATTACAATATAACACTGAGAAATAATTTCTGAAAATCAACATTCTGGGATTAATTTTCTATATGAAAAATTAAACATGTGTATACCCCCTGAAATTATTCTAATTTTTTAAAGATTTGTTTGCCTCAAACATAATAACAAAATTCTTAAATAAACAATCTCAAGGTTTAAGTCATCATTGATTTTTTTTTTCCATTTTACCTCATCCCCATCATTCTTAAATGTTCTCGATGTAGGCACTGGTGAGTATATCATCTCTTNTTCATTTTTTTTTTTTTTTTTACTCTATTTAGAGTTATGTTTTATGTGTATCCACAAATAGTTCATTTTCCCATTTGTAATCAGTCGAGGCAATGTTGTTTGCATTACCTCTGTATTCGCAAGTAAATTTAAATTGTAATAGAACTATTACCTAAATGTTCTCAGTATAGGCACTGGTATGTGTATCATCTTTGTATCCACAATTATATGTAATTTGAAATAGTTTTATTTCTTATCTGTACTCGGTTTAGAATATTTTTTGTTTTATGTGAACCCTTAAAAAGTTCATTTTCTTATCTGTAATCAGTCTAGGCAGAATTGTTTGCATTATCTGTATATTCACAAGTAGGTTTAATTTGCAAAGGAACTATTTCTCAAGTTTTCAATATAGGCACTATTGTGTACTTTACCACTATTCATAATGTATATCATTTCTAATAGCTAAATTTATTTTGTGTTCCATCCTGGAACCTTACTGTGTATCCTCTCTGTATCCATAATTAATATTTTTGTAATAAATACTTGCTTTCAATAAAAGTCATGTTTGTGTAATTTTATTACCATTTATTCCATTTACTCATTAATTGTAATTATTATATGTTGGTTGAGGATTTATCAGCGATTTGTTGCTCTGAATTTTATTTGCAGTTTGTTTTGTAACTTCTTTGGTTGATAGCAAAAAAATGTACATTCAATGCGAATTTCATGAATTTAGATCTCTGGTTGAATGCCCCGTATTGAAAGAAGCGCCATTCGTTTACGTGACGTCATTGAATTAGTTCCCCTGTCTGCGAAAGCGAAGTAGATGGCGTAATTTGACACCGAAAGGCGCCGCAGGTTCTTATGAGAGTTTGTGCCCTTTGTACCCCCTGCTAGCGACCAATCGGGTCTCGCGGAACATGTGTTTACGGATCCCGATGCACTTACAGATGCTGAGGTTATTGTTCTATAATCTAAATAATACAGTATCACGGTAAGGAAGCGTTTTAAAAAGAATAGTACCGTTTTAAGAAGAATATGATAAATGTTGTGAATACCGTAATTTACCCTACAGAAATCATTGGACTGCTTCGCTGTCTGTAATACTGTAACACACATTTTTCTAACTACAGAACAAAATTATGTGTGTGATTTTTAGTGACGTGGTGTTGTAATACTTGCACGCTTCACGAAAAACGTTTCTAAAATCGGTTAACCTGTCAATCATTCGCCGAACGTTTCGTCGTACGAATACATGCGATTTTGTTGTTTCTGCACGTTTTGCTGAAGAATGTATGGTGAATAATTATTATGCTAAGACGTGCATGCATTTTAAAATGAAGAACTGTATGGTGAATGAAATCACCTTTGAATATTCATTCACCACTACCTCATACAAGATGTAGAAATTCCTTTTCCCGTTCCTGATAGCTTTTGCTATCACATTTTACATATCATATACAAGAAATGTACTTAATTGGAATAAAATCGTCATTCGATCTTCTAGTTAAGTCCAGAATGAACTTCGTCGGGAAATACCTAAATTGGTGGTGGCCCGCTCATGAGCAAACAAGTTCGCTTCCTCTGGAGAAAGAAAAAGGTGTAGATCTTAGAGCAAAAATGCGTTTCATGGGATTCCAGTTGGGGGGACGGCGACACGCCATTACGCTACTGATTTTTGGGGCGCAAAAGATTTTTAAAACATAATACTTGTACCTAAAATTAGTTTTAATTTTGGTCTGATTTGCAAGTGTTTTATTTTAATATTAAGTATTCACTGATGTCGTACTCCTTTAAAATGATATTTTAATAATATGAGCAACAAAATTATATCCTAAATAATAATAAAAATCAATCCATTCAAAAATGGTCTTAGTGAAATAACTAAAGAAATTAATTAATTCACCTCTCNATGTGTATAAGAGACAGGTATAATGCGTTTTGTCTGCGGTCCCTTGAGACGTGTGACGACATACAGGAATGTGGTTTTAGTGAGGAAATACCACACGCAGTCAGGGCCAAGATTTCCACCCGCCCTCGTAAAAAAAAGACAATAATCATGAATATATACTTCATTGTCAGAAAAGAAAAAGTTACAAACTATACACGTGAAAACGTGGAGTATAGAGAACTAATATACTCTCAGGAATCATGCAAGGGACTACCCCATCAATTCTAACGCAGTACCAGATTCAATTTAATATATAATAATAGCCCAAATGCAGTACTAGATTTAATATTACTGAGCCCCAAGATAAAATCATGACACACGCACCTGTGCGACTGTCGCTCACCATTTTCATTTGTTATTGTCACATTTTTGGATTCGGTCTGAAAACCGAATGAACTCTCTTCGCTCGACATTGTATAAGTGTCCCAGNAAACCCCCCCCCCCCCCCCCCCCCCAATAAGGGAGTGTCCTCCTCGATAATACTTGGGAGCTTCCTCACCCGAAATTTCACTACGGTGTATTTTGAAACATAGAAGTGTTACGGAGCGATGCATTTACTGCGTCGCTAATTTTGATGCGCGTGTGTACAATGAGATAGTAGAAGAGACAGTTTCCGTGTGCCACAGGAAGTAGTCCACTGATATAACTCTCACTATCGCAAAGGACGGCAGGGGGCGGCTCCGGGAAAAATATTCGAAGCGGGGATTCAATTATGGCTTTTGATTACATAATACTTGCCACAGTAATAGATTGATGAAAATAGAGATATTTTATGTAAATATTTCGTATATACTGTGAGAAATAAATAATTTTAGTATTTCTGAACCTTTGACAGAAATATAAAGAGCCGTATATTTTCGGAGTTTCAGATAATTAGAAAATGGAGGTTGTCTTGTGACAAGAAGCGCGGTCTGGAAAGCTGGTTTCAGCAATTTAAAGGAGGTGTGGTGTGTTTTAAAATAAAGGCAATAAGGGATGACACGAAGGAACAATATTTGTTAGAAGCACGCTTTCAGGCGAGATTGAAGGGTATAATAAATATTTAGCGGTATTTTGTAAGCCCGCGTTAGGGACCTGAGGAATCGTAATTTCTTAAGTCTGAAGAGACGCAAAATTAGTTGTCCTCGAAAATTGGAGTGTGTTGAAAAATGAAAGCAAGTTGAAAACAAGGGGATACGAGAAATCTTAACTTCATCGGTTTTTGGAGAGACGCGTCCAAAATAACTTGTCTTTCGGAAATGGGGACGCGCTGAAACATGTCTGAACATGTTTCTCGCAATTTCGAGAGGAGACGTTCCGGTNGGGGGGGGGAGACATCTCGTGAAAAACCCTTGTGAGAAATACAATGAAGCCCTGTTTCATAGAATTAATAATAGGCCTCTTGTAAAGCAACATTCTCGCAGGAAGGAGACACAAGTGTGTTGATGTTAACTTTCAAAGAAATAACAGGCCACCCTGCTCGCGTTTAGCAATTATACCTAGATCAGGCATTGGTGGGTAGAAATAACTGACGTCACAGATGTTTTAACCAATTGGAGTGAAAATTGTCAGTAATTGGTTGAGAAAAATGTCATTTTTGGGAGGAGTCTAGTTGCGTAGCTCGGTAGGAAAGGTGGGGAGCGTCTTCACTTAAAGGAGGTGCGATGATTTGTGAACCGGATTAGTAGATAATGATTAACATGACGTTACGTTGTTATTACGAGTTTTCTAACGAGCGTTAGCTTCGGAGTTGAGACAGTTTAAATTTTGAGGAATTTGCGGTCCGCGGTCAGTGAAGCGTTGGCTTATTCGAGAACATTGTCGGGACTATGAGTTGTAATGAACGTTGATAACTAGTCACTCAACTCAGTAATTAATGAAGGATGAACACTCCGATTCTACTTTGAGTGGCCAATACTACCATTTTGAGAGCGAGTGAGATATTTGCGTATTCATCAAGCTTCGTTGGAGATGGTTCCGACCAACTTCAAATACCGCACACGGGATTCGAATCGGAGGGGTCGCAGCGGCTAATTCGGGAGCCTCTTCGCCGCGCAGACGGTGCCAGAGCAGCGCGAGACGAAGAGTGTGGGGGGGGAGAACCCACTCTGTGTGCAGCTCCATGACATCCCATGGCGGTTTGTTGCCGAATTCCTGGTAACTTATAAGGTAATTCGTAAACGGGTCATGCACTCATGGTACCTGACTCGCGCAATTGCGTACAACTGAAGAGTACACCAAGTGATAAACATTACGCCGAAGGGCAATTGTGGTAATTGTGATTGTAATGGTGGAAAGGTATAATGTGAAGAAGAACTCAGAGAATGTACTGTAATAATACTTGTTAAATGAGCTATGCTGGCGGATCACAAACTCTCGTACGTTTTGCTAACAGGCTCATTCTGTTAAAATGTTAAAGCCAGTGGTTGTGAAACACGTTAAATTCAGTAGCTACTAGTTGCATGCTATTTTGGAGGGGAGCGTGTAAGTGGGGAATAGAGAAATGTGGTATTGTATGTTGTAATCTAAATGATGACGATTAAACCAATTTTTATCAAAAGCTTTGTTTCATTTACGAAGGATTAGTGTGTGTTTCACGGAGGTTTTCCGACCGAACCCACCCTCTCCTTGTTAATTTTAAGCGAGAGGACATAGATTTCATCCCTGAGAATACCTGCCGAGTGGGCTAGGTAAGTGCCTTTTATTAATTGCCCATTTTGTATTTTTTACAATTTTTCTTCATTCCAAAGGGGCCGCATCGTGGTGCTTGCATATGGCAACACTCCATTGTTTTGTTTTTCATTACAATATACAAGCGATAATTCTTTTATACTCTGGCCGATTGCCCGGCAATTGTCTGGGTTATTCTCTCTTATACCAATCTACTTTTGTATTCGGGGTGAAAAAAAAAAAAATCTATCTATTCAAAATAATTCTACTTAACAGGCTTTTAAAAACAAACGCACAGAATCCTAACACAAATCACAACTTGAAAAATTATAATAATATAAATTTAATACATTTTACTATACGCCGAAGTAAATTTAATTTCCAGCTACAAGAATGAATAAATCCATGGATGAAACTACCCTTGAGTGCGCAACGTAAAGTTTAATACAGAAAAGTCAATCGAATCGTAACCTAACCTAACCGAGGACTTAACCACTTTACTCTCGGGGACATTTCACCCCCGTAAGTTCTTGCACGGCATTATGTCGCTGTTCATTTGAAAGGTCCCGAAATCTAAGGATTAAACACTAATACCTGTCTTTTTCGATTCAATATTTCTACATAGCTCTCCTTTCCCATTTCATTCATGGGTTTTTTAAGCTCTTCACCCTACCCCCTTACCGAACACGATGGCTCAACTCTGACATGACATCGGAAGTGTGTCTGGCAGAAGGGAGTGAAACGAACTGTCACCCCTTTGCATATGGTGTTAATAGTATTTTAATATGAGACCTATCGTGTTTCAAATGGGTATGTTTTAAGATGGGAATTCGTAATAAACTGCATAATTTTCCTGAGTGTTTGGTTGTGACGAATCGACGTGGTGTAAGAATTTTTTCAACCTTTAAACACACGAATTTTTTTTTTTGAACGATGTTCGTGTGAAGAGAAATAAACACGAGCGCACTAAATGTGTTGTTTATTGAAAGTGATTTTGTCCAAAATCTTTTTTCTGAAGACATCATGCAAGCCAAGACTAGAAACAAAAATGTAAGTATATGAATCTTGTAAAAAATAATTAGTTGAATTTGCATCAACAAATATTTGTTGTTACATTTAACTTTTAAAACAATATCTAATTAATCCATTTTTTTTGGTAACACAGAATACCCTTAAACTTTTCGCATTTTTGTATGTAATTAATTTTACCCAAGAATCATAACGTGGAACTTAAACATGATTTATTGTAGCTTGTGAAACAAAAAGAAAAATTTGGTAGCTACATGAATACATACCTATTAAATGTCAAATTATGCATTGAAGAGGAGGGAGGTAGGAAAACATTATGAGCCTGCGGCCCCTAAACCTCTTAAGTACGTTCTTCCGTCAATTGAGATTGAATGCGTCATTTCTTGAACTACAGTTTGATTGCTGGCCTTTTATGTATATATCTGACGTGAATTTTGTTAAGAAATGTAATTAATTTAAATTCTAGGTAAATAACTCGGCTCTCAAGCAAATTATTGATATTTGTAGTAATAACAATCATTACATCAACTCCTCCGAGAAAAAAAAAACATCAGTTACGATTTTAAGCAGGAAATTATAACGCGGCGGAAGCTTCTTCTCTCGATCTCGACTAGAAGTGACGTATACGAGTGTCGACGCCCCAAGCGAGACTTCCGCGACTCATCAAAGAGAGTTGACCTTCAAGTTGCGGCGCCCTCTTTCCACTTGACCCCGTTGAATTATCTCGCAAAGGAGTGGCCCCGTTCAACCTCCAGCTATGCTGCGGCGATTTTTCTTTTCCAGCTCTCCGTCCTTCGAAGTGCTTGAGTTGACCCGGAAGATCGTCGGAAGTATTTCCTTCAAGGTTCTATCCTCCCCAGATAACGTAACGTGCGAAAAATTCCTAGTCACTTGATAAAAAATTTGCTCGTCCAACTGGGTGAGAAGAAAAAACCCAAAATTAAACGTCGAATTTTTATAGTGTGTATGAAAATTACTCTCGTGCTCATCGAGTTCTTGGATTTTTCAGTTTGTATGTTTTGATAACGTTAATTTCGAAGAAAAACTGATCATTAGCAAATATACTGAACAATATCTACCAGGAAAATCTGAAACGATGGATTATTCATACAAATTTTCTCTCTGGTATTTCGTTCTGAAATTTAAAAACGGGGAAATCAAGAGACCGAACTCTTTAATTTCTTCCAGCAGTATCGTAGGGAAACCGTTTTACGTACATTACGAGTAGTTCATCCGGCTTGCATGCGAAGTATAATTCAAATTTTCTTTGTCTAAATAATAGTATAAACATTTTGTAGATAGATGAAACTTTTGGCGAACGTTTTTCGGTCAGCATTGTGTTTCACATATGATTGAGCATATATTTTGCCATTTAATTAATTTCATGCGTACATTAGGAGTTAGCATATTTGCCTGAGATCTAACACGATGGAATTCAAACTACTGAAGACTGAAGCTAGCTCATTATCGGGACATCAAATATTTTTTTGAGTTACAATATTGATAAACAAGTAATAATGTTAATACGGTGATCGGTCTTGAATATTTCATTCCGATTTGCCTCAACACCGTAGCACGGAGACCGTCCTCTTTTCAACCGCGATTGCGGAACGCTGCGTATATTTGAGTTTCAATTGTCATTGTAAAATGTTATTACCAACACAAGAAGGTGTCAGGATTATTACTATTTTCTGCTGATGTAGAAGCAATAACTCTTTTTAGTGCTATGATAATGATGATGTATGATAGAAATAAGTTCTACGCGTATTTACGATAAATTGGATCGTTAGTTTTCAGTGGTATAGATAGAAGTGTAGGTTATTTGCCGCAATTGTGTTGGTATTCATCAGTGAATTGGTTTGTCGGCCATCGCTCTAAACATCTTCAAGACTGAAGAGCTACAATAAAATCATATTGAAAATGAAATTTTTTATTTGTTCGTTATTTGTGATAATGCTGTGAACACGTCAGATATGAGTTTCGAGTGACGGGATATATTTCAGAGCCAGATGTGTGTCCGTTACCCATTTTAATTCATCAGATTCATCATGTCTGTCAGTGCTAGTGCTGAAAATTTATCCAGTGACAATCAAGTGAGTTACCGTCCAAACGGAGGATATAGGGAGATGCATTTGATAATAAGTTGCGGACACCCGAGTCAATACCAATTTGTCCATCGATAAATTATGAGCGTTATTTGTAATGTCCAGAAAACCGTTTACCATTGAAGAAATATATTTTGTTTTCTGCTTTTAGAATTCTGGTGATGGGGGCAACATGTGTTTAGAATTAGCCTTAGAAGGAGAAAGATTGTGTAAAGCTGGTGATTGTCGTGCCGGTGTCGCTTTCTTTGAAGCTGCGATACAGGCTGGCACAGATGATTTGAGAACTCTAAGTGCCATTTACAGTCAACTTGGAAATGCATTTTTCTACCTTGGAGACTATGTCAAGGCTATGCAATATCACAAACATGATCTCACTCTTGCTAGGTATGTGTGGATCACATTTAATGTTATGACACTATGAAGTATTAATTAATGGATGTATTTCTCGCATGGTAAAGTAAATTTAAATGTTTATTTTGAATTTTACATTCTCTCTTTAGTTATTATTGTTATTTAAATTTATGACATCTGTATGTGAATTACCATAATCATTGTTGTTGATGAATGTTGTCATTAAGATATTATCTAATGTCCTGGCCCACGTTTTTCTCTGGTTTCCCTCCGGTGTCCCTGCAGGTAGTGGCGGATTTTCCGTTGGTGGGAACGTCATTTAAAGCTTTTGTTATTATTGATTTCAAATTTTCAGTGCATATAATATCAACGATTCTTGGAATAATTAATGGATAACAGTATGCATTTTATTAAATAATTTTTTTTGTTAGTTTTAAATCCACCACTGCCATTGGACCCTTGATTGGAATTAATGGGGTGGACTCTTGATTGTATCCAGAGAGTAACTTAGTTTATTATCCTCCATGTGTTCATACGTAGTTTGCAACTGCATTTTTGACAACAAAGTTTGTTTGTTTTCATTTTGGTCAGGTTTTTAATTTTTCTTGAATTTTTTCTTCAGTAAAGAATTAAAATTTTTGTGTTGAATATGACATGTATATTTTATTAGAAGATTGAAAAATTTGATGATTTTAAAAATGTTTCTTTTCAGGACAATGGGTGACAAATTGGGAGAAGCCAAATCTAGTGGTAATTTAGGAAACACTTTAAAAGTGATGGGGAAGTTTGATGAAGCCATGATATGCTGTAAGCGCCATTTAGAAATATCCAGGGAACTTGGTGATAAGGTAACAATTTTTTAACTTGAGGGCAATTTTATTTCTCACTTACTGAAATTTCAATGCATTAATTATGCTCAACTGAAACATTGTTCTTATATTTAGCTGAGTGAAGGAAGAGCTCTATACAATCTTGGAAATGTGTATCATGCCAAAGGTAAACATATTGGAAGAGTTGGACAACAAGACCCTGGTGAATTCCCTGAAGATGTTCGCAGTTGCTTACAACAAGCTGTCCAATATTATGAGTAAGAATGAAGACTAGTTTAAATGAACACGAAATTGTTTTGATGTTCTTGACTGTTGTGACATATTTCTTTGATTTAGGGAGAATTTGCAATTGATGAGAGAACTTAATGAAACAGCAGCTCAAGGTAGAGCTTGTGGAAATCTTGGAAATACTTATTATTTATTGGGAGACTTCCAGAAAGCTATTTATTACCATGAAGAGGTGAGAAATAGATAATTGATATTATTAGTTATAAACTAGTCTACTATAACTAGTACTAAATTCTATATTATTTGAGAATTATTGATTAAGTTATCTGCCTACATATCAACAGTTAGAGTACCTGCCAATTTTCTTTGTTTCATTCACTGTCTTCGTTTATTTGGGGAATTGCATTTGTACGTATGTCATTGCAGTATAAGGTAGAATCACTGTATTGTCATCCACGTTGCATTGGAAACACTCTTCTTCTTTTTAACATCATTAGAGAAAAAGTATTTAAACACATGATTATTATAGAAGCTTATTAGCTTTTAATGATTACTTATTAAAATATGAATAATTTAATACATGGTTATTATTCTTTCTTATGAATAGAATATGTTCTGAATCTTCGGTTGTATTAATTTTCTGTGTCCCTATCATGATCCAATTTTTTTCTGAAATTTTCCTTCGATGCAAATGAAAGAGTGGTGTCTGCTTTTCTCTAGAGAGAAGTTTAACTTATATGACAAGTGCATTATGATCATAAATTTAATTCGTAAGAATGTGATGTAACATTGGTATGGCACAGAGCTATTTCCTGTGAATGTTTCTTCTGAATTTAATATATTATCTAACAACTTGAATCACCTATCCATAACGTTCATGGTCTAGTAAATTTTTAATTTCATTATATTTCATAGTATATTTATTGGTTTTACTTTAAGGATTTTCATAAAATACTTATAGAGATTTGAGTTCTCTATAGATATTTTCAATCATGTCCCTTAGTTTGTACCACATTTCCTACTTGACCAATTGAAATTCCTGAGCAAGACTGTGTGAATTATGCTTCAACGAATATAAATACATGTCACTGTATTATGAGTATTGTAAATACAAGTAAATGTGTAGAGGGATGTATTAATCAAAGATTTTTTGAGCAAAAAATAGGATTTGCTGAAAGAGAATTAAACAATATGATTTAGGGGGAACAAAAGTGCTTTTATAGTAATTAATATAAAAACTTGGTTTCATAATGAGATAAAACACATCATTGACAGATCAAAATGAATTAACATTCAAATGACTGAGAATAATATTGGGCCCAAGGGAAGATGGAGAAGAGTACAGGAAACATCAGAACAATGAAATTTATTGACGCATTGAAACAACTACAGCCACAAATAGGAAAAGGAGAATTGCCTTTTATGGACACCCCAAAAGAATGGATGACAAAAGACACAAAACATTGTTTAAGTTGAAAAGTTGAGAATGGATAATACCTGGTTTAAGAAGACTGAGAAAGATGTGGAAGAACTTCATATTAGTACAGATGATATACAATCAAGAATAACCTTTCAAAAAAAATTGCAAAGGAGTAAAGGTTTCCAGGAAAAGTCTAAGAAAAAGACTGGTGCAAGATGGACAGCGGAAGAAAAGATAAGCGTAGAGAAAGAATGAAGGAGAAGAAGGTTGAAATGAACGAATGTGTCCATAGTGGCTAATACGAATAGTAGTAGTAGTAGAAGCAGCATAAAAATCATTATAAAGAAGATATTATCTAGGATTTTCTTTTTGCTAAGAAATGATAATCAAGAAAAAGTATGCTGAGATGAAAAAAGTATGCTAACCAGCCGCCAGTTAGACCCTGTGCTCTGCATACTTTGTGTGGGCACATCCCAATTGGATTTCTAAAGTTTCCAATGATTAGTTACTTTTATTACATAGTCTCTGTTCCTGTTATGGAGACCTCCACTTGTGTTCTGTATTGTATTGTTTCTGTTAGGAATAGTGCTTATTATTTGTGTCACTTATCTTATTTCTGCCCTTCCATTCCCATGAGTGAGAAACCAAGAAGTTACTCTGTATGTGTTATCTTTCAGAGGTTGAAAATTGCCAGAGAATTTGGGGACAAAGCAGCTGAACGCAGAGCTAACAGTAATTTGGGAAATTCTCACATTTTCCTCGGTGAATTTGAAGCTGCCGCTGAACATTACAAGTAAGGAGCTCTTTGGGATTTTTTAAAAAATTTAGTACTTTGTTATGGTTGTTATTTCAGTCACACCTGTTTATGAGGGAAATCTGGAAAATAATGATCCCTCTCAACAAGTTGTCGAATCATCATTTGACTTCTTTATCCCAGAGTAACTTTTTGAGCAGACTGTAATTTTAAAAGAAAACATTGTTTCTTTGTTATAACATCCTTGAATCGTGATGTTGTGATAACTTTATATTTCTTTTGTGTACCCTACACATGGAGAAGATATGAGATAAATCTCTGTCGGGAGAAAGTGGCGATGAGCTGGGTTAATTTGTGTGTTTATTGGTCTGTGTCTATGTTGTGTGCTTCTTTATTTTGTTAGGATGTTTGTTTTTATATGTGTTCATCTGTTAGTTTGTGTGCTTTTTGTATTTGTTTGTTTGTTTGATGATGTGTTTGTGAGTTTGTTGGACTGTGTTGGTTTGATTTTTTGTCTGTTGGTTTGTTAGTTTGTTTTTTTAGTATGTTTGTTCATATGTTGGTTTTTTGTCAGGTTTTCCGGTTGTTATTTGTTTATCTGTGGTTTTGTTTTTCTGTTTGTTTGTTTGTTTGTTTGGTGGTTTTTTTCTGTTTGTCAGTTATTCTGTCTTTCTGATGTCTGTTGGTCTACCTGTTTGTCTGTTCATTTGTTTGCTTGAGTGCTTTTTTGTTTTTCTGCATTTTTTTGGCCAGTTTGCTTGTCGGTTAGTTTGTGTATTTGTCTGTTTTTCTGTTTGCATGTCTGTTTCATTGTCGGTCTGTTTGTCAATCTGTCTTTTTTCTGTTGGTTTGTCTGTGTTTTTTGTGAGTGTTTGTTTGTTTGTGTTAGAGTGTGTTTGTTTGTTGGCCTGTTTATTGTCTGTATGATGTGTATTTGTGTGTTCATCTGTGTGTTTGTGTGTTTGTCGGTGTGTATTTTGTCTGTTTGATTGTTTTTGTTGACTGTGTTTGCCTGCTTTTTTGTCTCTGTGTTGGTTTTTTGTTCATGTGTTTGTTTTTCTGTCAGTTTGTTTATAATAATAATAGTATTTTATTGAATCTTGTAGTGTGATGTATGGCGAGTCATAATCATTACAATGATGTATGGCGAGTCATAGTACTAACTACAATAATGATAATATTTTCAAATGAGTAATTTTGATACATTCATTTAACAGACTAAATAGAAGTTAACATGAAATACAATTATTAGATGCCTATGATAGGAATTCTATTATTTAACTTGTATTTTATTAATTTATGGCGAGGTCTATATTTATGGTAAAACAATGTAATTTGATGTTGTTCGATAGTTTCCTTCATCATTGGTCACCTTCTGCACCTTTGTTCTAATGATTACCTGCAACAGATTGTATGTCATACATTAGTTATTGTCATTGAGGAATTATTGTACACTGTGGTAGAGTTTCTGTTGTAAGAATTGTTTGAATTCTATTTTGAGTATATTGATGTTTTTAAGGTTTAGTGGTAACGCATTATATAGCTGTGCTTTTTTGGCTAACCTGCATTGCGAGTGCTTTTTTTTGGCTAAGAGTTGATGTTATCTGTGGCAGATGGATATCTCTGGCCTGTCTAGTGTTGTGAACATGAACAGTGGAATTAAATCTATTGAGTGGTCCTTTGTCTAGTAGAACTTTCTACAAAGTTCAAAGTTTCAAAAATATACATGCAAGGCAGAGGAAGTATTTTCAACTTTTCAAACAATGGTTTAAATGAAGAAAGTTTATTAGTGTTGGTAATTGTTCGTATTATTCTCTTTGTAATCTAAAAGTTTGTTTTGTTTCTGGTGCTTGTCCCCAAAATATTATACTGTAATGTAGAATGGAATGGACATTTGCATAGTATACAGTTCGAAGGGTATTTGTTGTGCAATTTGTGGTTGGAACTCTGATGGCATAGTTTATTAAGCTGAGTTTCATATTCAGTGTTTCTAGGTGACAGCTCCATTTCATGTTATCTTGTATAGTAAGTCCCAGAAACTGTGTTGTTTGTTTAAAGTTGAGTTGGTTACCATTAAATTCGATGTTAGGTGTGTGCTGTTTAGATGAATGAGGATTATGGAAGGAAACTATGCAAGTTTTGTCAGTGTTTATTATGAGTTTATTTTGTTGGAACCATTGGATTAGGTTGGTGATAGTAGATTTGGTAGTGTTAAGTAAGTTTTCAGCAGTTTTGGTATGGAATAAGATTTGTGAGTCATCAGCAAAAAGTACAATTTTGTGGTTTTTGATGATGGATGGTATGTGATTAATATATAGAAGAAATGTATGGGTCCCAGGGTGGAGCCCTGAGGAATTCCATGAGTGACATGCATGGGCTGAGACCTGTGATGTTTTATTTGAATTCCATGTTGGTAGGATACTTGTACTATTTGCTGTCTTTCAGATAAATATGACTTTAGCCAGTTGTATCCTATTCCCCAAATTCCATAATTTTCTAGTTTACTGAGGAGAATTTCATGATTAATTATATCAAAAGTGTTTGTGAGATCTGAGAATAATCCAACAGGGATTTCTATCTGCTCTAGTGCAATCAAAATTTCATTGAGAAAAGTAAATAGAGCAGTTTCAGTAGATCTTTTTTCTCTAAATCCATGTTGGGAGTCTGTAATAATTTTGTTGCATGTTAAGAAGCTTTTTAATATATTATTAAATAGTTTTTCTAGTATTTTAGAGAAACCTGTGAGAAGTGATATTGGCCTATAGTTTGTTACATTATGTTTGTCTCCTTTTTTGTGAAGAGGTTTTATGATGGCAGTTTTAAAAATTTGTGGGAAGATACCTTGGCTTAAGGAGTTGTTATACGAGTGAGCGAGTGGTTTGATTATGTACATTGCTATTTTTTAAATGACTGTGTCTGGTATATCATCAATTCCGGAGGATGTTTTGTTTTTCATTTTACTAATTATCTGAAGGACTTCTTCCTCATTAGTTCCCCTGATATACATTGTTGATGTTACGTGAATATCATTTGGAAGTGGTAGAGCTTGTAATGTAGTTGTGTTTTTCTTATTTTGTAGTTGGTTGGCTACGCCTGTGAAATGCTGGTTGAGTCTATTAGCAACTTTAATGGGGTCTACTATTTTGTTATTGTCTTGTATAAATTCTGTGTGTTGTTGTTTCTGGGTGACTTGCGTAGTGGTTTAGTAATAATAATAATATAATATTCCATTGCTCCGCTAGGAGCACAGGTTGTCTACAAAGCTCTTCCATTTCTTCCTATCCTTGGCAACAGCTTGTTAAGTCTTTCCAGCTGCGACCCTCAGACTCTTGCACTACAGATCTTCTCCGTGTATTCCGGGGTCTCCCTCTTCTTCTTCGATGGTCTTTAGGGTTCCATTGTAAGGCTAACTTGCAAGGTTCTTCATCGTTCTTTCGTAAAGTGTGGCCTATCCAACCAAATTTTCTTCTCTTAATTTCAATATTGATGTTTTCTTGTACTGTCATTTTCCAGAGCTGTTCATTGGAAATTTTTCTTGGCCACCATATTTTCATTATACAACAAAGGCATCTATTTACAAAGGATTGCAGTTTCCTTATTATCTCCTGTTTTATTAGCCAAGTCTCACAACCATATAGCAGCACTGACTTTACATAAACGTTAAACATTCTTATTTTTGTTTTCTTATTCAGGGAATTTGATTGCCAGATCTTCCTGAGTCTGCTTTATGCTCCTCTGACCTTCTTAATTCTGTCTTCTACTTCCTTTTGTGTTCCCCCATCTTCTGATACATTATTGCCAAGGTATGTAAAGTCGTGTACCTTTTTGATTATTGCACCATCTAGTGCCATTTGTTGTTGAGACCTAGTGTTTGTTCGAATCTCTACTGTCTTTTTCATGTTAATTCTTAAGCCCACTTTCAGAGATTCGTTTTTCAGTATATTGGATTTATCTTGCATGTGATCGAACCTATGCGATAGCAGATATATATCATCCGCATTTTCCAGGTCTTCCAATGAACCTGTATTAGTCCACTGAATGCCTGTTTTTCTGCCTTTCATTGTTGTTCTAGTAATTTCATCCAATACAATAAGGAACAATATGGGAGATAAAGGACATCCTTGCCTTACCCCAGAGTTGGTTTCAAAAGGAGAAGACAGTTGACCGTCATGTAGCACTCTGCAGTTGAACTGATTGTAGCTCTCTTGGATCAAATTAATGAGTTTAACAGGGACTCCTCTCTCCTTCAGGGCTTTCCAGATCCATCTCCTGTCCAGTGAATCGAATGCTTTTTCATAGTCGATGAAGAGTAAATATAGAGGTGACTGAAATTCTATGGATTGTTCAATAATAAGACGTAAAGTGTTGATTTGATCAACACAAGACTGATTGGGCCTAAATCCACTTTGTTCTCTTCTTAATCCTTTTTCCAACTCCCCAAATAGCCTTTTGAGTATAATTCGTGTAAATACCTTGCTTATTACAGAAAGCAGAGTAATTCCTCGCCAGTTATCCCCCGGCGATCTCCCTTTTTTGGAATTTTGATAATAATTCCTTCTTTCCATTTATTGGGGAATTTCTCTTCTTTCCAGATGTCACAAAATAAAGGATTTAGCAATTCAGCACTAAGATGCGGGTCTGCTTGAAGAATTTCTGCAGGTATACTGTCTATACCTGCTGCCTTTCCTTTCTTCATCAATCTTATGGCGGCTATTATCTCTCTTTTTGATGGGGGTCTTACACTAATCTGCATTTCTGACACAGCTGTTTGTGAATCAGCATCGATGTTGCTACCTTGAGAGGTATTTAATGCTTCATAAAAGTGCTCTCTCCATCTATCTAGTTGTTCCTGAGTAGTTAATAGCAGCCTGCCTTGTTTATCTTTAACAATAGTATTTACAGGAGTGGGGATTCGGGTAAGTTTTCTTATGCTGGAGTATAGATACTTCATATTTCCCTGGTTACCTGCCTTTTGAGCTTCACTTCAAAATCTCCTCCATAAAAGCTCTGTAATCCTTTCTTGTATTCCTTTTGATGTTCCTATCGAGGAGTCGGTACTGGTCCTGTAATTTTTTCTTTACTTCCAGGGAATGCTCACCACATATCTGCATTTTTTTATGCTTTCTTTTCTCAATCATATTCCATGTTTCTTCAGATAGCCATTTCTTTCTCTCCTTTGTCATGTATCCAAGGGTATTTTCACTTGTAGTTGTAAAGGTCAATTTAATTGCCTTCCACTTATCCTCTACTGTTGTGAGTTGCTGCAACTGCATTTCTCTCATCCCGTTTCTGATTCCTGTTTTGAATTCTTTAAGTCTTTCTGATGTTTCAAGATTTCTGATATTGAACTTCTTCCTATTGGTCATTATTTTCTTACGTCGGTCTATGTATATTCTCATAGTACCCATTACGAGATGGTGGTCAGAACCAATATCCACTCCTCTCATGTTTCTCACATCCAGTAAAGTTTTTCACCAGTTCTTGCTAATACAGATATGATCAATCTGATTCTGAGTGTTAGTGTGTACTACTGGCGATACCCATGTTACCTTGTGACAATTCTTATGAGGAAAGAGAGTCCCACCTATCAACAATCCATAATTACCGCATATTTCTATCAGAAGACCACCATTTTCATTTCATTCTCCAATCCCACATTCCCCCATCACATGTTCTACATCCTTGTTGCAGCAACCTACTTTCGCATTGAAATCCCCCATCATGATTACTATGTCACTTCTGTGGATTCCCGCCAGCGTTTTATCTAACAAACTATAAAATATTTCTTTCTCTGTTATATCACTTTCCTCTGTGGGTGCATAGCATTGAACTAGTCATTTTTCTGAACTTTGTCTTCATTCTGACGGTAATTATTCTTTCTGAGATGGGGTCCCATTGTAGAAGTGCATTTGTAGCTGTTCTGCTAAGAAGGATTCCCACCCCTCTGATATGAGGTTCACTGTCATTTTCCATACCGGAATAGATGAATGTTTTCCTGTTTGTAGTATTAATTTTCTCATGTCCGTTCCATCTGACTTCACTAACTCCTAGTATTTCTATTTGGTATCGATCCATCTCTTTGCTGAGTTGAGCGAGCTTTCCTTTCTGAAATAATGTTCTTATGTTCCATTGTCCAATTCTTGTCCTTGTACTGCATTTGTTCGTCATCAGATATCCGTCCGGCTTTTTCTTCCTTGTAAACTTTTTGAAAACTTGTTTAATATTCAGTGTGGGCAGGTAGTTGGCCTACCGCACACCTATCCTGCTGGCGGGGCTGCCACCTTCGGGCCTGTCAGGCATGCCCTGGAGAGCATTTCCTCACTCCTTGATGATGGGGTTATCCCGCCCATTCTCAGTCGCCATAGCCTCGTTTGTGATAATAGGGGGTACCACATAAAGGTGAGGTTGACAGTTGAGAAAGAGAGGCTATGTATTGCGCATCATTTCCTCTTACTCCCCTGCGTAGTGGTTTGCTTAACAATATTCCACATAGCTTTCATTTTGTTGGTAGATTTCTCTATGTATTTGTCATTCGTCATCTGTTTGGCTTTAATTATTACTTTCTTAAGCATTACTGTGTATTATTTGTAATGTGTTTTGAGTTAAGTGGGACATTTTTATCTATTTATCTGGTTATCTATTTGTTTGTTGGCAAGCTTTTGTGTGTGTTTGTGTGCTTGTTAGTAGGTGTGTTTGTTTGTCTAATTTGTATGTTTGTCTGTCTTAGTGTATGTGTGTTTGTTTTGGTGTCCATTTGTTTGTTTCTTTGCCTTTTTGTTTTTCACTTTGTCTGTTTTTCTCTGTTGTCTGTCTGCCTGTTTGTTTGTGTATGTTTGTGTTTATTTGTTTGTTTCTTTGTGTGTCTGTTTTTTATGTTTGTTTGTCTGTCTTTCTCCTTTTGTGCCAGTCTGCGTGTTTGTCTGTTTTCTGCCATTGTCTTTGTTTGTTTGTTTCTGTGTTAGTTAGTTGTCTTTGTGTGTATGTTTGTCTGGTTGGTTTTCTGTTATATTATATGTTTATTTGTCTGTGTGTTTGTGTGTGTTTTTTCATATCTTTATATATCTGTTTGTCTGTTTTTTTCTGTTGGTCTGTTTCTTTCATTTTTTGTTTGTGTTTCTGTTTGTTTTTCAGTTTTGTGGTCATTTTGTTTCTGTGTTTGTTTGACTGTCTCAGTCTGTTTGTCAGACTGTTGTCCTTTTTACTGTTTGATTGTCTGTGTGTGTCAATCTTTGTGTTTGTCTGTTTGCTGTTTTGTCTGGCAGTTGGTCTGTTTGTTTTTTCTGGTTTTTTATTTGTTTGTGCTTGTTTTTCTGTTTATTTGTCTGTCTGCACTGTCAGTTTTTTGCTTGTTAGTTTGTGTTTGTTTTTTTGTTTTCCTATCTGTCTGTTTTCCAGTGTTTGTTTGTTTGTTGTTGTTTTTCTGATGTTGGTCAATTGTTTGCTTAGTTTGTTCTTTATTGCAATCTCTGAGTTGGTGTTTAACGCCCTTCTCTACTTCATTTTATGCACAAGGCAGGAGCAGTGTTCACATGCTTTGTAATGTATTTGTACACCTGATGATGATATTAAACTTTGTCCAGAACTAGTGTAAAATTGTATTGGGGTTAGTGTTTTCAAAATGTGTTAATTAACTTGACGTTTTGTGATGATATTTGTTTTTTATTTTATTGACTTTAAATTTGATAAAGTATGAATGAATATACTTTATTTCCTTATAATTTAAATGTCAGATTTATGAAGAGGATTTTATTAATTCAAATATATTCTCCTTCTTTCTTGATCTGTTTTCCTTCTTTTATATTATATTATTACTGGCTTTTACAGTTCATTCAGGTCACTTATAACTTACCAAATGAAACGTTTTATTTTTCTTTGAAATAGAAATAGAAATAGAAATAGAAAATTACAGCATGAAGAAACATTCTCGGGAAGAGTTTCAAAACCCAACTGTTGAGTTATTTCTCAATGAATTTTTCCCCCCTTAGGTATAAAACGTACACAGTCCTATGTCATATGACAATCTATAATCTGCCCAGTATCTTTGGCCATACTTTCACAATAAATGTCAAAAGTCAGAAAAAACTCTGTTCTTCTGACTTCTTGCCCATTGTTCTACTATACGACAAGTTGACCTGTGATTCTTATCAGGTCTTAAAAGTGTAATCTGTGTAGGATATTATATATTTTTGGAGTCTGCTTAAAAAAATCATTAATATATTTATTAAAAAGTAATAGTTGCACAGGGTCCTTAGTGATGCAACTGTGTTTATTTTTCATGCTGTATTCTGCTATTAATGTCCGTTATATAATCAAATTAAATAATTAAATAAATTAAGACTTACGACCTGGGAATGGAGGATTACAATTTACTTTAGGCTTTTTCAGAACACAACATATTGACTTGTGATTTGAGTCCTTGTCAGGGGTTCCAAATATTGACAAGAAACATAACTATTGAACAACTCAACGTTACACTAAGCTTAATAAATATAAACTCAAAATATTGTGACGACTTGACTACGACTGAAACCAAGAGTTGAAACATTGTTTTCTGAAAAAGCACAAAACATTGGAAGTCTTAATTTATTTAATTATTTATCTTAACCTGCTATATTTGTACTGCTCCTGACTTCATCAATTTGAGTTTTTTCTGATTAAAACTTTTAATTCAAGGCACTTTATATAATTTATTAATTTAATAGTAATGAGTTTTATCAGTTACATTAATAATGTTTTCAATTGAAGCCTTTTTCGTTGTTTCAAAATATGCTTTGCGTTTTCTTCCAGACGCACTTTAGTTTTAGCGCAGGAACTTGGAGATCGAGCCGTTGAAGCTCAAGCGTGTTACAGCCTTGGGAACACCTACACCCTCTTACGTGATTATGCCACTGCGATTGAGTACCATCTTCGGCATCTAATTATTGCTCAGCAATTGCAGGACAGAGTTGGAGAAGGTATGTTGATGCATTTTGTTTATTAGAAAGAAACTTATTTTAAATATTGATTGTTCCTTTCCCAAATGTATGATAACACTTTGTGTTGATGGAAAGGCACTTCTAAAAGGTTTTGAGATCTGTTTTGATATATTGTAATTCAGTAGGGTTTTTAGTGGGTATGGTTGAGTCATTCCACGAGTCCCAGAAGTGGGGAGAGTCATGTTGGCTCTCCTTAGTGTGTAACTGCATTTTCCCTACCTGTACAGAATTTTAGGGCTCTAATGACCTTTGATGTCGACGAGCTGTAAAGCCCCACAAAAAAAGGGGGTGTTTTTAGAAAGGAGGACACATTGTAAGTGAAGCCTTGTATCTGAATTTGAAGTTCTGCACTTGCATAACAGTAAGCTACTGAAATATATCCCACATTTTTCTCGTAAATTAAAAAATTATATTAAATTTCTGTTTGTAGTAAAACTTTGTTTCTTTCAATTTGAATAGAACTGTTTTTGAAATGAAGAATTTTAAAAAAATTTTAAAACTTATTTTCAGATAAGAGGTGTCACTTTGTTAGTTTTTCTCCTTCTGTTTTTGACATCATACTTCTTAATTCTCATTATTTCTTATTAATAGCCACTAAATTAATTCTCATTGATTTACTGTTCTTATACTAATAAATAGAATTATTGAATGATGTTCTTTGTGCAGGTCGTGCATGCTGGAGTCTTGGAAATGCACACTCAGCCATGGACAATCACGAGAAAGCTTTGTACTTTGCAACAAAACATTTGGAAATTTCCAAAGAGGTAAGTGTTTCTTGGAACTTCAAGTAATTCACCTCATGTGCAAGGCCAGTGCTTGGGCAGTGCTTTTCATTAGCATTAAGTTTACATTTATGTAGAGATCGTGTCACTAGTGTATTTGAAGGCAGAAAATTGTAGTGTAGTGTCCTGCAATCTAATGGTTTCCCAGTAAAACGCAGCATCTTTGATGTAAGAGTACCTTTAAGGAGAGAAGAAACAATGTGGCTGCTGACCAGTTGACACTTTCGAACGGTACCTCCTAATCTGATTAGTGCAACCTTTCCTGCTGCATCGCTTTTAAAGCCTAGGCTGGTGTTGTTTAAATTCAGGTTATTTGTTGCAGCAAAAAAGCACTGTGTGCCCATGAACTAAGTGGTTTCAAATCGATCTTTATCAGCTTCACTTCAATCTCTCTTGGGAGTATGTAAATTCAATGATGTTATAATGTTACTTAATCAAAAACAACCTTGAATGATTTAAAAATTCTTGGCTTTAGATCTAGTTTCATGCTCTACTTTTTTTGGAAATTGAAGTTGACAGTGGATTATTTTTGAAAATACGTAAATTTGTTGTACATTTTTGTTAAATTAAGGGACAAATAACATTTAAGCATCATATAATGGTAGACATTATCTGTTCAGACTTTGTGATGTTTGTAAGAGGGAAGAAATAAAATTAGAAAAACAGTTATAACTATTTGTAGGATGGATCAGGATGTGTCATTCTATGTTAATGTACTGACATCCAAAAGGACCACTGTTGCTTGAAACTAAATTTACTTTTGGTATTCATTTTAATTACCCAAAACTTTCTCCAATCTTAATCAGCCCAGTCTAGATTTCCCTTCAGAAATAACAAAAATCCATTAAAGCTTAAAAATATTTCTGAACTTACTTTATTGAAGTGACTCCATTGTATCGTCGCTAAGGATGACTGTATTCCAAAATTCTTTGTTTTCACTGAGTATTTAAAAACTTTTGACCCATTCCTAATTGTTACTATTTTATATAGAATTATTATTAAATTAGGCAGCTGTCCAATGTTCTATAATCTACAACATTTGCACTACTTGTTAATAATCGGGACTTAATCTCGGTGATAACAATTTCAGCAAATAAACGCTTTGTTCGTCGTAGCTTGGTGATCCCATGGGGAAAGCTACTGCCCAGATGAATGTCTCTGATCTGAGGAAGATCCTGGGTCTCCCTGCGGACGCGGACGTGGCAGTGAGCGCCACACCCATGGAGACGTCGGCTGCAGAAGGAGCAACGAGCGTGGCTTGTGGTGACGCTGCTGTTCTGGATGCACTGCTCAGTGAGCAGCAACACCACAGGGTGAGGAGAACAAGCATGGAGCGACTGGATCTTCTCAAGGTGTGGTTTTGTGTTTAGTTTTGTTATTTGATCCTGGTGTCCGGGAACGGGAAGCACTGCACTAACCTGGCAAGTAACAAAATGGCAAGACGGAGGAGAATTCTCTCCTATTGCTAAGTGGATTTCTACTCACTCTGGGCGTAGGTGGGAGTTGCTGCTGCATGTGTGTATCTGATACAGAATGTCTCTCTCTTACTATAAAAACCAGTGAACCCCTTTGAAATATTTGGGATGCACATGGGAAGAAACATGGTGGCTTTCAGACTGATCCGAAATGATATTGATTGAAATGTTTGGGATCAAATACATACTGAGTACATTTAATCTATGCTGCAAATTTGGAAATTGCAACACAATAATATGATGAGGATGTTGATGTACCCATCTAGTCCAACTAGCAGCTTGCGGAACTTTTTTTGTGGTCTGCATGTTATAGTATGTTTTATTCACACCTCTCATTTTTCATCAAACGTTGGAAGGCACAGTATTGTGTTGCAAATCTATGCTGGCAGAATCAATAATTGACCTGGCATGTCTGGTGAGAGAAAATGGAAAATTATGTTTGGAATGACCCTGCCAGACATTACAATATAAAAACATGTTATTATAATACTACATATTAATAATAGTTTTAAAAAATTATGAAATATAGTATTTACTTTTTCCAGCTTGAAATAATATAAATGAGAATCAAAATATTGTGTTACAAATAAATACATATGATCCATTAGTTATACTTGTTGGGCAACCCAAAACCCATTCCTTGCTGGCCCAATGGATCAAAAGTGTGTATAAAATGGCCCATGGGTAAAGATATGTAGAACAGTGTTGATCTGGACTATTAGAAATTAAATTTTACAGTATTTACAGTATATTTTCCAAGATGGCAGGTTACGGGAAAGGACCGCCTGATAAGACACCACAAAGATTTTATAAATGTCATCCTGGATCAAAGGTTTGTTTTGTTGTTTGTCTGATTTGTGAAACCGCTTATCATACTAGTGATTATGAGAATAGAAAATGAGACTGACATCAATGATATATTCATCATTTGTCCAGATCATCAAGATCTTGACATAACCTCAAAAATTGATGATATTTTGCTCAGTGAAGCAGTAAGAAAACTTATAAGTGGCATCAAACTACATGAAAGAACCGGAGTACTAGAAAATTACTGAATAAAATGATACACTCCATCAGTTGAATAAGGCATAGAGGAAAAATGTAACATGCTCCAAAATAAGGTTAAAGAAGTTTCCCGTGAAAAAATGAACAAAAAATCGTATGCTCGATCTTTAACTAATCGAAATACTAAATACATACCTAACTTGATTATTCAAACAACGGATGAAAATTAGTGTGAAAATATACAAGAATTAGTGCAAAGTAAACTTGACATAGGCATAATTCTTCCAATAAACAAAGTTGGCACCTAGAAAGATGATTCGGTTGTGTTAGATGAGCAGTAGTTGAAAACATAGAAGAAATAAAGACAACTTGATGAAAAATATTCAGTGGATACAGAACAATTAAAAAACCCTAAACTCAAAATGGTTGGAATTGAAAATTCCATGGAAATAAACCAACTAGAAAAAGACATTAATCAGAGAAATTTTGAGCAACTCAAGACATCTTGCAAAGTGATTGCAGTTTAGATAAAAAGAAGAGAAATGTTATTATTGAGGATCCACCTGATTTGTATTTTTACATTAGGGAGTTTAACTCAAAGAGACTGGGTCTTTATGTTTGTCATCAGAAGTGCTATGCTTTTGATGAATTGAATATCAAACCTTTCAAAAAATGCTGTTGTTTTGGACATGGGTTCAAAAAATGTATAAACAATATAGTGTGTGGGAGATGTGCGGAATGCCTTAACACTGATTCATGTAAATCTGTTCATTTTAAATGTGTTAATTGTACATACCATAATACAATTTACACTAACAAGTATGAAACTAATTATCAATCTCCTGACACAACTAAATCTACAGAACTTTTATGAAAATGGTTACATTCCTACTTTCAATGGTGTTACTAGGCCCAATGAATATAATGCTTTAACTGGTAGTTGTATTGATAACATTTATTTTAAAAGTGATTTTAATTCCTATTCACTGAAAATTTTACAAATTATATGGGATCATTATCCAATTTTACTTTCTATTGATTCACACCTACATACTAAAAAAGAATTGAGACAAGTTACTTTTATTGATTATGGAAGGCTAGTAGAATTATGTGAACAAACAAATTGGAATATTATAAGTGACATAACTGATCCTAATGATGCATTCAAAAACTAATTTATGTAATTAATAACAATATTATTAAAACCACTACCAAAAAGAACAAAAAATTGATTCCAAGACAAAATTGAATAACTAAAGGAATTATGAAATCGTGTGAGAGAAAGGAAAAATTATATTTAAAATGGAAGAAGGATGTACGTAATGACTATCTTAAAATGAAATATAAGTGTGTGTGTGTTGATTAAAAAAAATTATTTTATTGATTTTAATTGATTTTTAAAAAAATGAACAACAAGAAAATAACTGATGAGAAAGAAATGGCTAATTCGTTCAATTATTTTTTCACCAGTGTTGGTCGAAATTTAGCTAGTAAAATTACCTAACCCTTGACTCCTGTCAAACTACCAGCACCTAAAGACTATTCAATGTTTTTAATCCCAACTACATGGCATGAAATAGCAAAAATCATAAAGTATCTAGAAGATAAATCTGGTAGCGTGGATGGAATCAGTGTTAAGGTATTAAAAAAGATTTCTGATTATATAGTTATATCTCTTGAACATATCTATAAGAACATGCTTAAGTAAATCCTTTTGGCCAGTGGAACTAAAGAAATCCATTGTAGTACCACTGCATAAGAGTAATGATCGTCATAGTACTACAAACTATAGACCTATTTCGTTAACATCCAATATTGCTCAGATATTTGAAAAAATTATCCATACTAGATTATGTAATTATTTTGATCAGAACAAAATTTTATTTAAAAATCATTATGGATTTATCTTCTAGATACTTGATACCATGGTACTAAAGAATCATGGAACACATGATGCCATAGCTTTATTTACTGATAATGTCTATAACAATGTTAATTAGAGCAAACCTATTATGGCTGCAGTCCTAGGCTTTTGAAATTGATCATGAAATTTTACCGAAGAAATTAGATAGATATGGAATTAGATGTCCTACTGATAAATTATTAGGAAGTTATCTTACTAATAGGCAGCAGAGAGTAAAAATTGGCAATGAATTCAGCAATTCGTTAAAAATAATTATGTTGTGTTCCACAAGGAACCATATTGGGGCTGTTACTATTCATCATCTACATGAATGACATGTTTGAAGTTATTCCAACTGACAACATTATAGCTTATGCAGATGATACAGTTGTTCATTGCACAGGTGGGATCTGGGATAAAGCTGCTGAAAAAATTACTTTTCATTTACATAGTTTATTGTTAGCTAGCCAAATTGCTAATCTATCTCTCAATGTTGATGAAACAATGTTTATAACATTTGGAGTGTACATAAATAGTATTCCTGATGAGGTGAATGTATATAAAAATGGGATACCTTTGCAAAGAGTGAACTACTATAAATATTTAGGAATATTAACCTGATTGCCATGCGAGATGTTGCCACTGTAATTAAGAAAACCAAATACCTTTTATTTATATTTTATAAATTAAAAAATATTCTCCAACCAAAGAGTTAACTAGTAATTTACCATGCACTGTTCCATAGTGTAGCAACCTATTGAATAATTGGATGGGGTGGTGCATATGATAATGTATTTACACCTATACAAAATTTACAAGATAGATTACATAAATTTATTAATTTTAACAAAAAAATGAAACACCCATTAAATCTCAGGAGCACTTTTTTCTTTTGTCTTTGTTTCATCATTATGAATCTCAAAAAAAAAAAGACTTTTTAGAATCTAGTAGCATTACATGTAAAAAAAAGCATACCCCTTCCTGTGATAAAAAAAACAGTAACTCATAAAAACAGAACAATTGAAGCTCTTAAAAAATTTAACGCTCTAAGTAATGATTTGAAGGTGTTGAGTGACCGAAGAATAAATTTAAAATATAAACTATTGTCTTGGACCAGAAATGAAAGACGTTAATTGTTGTTTCTTCATTATAAGAAATTGTAGGAAAATTATAGGTATTCTTTGTATTTTAGGCTAACCATTAATGTTAGCAAAAGTTATGAATAAATAAATAAACTTTATTGTCAAAAAAGCAGTTGCAAACTGCATCGTATGACCACGTGGGGAGCAATAAACTAAATTACTCTCTGGAAACAAGCAAAAAATTTTTAATTAGTTTAGTATTCCGTCAATTCCAAATGAGGACCCATGGACAGATTTAATATTTGTAAAAAAATTTAATATTACTCGTAAAGCATCGTAATTGGCAAATTTAATATACAAACCTCTGGAGCAAATAAAGGTTTCACAAAATAAAAACCTTGCACTCCTTCACTTTTATGAGGTATTAAGATTGGTAACCCTAAAAGGCTATGATACCATTTTGCCCCATCAAAGCACCTTTTATAAAGATCATTTTGCAGATGAAAACATCGATATAATCAGAGGATATGAGGTTAGATCTGGTGAGCCATGTAGCACCGATTTACTATATGCCCATGTTACTGTTATCGCAGTACCACCCACACTGAGGCCTGATGGATGTACATTACCAAATACATTAACAATAGGAATTGGAAGTGATGCTTGCGTGTTAGTCCCTCATCAAGCATTGTATCCGATTGGGGGAGGGGGAGGGGGAAAGTAAAACACAAAGGGAACTTACGACAAAGGGATTCACTACAATTAAAATATTAGCATCGTCAACAGTCAGGTGAAAANCGAGGCGGGTGGTGCAGTGGACAGCACACCTGTGGCCAGAGCAGGAGGTCCTGGGTTCAAGTCCCGGTCCGTCGCAATTTTCACCTGACTGTTGACGATGCAAACACTTCTCCATGAGTAGGTACTCGCAAGTTGTGAGTTAAAATAAAATATTAGTTGGCAGAAGCTGAGGATGGGAGCAACAGCTCCTGAAACTAGTCTGAAGGAAATTGTAAGAGGAGACAGGCTGACATCACTCAATGTATATTTTAGCTCTGCAACTGATGCTTCTGCTGTGAGCGTGTTAACTTTGTTATTAATAATATTATTGAAAATGAACTGGGTGAATTTGTAAACCTTATAGAACAGAAAGTGAAACTAATTATATCCAATTTAAACCCACTTTTTAAAATAATTTTTCTTCTGCAATTTACATTCATGAAAGTCTAACAAATCCTTCATCAACATTCATAAATATTAATTTTTTAATTAGTTTAGTATTTGAAACTGAATGGAAAGTTTTAATTCCAAAATTTTTATTATTACATAATTTAAACTCTCATATTCATTAACAATTAATTATTAGAACATTAATTAACACCAAATTTAGTTTGCATGATCGTGAAGTACATTTACATCATAATGTGTGCAATCTCATCTGTTATTAACTTTTTTTAGGGATCTTAAAGTAAAACGTTCTTTCAAAACATAATTTGGAAATCTTTTTTTCCCCACTCAACTGCAGCAAACTGATCCTCTTGTGATCAATCTCTGGGTGGCTTGGTGATGGGTGAAATTTTCAAGTTTAACATAAAGCGCACTTGGATATTGAACAGCTTATTCTTGTTCGCTGTCAGACAAACATTTGCTTCTAAAGCTCAAAATGCTTCCTTACAGAATTGATTTGATATGATCCTAAATGTCAATGAAGCTATTTGGATGATTCAATTTTTGAAAAACGCATTACTTTTTTGAAAAATCTTGAGGCGTTTTGTAATTTTTTGTTGTGTGGAAAACATTTTTTTGGCAGAAGTTACTATGATATTTATCTAATGTCAGTACTCTTTTGATTACTGTAAATAATGTTGGTATTTAATGTTTTTATACTGTTACCAAAAAGTAACTTTATGTAAAGCCTGCAGTTCCCTGCCTTAGGGAGCTTGTGTAGATTTGTAAGTACCCCCTCCCCAAATATTGTCCCTTATTAGGAGGCCCCCTTATTTTAGGAGGCAAAACTTGAAAAAAATGAAATTGAGTAAAATCAAATTTTTTCTGAAGGGCTCATTAAAAAACTACATGTGAAATGGTTGGATCTAGTAAGTATAATTGTAAGAATTTTTAAATTAAAAGCTAACTGATGCAGTTCAACTTCTCCTGATATTGTCAGATCTTCACAGACGTTGGCTCTGCTTCAAATTCTTGAGCAGCTGCGTTTTATTTCCAGCATAATTTATGTCTGAATGTAATTTAGAACTCGCAGTTTGAAGTTCTTGTCAAAGCTTCTTTGGTGCACAACTTGCATTGTATTCAAGACGATCCCCGTTTCTTGTAAAAATCGTGTGTCACAATGGAGATCGGTCAGTCTGAGATGGCATGGACGTGTTATGTTTCCATTTTGAATGAGTGTCAAATCCCTTGGATGATCAAAGTGCTGATTGTTCACCGTTTCTTATTATTTGAACAGTTTTCTCTGCATAAAAATTACTTCCATCGGCTTTGCGTTACATTACATGTACGGTTTGTGTACTCTAAACTCATTTTTACCCACGAAACTTGGAATGAGCAGTTTCCCGTCCTATACTCCAAATAAAGTTTCCCCATGGATTTTTGGGTGATTCTTTCATAAAAAAAGGAGGGACTGTATTCGGGTAAATGTGGTACATTAATTTATTGTGGCATTTTAATGAATTTCTTCTTGTTGAACATGAAAAGATGGTAGAGTTCTTGCCTCTTACTCTATTGAGACTTCTTTTGTTTACTTTCCCGTGGCAGAAGATGTTTTCTGTTATTGTACCTAAATCTAAACATTCAAACTGTCGATGGAATGAAAGGATCTGTTAAACTATGGATTCCTATTGTGTGCACAAGCGAAAATGTTTTGGTTCGGAGGGCTTACGAGTCTTGCATTATTTCACCTTCAGTTGTGTGAAGAAGTTGAGAAAATTCACTCTGCCATTAGCCTGCAAGTTGTGCCAATGAATGATGGTATTGTCTCGCATGGGTTGCTTTTGTGTGCTTTCTTCGTGTGTTGTCGGTTTTTTTATATAATAATTGTGGAAGAAATTTGGTGCATGCTTTCAACTCTAAAATTTATGTGGAAATGCATGTTTTGATTTTTTTGTTTTATTTATTTATTTTTGGTATTTGAATATAATGAATTGACATTGTATTTTGAATCAAGAGCAAATCAATATTAATTACTAATAATTGGAATGAAATTTATTAACTGAATGAAAAAAGAAGTAATCAAAATATTCCTTTGTTTTGCACAATTTTTTTTTTATTATTATTGTGAAACAGGTGTTCATTGTTCTCTGCCATCTAGATGATTGTGAGAGGCTTATTATTGTGCTGGTAAAGTTGTGATAATTTGTATATACAAATTCTTATAATTTATTTAAATTTCAAATGTACTTTGTATTCCATGTAGAGTTAGTCACGGTATAACAATTCCAGGTAAATTTATTATTTAATTTACATTTTGTAAATATAGTTTAGCCTTGCTCTTTTGTGTGCGTGCATTTAATGTTTTTTCTTCCGAAGACCCTTCAGTTGTCCTGTATTTATGATGCTCTTAACTCCTTATTGATGCAATGATCGTAAATCCATTTTTGTAAAATTTCTACCCTATCATATGAGGGCATTTGCACTTTGATAGCTACTCAGTATATTAAGGAATACCACATTTATTCGTAGACTTGTAATAAAGATCAAATTTTTTTACATTGAAAAAATTATATTTTGTGATCTACTGTTCTTTTGTTACATTGGTTGGTTAATTAGTCAGGATGACTCTTGTATTTACATTTTTGTATTAAGAAATTATGGGTCATATGGATCGTGACAGTACTGTAATGTGTTTGAGCTGCTGCCCATTCCTTGCTATTAAACATTTTCTTCTCTTTTACACCACATTCTGTAGGTCTCATGATTGTTGTAAAAGAAGGGTAAATATTGTAACGATTTTTTTTTCTTACATAATGATTTTAATAACAGCGATACCTGAATTAACATACATCTTGTGGTAGGAACAGAAAACAAAAGTTTGATTATGAAATAATTAAAATTTAAATGAATTATGACACAATAGAAATATTTTAGCCAACTCTGGTAAATAACTTGTTTACCTTTTACAGCTTACTCCCGATGGAAAACATTCTCCCAGCGGAACTGTCAACAACATTGCTCCTTGCGTCCGAGACAAAAAGAGTTCTCAAACTCTGCCCTCCAGTCCAGCCGGGGAGGAAAATCAGGTGGGATTTACTTTTAAACTCAAGACTTGTAAGAAAACATTGTATAAGAGATTTCTGCCACACACTCCACTTTCAAAGATTAAGTTAGAAAACGAAGCTATTTTTAAGAATCAACCCATCATCCAGGACTTCGTAAACAGCATCAGAAAATTTTTCCAGTTGAAAATATTACTTTGGTATTACAGAATAAAGTGAATGTATAAAATCATTAGCAAAGTCTGTAGAGTTGGAGCATTTTGAGGTGGCAGAGCTGACAAGACTACCACAACTATCTAGGCATTCTGACCTGACACCACCCATTCCCTGTGTTAGCTGGATCTGACCCGACAGCTGCCTCGATTTCTTTTCGATTGTCACTGCGGTTTTCTCTAAATGACAGGTGTCTTGAGGGCATTATCAGTCCAGACTCTGGATGAAGAGACGAGATGAGAGAGGAAGACCAGATAAGAAGATGCAGAAGGGCATCTCCTAGTGTGAGATGATCTTTCTGTTTACTATGTGAGAGCGACAGAGGCAATATCTTGTCGATGTAAAGTACTGGGAAGGCCCTCAAAATCAATAGTAGAGGGTTCCACCGACTCAGCTTGCAACAAGTCTACCTTGTAACAATATATTAGGCGTTTACAGGTTAAATTATAAAGATTGTCAAGATACTTTTGTCAGGGAAAATGAAACATTGAAATTAGAATTTAAAGGAATATTTTGAACACACAAAGTTGAAGTAAATGGAAAATCTGTAGTAGCTGGACCCACTCTTACTTCAATACCTCTAGTTAGCTCGAGTGAAAATTGCAGAAAATTTATTTTATGGATAAATCATGTACGAGTTGAGTGCATGGATGACATGACTCATTGAATACCAGTGTCGTAACTCCACTGTTTCTTACATATTTTTATGTCATTTATAACTCAATGCATTGTGTATTTTTTGCTAATATTGTACCCTGGTTTTCCTTCGGGCTAGGCTTTTGTCTAGGGGCGCATCTATTGAAACAATAAATCGTGAATTTAGTGTTATTTCAATTCTTATGATTTATAAACTATATACTCAGAATAATCTGTAGTTCGATAATAATTTGTACATGTGAAATAAAATTTTTGTGTTAAATTACAAAAAATGTTGGTATTCTGTTAGTATTATAACACATAGCTAACTTTTTATCTTATCTAGAAATTTTTGCTGAAATTTTTGAATCCACCTCTGCCTTAGGGCCCTTGATCGGAATTGATGGGATGGTCCCTTGCTTGCTTCCGGAGAGTAAATTAGTTTATTGTCCTCCATGTTTGTCATACGCAGTTTGTAATTTTTTTTTTGACAATAAATTTATACTTATTTGATGTTTTTCCAGGGTAAACATGTAGACGATGAAGAGTCTTTCTTTGATCTTCTTTCGCGGTTCCAGTCAAAGAGAATGGATGACCAGCGCTGCTCTCTGAATATAGTTGAAAACAAAGAGAACACTCTTGGTGGTGCGAGGACTAACAACAATTCCAATACTATGTCCAATGAGAAGATGAGTGTTTTAAGTTCTGCCATTAATAATAAAGCTACTCCTTTGAACAGTAGCGTTGCTTCCAATAAGGCATTGAACTATTCCAACGCTCCCGGTAAGAAATAGTATATTTATGAAAAAATAGTTACCTGGTGAAGTAACGATATAGTTTTGTAAATAACTTGTTGGTTTTTCTCATAGTGTGGATGAATTATTGACACGAGATCCACACAGATAGCAACAGTTCAATTACACGAATACCAACTTATACCTTGATTCTGCAGAACATATTCGTTGGAGCAGAGTAATTTATTCTCAGCAATGTGATGCGTATACAAACCTCGTCATCTGGTGATAATCATAATCACATAAGGCTCCAATGAATTCCCACACCGTATAGATCCCTCTCCCAGCAATGTATTCTGCACAAGTTTGACATAAGTTAGTTCTACTGTCGTAAATCATTATCTTATAACTAAAATAATAATCTCTGACAGTCTGATAGCTGAGATGATTCGTAAGCCTAGGAGCTGAAGACTCAAATTTATAATGTTCCTTTACCTAACAACTTACTGTGAAACCACAGTGTAAGAGATTTTGCTTATGCTTCAGTTTTATGTATATTTTTCAAATGCCCACAAATGCGTTCAGTAGTTCGTTTTCAGCAAAACTTCCAGGCATCAATTTCGATGCTAGACAATATTAGGATTATATACAATTAATCAGTGAATCCAAACCAACATTTCAGCATTGAATACAAAGAGAAATCGACTGATGGAAACTCTGCTATTCTTCGTATCCCTCGGTGTCTAAAGGGGTTTCATTGTTGTTTGATTTTCACGTACACTAACGTTGAAATCTTTGCATGTCCAAGACTACATTATATTGGTCAAAATAATTTTTCATGGATGTATGGAGGCAGAACAAAGTTACAGGTTGCAGATAAACAAGATACAGAGGACACTTTATAAGAGACACACAGGGGAAAGTGAGATTTGCAGAGTTTTCCATGAGCCAATTTCTGTATTGTGTTTAATGTATATGGCTTGTCTTCGCGAAACTCATTTTCAACCAAGAAACTTTGAATGATCAGTTTTCCCGTCCTAGTTCCCCCCCATGGATGTTTGGGCGATTTATTTTTGGAAAAAGAGGGGGGCTATATTCAGTTAAATATGGTTATATTTGTGGTTTGGTTGCAGTTTCTCTCGAGGGTTAGTGGCCCATCACATGAAACTCTTTTTGTTTTCACGTGAAATTCCTGCCTTGTGGGTGATGAAAAAAAAACCCCTTGAAACTGAGAGCAATGTTTGTTTTTGTTGCAGCTGATGGATCACGCATGCAAGATGATCTTCTCGACTTGATTGCCGGCATGCAGAGTAAGCGAATGGACGAGCAAAGAGTGGCTCTGCCTCACCTCCCCGGCTTGCATCCTCCCGCTCAGTCGCAAATGTTGCAGAGGTTATCTGTGGCTCAGATGGGTGATGCTCCCACAATGCCTGACGATACCTTCCTGGAAATGTTGATGCGTTGCCAGGTGAGCGAAGGAAACAAACTCTTTTAAAAGTTTAAAAGCACTCCTTCAAAGCTTGAAGTCTGTTGAGATGCATGTTTAGTTAAAATAATCAGTTGCATTTTGTTAACAGTAGTGCTATTTACATCTATCATCATTATATTATCAAGGTCTTAAAAGTTTATAATTTAAACGTATTTTTCTTGCGCTCTTCCTCTTGAATTAGGATAATATTCATTCGTGAAGTATTTTCTCCTGTACAGGGAGAAACTATTCACCCTTTGTTGGCCGTTGCTGGATTACTCAGAGTGAAAATGAAACACAACACTAATTCTTTGTGAATCTATTCACATACAAAAAAGTGTTTTTAATTCTTAGTTCAAACACTGATGTCTCAAAATGAAACCTAGCTTGGTGACAATATCGAAACGTTGAGTAGTTTTGTGTGTGAAGCACTCTTCAGGAAGGGTTTTTATATTTTGTTTTGTTCTATCTTGTTTCACTTTTTTCATTTTCTTAGTAAGTCTGGCTCATGTCCATGTCCAGGTTCGGTTTCATTTTTGTGTTTTGGTTTAAAACGAGAGATGAGGCTACAATTATCTTTCAATTGAAGCACAGTCTGTAAATTTAAAAATAGACAATAAAAGAATAAAAGTGTTGAAAAGACCATAGTAGATTTGGAGTTGCCGTTTCTGTGATAATACTCATCAGAGTCCTTAAAATACTTAGTTTTCTTGACAATGTCATATATTCCTACAATTTTTTACTTCATGGAATGTGCTCTGATGTACTCATAGAATATGTACAAAAATATTTAACTTCTTAATCATTTTGGCTTTCCTAGTGTTGAGAACAGCATTGGGAGAGTGTACTTTGTATTTAAATTCGTAAGTAGCAGCCAAATTGAATAGAAAAACTGTACTTGTATTGTTTGCAATGAATAAAAATTTTGAAGCAAACTATATTTTTTTATATGCCATAGAAAATACAATTATGACATTTTTCAGTTTTATCAGTAGCACCGAGAAAATCAGTGTTGGATTCACACATTTATTTTTTCCAAGAAGGTCCATGAAAATGGTTCCAGTAAAATTGATAGATTATTATTAGGAGAGCAATCTGACTTTTCTTGAAAGACTATACTATTGATAGATAGCAACAGCAAGTTTTTGTACTAAGAATCTCTTTTGTAGATTTTTCTGTTTTTTTTCTTTTTTCACAATTTTTTGTAGCATTTTTTAGGGGGGGGAACGTTTTTTATTATGTATATCATTTAAAAATTGGTGGAGTCGTAATGAAGCAACTTTTCCCTAGAAACCATGGTTCTGAAATAAAACATTTCTTGGTTTTTGGAAATAGGTGTTAAAATTTCGAAATGCAATGAAAATGCTTCCCTGATTGTCTTTAACATGAGTTTCAAGAGCCTCTGTCAACTTTGTGAGATGCAGGCAAGTGTCGCATATTTCATGTCGGGCTTTATATATATTAGAAATGGTGAACTCAGGAACAGTCAAACTGAGTTAAGTCTCAAATATTTTAACTCTCTAACTTCCAAAACCATTATGTACTACAAAAGATTTATGCCTTCATCATCACAGATTACAAATTGTAGCTACCGTTCAGCAAATTGTAGAAGTTGAAGGAAAAACATATCTCTCGTGTTTTCAATGAAGCAGTGCGTAGGTGAGTTTCAGAGTGTTAAAGTATTTGTGAATTGATAGTTAGGGTGAAATACATGACAGGTTGCAATTTGTTATGTTACAAAATGTTCTTGTGAATTTAAAATGCTATCCGTGTATTTAATGTGTTGCCAGTGGAAGTGAAATTATTGATTGATTGATTGATTGAATTTCACTGGGTGATGTGATGACTCAATAATACAAAAGTTTACTTGTAGTTTAGTAAAGGTATGCACTAGCGCATATAACAAACAATTAAAAGTATTTCACTTATTGCCAAAAATAAATTGTTAAATTTATATCTAATTAAGTTAGTTATAAATTTATAATAAATAAAAATAATTCCTGGATAAAAATAATAAAATCGTGGTTAATTAATTTTGTGGAACCCTAGAGTGATATAAAGAAGGAAACTAGTATTTTTGAGTTAGTTAGGTTTAGTGGCGCTTCAACAACTAAGGCCATTGACGCCCATAGTATTTAATAGTATGTAAGCAATGCATAAATTATGTTTGTGTATTTTTTAGTATTGTTGTATGTCTTATTATTTTGTACTACTTTTTGATCTTTTAAAGTATAGGTAGTGATTGCTTATTATGAGTATTATTTAGTTTTAAAAAGTACTAGATCTGCTATGTAGGATGGCTAATTGTATATTACAAGAATTATGTTTAACTTTGTACTGCAATACAGTTCTGAAAATGATAAATTTTAATCCAATACTTCATCCATCAGGGATCTCGATTGGAAGATCAACGTAGTTCTTTACCAGGCGATACAGAACCCGAGCCAGCCGATCTTCACCTTCCAGCTCGAGGATCGACTGTTCCGGACGAAGATTTCTTTGATTTGCTTTCGTCTATTGTGCGCCTCCAGTCAGGGAGGATGGAGGACCAGCGAGCCTCCGTTCCAGCCGCTCCAATCCAACCTTTGGTGGAGAACCGTTTGAACAACGGAGCAGCCAAGATGCCCAGCAGAAAGGAGAAGAAGAAATGACTAGTACTTTCTGCTCCCCCTTCATTGGATTGTCAGGTGGAGTCATCGAAAAAGTAAGGCATAAAATTTGTTCGATTTAAGGGGAACTGAATATTGAGTCAACATGGTTTTGCTGAGGCTGGCTTGATTTTCTCATGACAGTTGTGCTTGTTGTTGAAAATTAAAATTAATTATGATTTTAGAGTGATTGTTGTCTTCATTCCAGGTTCCGCTCTTGAATGAATTTTAACTTCTCTTTATTTGGTCGACGGGTTCTCCTGACACTCCAACTTACATGTTTGTTTAACATCGACAAGGCTTCTCTAGTTTTGTTGGGTTTATGAAAAAGAATTTTGTGTGGTAATTACGCTCTTTGTTCACTTCTGAAAGGTAACGGAACGGGAAATCAACTGTGGACAGAGAAGGAAAAAGTATCTTTCACTGCAACATCTTTTGTTGTAGTTTTGCCGGCTGTGACCCATTGCAAAGCAAATGTTCTAGTCATATTTGAGTAAAAAATTTGTCTTTGTTGGTCACTGCATGAGCAACTAAAAGATGTCAAATGATGCTTGGAACTTATGTAAAGATAACAATGGCAATGTTCTCTTGCAAATACATTTCATTTTCATTGAAATTTTATCACAATTAATTTGATTGACAGACATACAAACATGGAAAAATAAAGTTATTTTGATCTTTTTCTTTCATTCTCAACTAAATTACTGGGACGCAGTTTTCTGTACTTATCTACAATTGTACATTTTCTACAAAAATATTCTGTATTACCCGAGTATAAACTAGTGTCAAATACAAGTTCTAAAAAGTTAATGTTCTTACGTTTTGGTTATAGGAAGCTCACTCTGAGTCTTCATCCAAACAGGCTTCGTCTTAAAATCTATTTGAATTTATTTATGCATTTAGTCACTTAAACTTAATGAAGCTGTCTTTACAAATAAAAAAACTTGGATTAATAATGTCAGAGCTCGTGATCTTGAAGTGCAGTGTATCAATACTGAAATGCCTCCTGGGCCGTGTATTAATGTTAAGAGATATGACATATTTCAAGATGAAAGAAGGGTCCAGTTTAGGAAGTTAAAACGTTGGCATGCCACACACTGGGACTATAAAGGGCTAATGAATTGCTAATAGTGATCTTCTTGCTGGCTGAAAATCCTCTGAACCCTCAGTGAAACATTCCTGATGACACGACAAAAATATCATCCATTCTCTTTCTTAGAAACGTTAAATTTCATATTTGCTTCTAAGTACATCAATATGGATTGTATCTTGATCCTGTCAGATTATCGCCCTACTTGTGTTTCTGTTGAAAGCAGAAGTTCTTAATTTTCCTGTGAGTCACTTGTCAATGGTGAGTTTGGAGAGCGAAATCAAAGACCCTTTGAAGGGAAGCTCATTCTAAGTTCCCCATGATAAGTCTAATAGTTCACATTTGAGATCGGTAAAGGCGAGTGAAATTATCAAAAGAATGAAGACTAGAAATGAAGATACGATTTAGAAACATAGGAAAATACTCCAATCTGTGAATCCAAGTTGACCAAAACCATTGCAATATATTCACTGTTTCTGATGATTTATTTCCGTTGAGAAGTTATCATCGTAGTCTCTGTAGTACTTTGCGTAAACAGTTTCATTTTACATGCCAGAATTTGAAATATCAATTATGCCTCTCCTTTTTTGAACTCCAAATATAGTTTTTTGGGGAGATTTTGTATGAAAATATATTTGTATGAAGACAGTAATAAAAAAACACACACACACAATGAAACAAAATGCCCTCATAAAGATATCGATTGTACCTGGTGATATTTGGCATGTGAGATGTGAGAATGTTGAATTTTGGAGCTATTTGTTATCAAATAATTATCTCTTGTTCAATGCAAAGGATAGTAATAATAAATACAACAATATTATTGACTTCAGTGAGATGATAATTGATTCCAATAAAATACCCGAGTTGGGTTGGGGATTGTAGGTCGTATGCGCATTTTCTTCCATATGTATCTAACTCAGTTTGTTTTTATTGTGTCCCATGTTGCCAAGGCACTGTTGGAAAGAGAAGGATAGAATCTACTAGAACTGTGTATCTCATGTTGACCATTTTCCTAACCTGTGGTGAAGTACTTCAACGTAAATATTTCAATTGAAATTTTATTTGCTGTTACATGTTTATATCCTTTAGTTACATTAATTACATAGTTCCTTGGATTGTTTTAGGTTTTGTGTTTTGACATGGCAGCTAAAAGTTACTATTATTGCCCGGAAAAGAAAGTTTACAAAGCTTCAATAACTTGAAGCTAATTTGGTTAATATTCATTGGGATCTCTGGTGTAAAAATTTATTGTTTGTCAATTTCAGAAAGACCTATTTCTTGAAATGGATTTGAAGAGACAATTGAAAGAAAGATTTTGACATTTTAAAATAATTTCTTGCTGGAAATTCTTGATAATACAATAAGCTACGAAATTTATTAAACACTATTTTTTAAAGAAGTATCGTGTTGAATAAATTTTATAATTTATAGTGTTTCTAAATTGTTAATGGGGTTATTAATTGTTCTGGGTACTGCAATATTAAAAATGTTGAACACTCATAATGTTTGACACAAATTTCACAAGACTTGAGAAGCATTGTGGTTGTATCTCTCAGAATATTGCTCACGCTCATAAACACGCATGTGTGTGAAATCTGGAAGGTTTGGTGTGAAAAACATGTCGTTACCATGGTATAGCTCTACATATTAGCAGTGAATGTGGAGAGGTAAGGGTTTATACGTCTCGAGGGTGAGTGTAGCTGCAAAAGTGTGCAGCTGCTCGTAATTGTTAGTTTCTTTAGTCCTGTTCCTTGTTTTTCACTTTAGTGAGACAGTCAACACGAGAGGAATATTTTTTATATGAATAAAGCTTCAGTCCTAGCAATTCTCTTTATGAAAACCTAATTTTTGAAGTTTGTACATAAATCACCTGTGCTTGTAACTTATGAGTAGAGAATTATATTTTAATTTTTATAAAGAATCATGATGATAAATCTAGCACTGAAGCAACAAAAATTTTCTTTCCATCCAGGATCTCGAGTGGTCGGGTTGGCTAGAACCATGGCACATTGTGATGTACATGTATTTCTATCTCTTGTAAGAGAAAGAATCACATTTAGTTTAAGCAGTGTTTTTATATGGTAAGGCAAAATATTGTCTTGAATGATTTTTGAATAACGAAACCACTCTCCTCAAGTTCAACATGAATGTTTTTATTGTTCTTGAAACGAGTGCGAGGTTTGTTCCCTCTCATCTCCTCTTTCCGGCCTCACATCTCTCATTTTGTGTGTGAAGTGGATTTTACATATCCACGAGGATGTCCCATTATTTTTGATGTGTATACTTATTTATACAAACAGAATATTTAGATATTCGTTTCAGTAACGTACAATGAGAGTGTTCTTGTGTCGATTGTGCCAACGCAATCTTGTTTCAGATGGATATTAATGATTCAGAATCTGGAATATTTCTCAAATAATCGCATTTTGCTTATAGCATTTATTATTGTACTGACTGTTATATATAATTGTGCTTGTAATGTATATCCAGATAATGCATTTTATTTATAGTTTATTTTAATATATAACATTTTAGTCGTCTTCTTCAACCTTTTTTCTCTACAAACTAAAAAAAAAATAAACAAGTAACTTCTTCCCCTGTGGTAACGGATCCCCTTCTGAAGAGTGATGTGAAGATAAAGTTGATCTTCACGTTCATTCATGTGCCAAAACAATACGTACTTATCGCATCACACTTTCATCAATCGAGTAGTTCTCTTATTTCCCGCCCCTGCCCCCTAAATTTGTGGAATTTTTGAATGTTTTGAGAAAAAATAAAAATAAACATTTCATCTCCCTCGGTGTACACTTCATCAACTTGGAATGGTTGAAATATTGTTAATAGTGTATTGTAGATTTATTTTATTACTTACAAATGTTAAGAGAATTTTGTAGATGCTTGTAATTTATTTCGTAGTATTGTATCCTTAATAATCTTTAATACAAAGAACTGACATTTCTGTATATGTATATTTGACCAAGATCTGTTTTTACAGATATAAATCTATATTGATGTATACTTGTGACAAAATGTTACAATAATACTCATTGCTGTAAATTGATCTACTGTCGAGTGATTTTAAGTCCTCGAAGATCTAAACAATCAATTATTCAAAATTATACTCCAAACATTTTGGAAGAGCAACGAAAAATGGCAACCATTGTTGTTTATGTAAGAACATGTAAGTCAATATATTACATCGTTATTAAATAAGATGTGTGTAATTTGAATAAGAATGATTTTTATTTTCACTTGAATCCCAAAAAATGTAGTCCCAAAAATTAATTATCTCGGCTGTTTATACGCATTTTAAATTGAAGAAAAAAGAAAAAAAGAAAAGAAACGGTACATTTTTTTTAAGATTCTGTAATAAAAGTGTGTAGCATATACTTCACTGATATTATCAAAATGATTTTTATTGAACAATTCAATACACATTAGTTATCTATAACATGTCATACTTTCATAGCACTGGGTAAGTTATCGAAAAACAAACATTTTCAACCACATGATAGCAGTGGATGCACTTAAAGTATACCTGCAAGATAGTATTCTTAAGTTAGAACATGAATTCTTTTCATTTATTATTTAGAAATCTTACGAGCAATGAAAGTAATGCAATACAAACCATGTGAAGATGTAGGACAGATGTTCATTTCTTAATGATATTCTGGTTTGACCTCCTATAGGGCCACCATCCACACTACTCTCATACGTTGCATCCAGGAAAACAGGCGAGGCATCTGCTAATTCTGCCATTTGGGGTAAATCTCTGCAATACATACATACTTCCTTTCTTAGTAACTTAGTAAAGGAGGATGATGTGTGTACAAAACAAATATTTTGCAGCGAAGAGTACTGCAGGTTTTCATACTTGTATAGAACAAAACCTATGAAGGAAACATATGACAGAATAGATTGATTTTGAGTAACTAACCTGTGGAACCAAGACATTCCTTGATTGCGGGGAGTGAAAGGTGCCCTTTTTTCATTTAGTCTTACAATACCTACAAGTTCTATTTCACCCTCAATCTGACCAGCTCTTCGTAATGCAGGATTTCTCAGATCACGGGGAACCCATCCTCGATTAATGAGTATAGTCATACTGGAATCATAATTATTCTAAGATATTTTTTTAAGTGCAATGTTACTATATTCTCTTTTATTATGTCTTACTTTTTGTCTGCAAGGTGGAACGGTGTTATTACACAATAACCTGAAGTGGAATGAGAACTTTTTGAGAGGAGTGACCCTTCTGAGGCTGCATCACCATCCCTAATCAATGATCTTGGGCCTAAGAACATTTCTTTTGAGTGGTCAAACTCACCTCGAACTACTACAGGATAATATTCCATGTCTTCTAACTCTGAAATGCTGAAAATAAAATTTCATTTTCATTTCTTTTTTTATTTATTTTACTGAAGTCTTAAAACAAACTTGAACCAACTCTTCAGGAAGCTCTCTGGGTTCTGAATTTGTTCGTCTCTGTAAATCTTGAATTAGATTGAGTTTCCATGTGCGCCTTTGTATTTGCCAAGTTCCTAATCCAAAAGTTGCGACCGGAACCAACTACAAAATGAATAATAATAAACGCTCAAAAATGTGAATGCACTGACGTCCAGTGTCAAGAATATCAGGTAAATACCAGTAAAATCCATCCTCTTGGTTCAATCGATGTCTTCTGTCGTAAATTGCGAACTCCAGTACTGTATTCGTTTCGACAACGCCAAGTTGTCTTTACTGAAACTAATTTCTGAAAGCGATAAAGGTTATGTTACGTGATGAAAATAATGGTATTTTTCTTTTCAAACTGTTGTTACCAACCTGCAGCACTCTACAAGAACGCTGGATGTTAAGACTGACTTGGAACATAATTTTTTAAATTGAGGTTGAAAGCAAACGTCTCCTGTAATATTTGTAGTTTTCTTTTTACTTCATATTCTACCTGTCCCGCATTTCGGCGCGACGATATGAAGGACAAGTGATTAGGTCCAGAGAAACTTGAAGATGAAGTGCGCTTCCACTTCCACCAACATAAGAGATGCAGTTACTAATTGTTCATGAAATAAATAATCACAATACCGTTGATTAGGGATTATGAACCGTTACGCGAANGGGGGGGGAGAGTGAGCAAGAGAGTGGGAGATGGAAGTTGTGTGCGTGGGATCGAGGTTGGAGATTGTATACGTACAAAGTACAATACGAAAGATGTGGGAATGTGTGAGTGAGATGATGCGGAAGCTGCCCAAATTGACTGCCACGACGCGACGCCGACGGCTGCGCAGCTCGCGTTTTAGTTCTGCTGCAGTGTGCAGTGGCGACGTGCAGGTGTTGCAGTGAGGAGTGAAGCACGAGAGTTTGTTTTGACGTTTGATGGAACAATGTGGGATGGGTTTACGGAGGATGATATAGTGCGATTGAAATCAGGAGAATGTTTGCCAACGAAAGGTACGTACGAAAATGCAGTATGCGTCATTTTAAATTCTCATGGGGTGTTGTCATGAGATGGTTTTCAAATTTTTGATTAATACTAATGTCTGAAATCATGAAGCAAGTTTTCCGTAGCTTACCTTGCAAGTGAGCAAATGATTTACTTATATCGACGTTTTCAGGCTCGGAAGTATCGTCTGCAGTTCCAGTACCAAAACGTCAATCCACTCATCTTCGTGGATCCGCGAAAAAAAATATAGCTAGAGAGAGAATGCTTCAGAGGCCTTACAAACCGTCCGATAATGACGGTAAATTACTTGAAAGTATTCCGGAAAATGCCCGTCTTTCAAAGCCTAAGGTTAGATGATTTTCAATCCAAATTATGGGTAGAAGTATGTATTATAGTTTCTCCTCTATTTTTTTTCTTTTCTTTCCAGAACATTGAAAACAAAGAACAAAATGAAAATGCTTCTGTTTCTCTGACAGACTTGTGTGAAGAAGTGGAGAATTCTAAAATAGAACACACAACTTGTGAACCTCCTCCTCCTACAGTAACCAATGATAGAAAAACAAGTGTAGAAACTAACCCCAATCAGGGACCAGTTTGTATAAAAATTAAAGAGGGGAAGAATTATGAAGTAATGAGTTCAGATAAAAGTCCCCTGGATGAATTTCAGTCGCGGCATAAATTGATGGAAGAACAAAATCGTCGCAGGAAAGAATTATTGGCCAAAGCATTAGCTGACAGGTTACTTCCAAAAAAATTATTTTAGTAGATTTTAAGTCAGTCTATTTTCAAGTTGATCTGGATTTATATTTTAAATTATTTTTAGAAAAAAACAAACTTCAGCAGAGGTCCGTCGTTTACAGCAGATTCAAGAGGAACTGCAGAAATTGGATGTGCTGTTGAGTAACGATGTTGGGATTCTTAGAAATCAAATAGAAGCTGCTAGTTTGGAGTTTATGGATGCACAGTAAGTACTAGAAATATAGAAGTTAGTAGATCATCATCTTTCTATGAATCTGGGTTCATCTTAGCGTACTCATCTATTTTACTAATTTTTTTTTCTTTAATTCACAAGTACTGGACCAGTTCAAATAAGTGTGTTTTCCACAAAATTCTGAGAGAGAGAAAAATGCTGCATTTGACACACATCTGTAAAGCTCTAGACATGACAGCATAAGAAACACAATAGATTTGAGAAAAAAATTATATATCGTATGTTAATCTTCAAATTAGCTTCAATTATAGGTATACTACCACTCTTAACTAGTCTTCGTCCTTCTCCTCGCCCATTGTGCTTGTCACAACACATTGCACACCTAACGCTTTTCTCTTTCCAGGAACTTTTATTTCCAAGACGTGTCAAACAATGAATGTTTGAGTCACTTCCTACCAGCTATTATACTCTGAAAGAGAGAAAAATCTTTCATGGGGTTGAGAGGGGTTGTACTGCATCACAATTTTTATGATTTCTTGCTAAAAAGAAAAGTAAATAAAAGACCCTGGGTCAGGATGCGTAATGTAATCATATTGTAATTACATCTATGGAACTTTTGCTAAATTAACCAACCTTGTTTAAATCTTGTAATAGATTATTAAATTAAATGACATTGGTGTAACCTTGAAAAAAAAATGATATTGATGTTTTAAGTTTTCAGAAGTAAACTGTCGAAAAGAAAGTGCCGAGATTCAAGTATAATAGTTTGAAAATAAAACAAAGTATTTGGTTTTATTTATGACATAATTGCGTCCCATTTTATATTACAGTGAACATGTATTCCTAACTGTATTATGTAACTCTGTCTGTTATGTGTGCCATCCACTAATTCTGTGTGATTCTGCATGATACATCTTCTCAGGGTGCAAAAGGGGAGTGCAGGTTCAGTCTGTTTGTGGGAGAAAGTCTTAATCTCTTTTTCTTGTTTCAGGAAAAGGTACGACAAAGCTGAAAAAGAGTATTTAGAGGCAAAGCTTAATTTATTTGGCAAGTTGGAAAGAAAGGAACTTTTAACGGAGCACCTCTGTAAAATCATCGAACAAAATGAATTGCGCAAAGCAAAGAAACTATCAGAATTAATGGATAAATTAGATTTGGGAGGTTCTAGTGAACATTTTGAAGATGAGCAGAAAAACACTATCGGAACTGTGGTAAGTGCTGATGCTGTGCACATTTAAAGTAGTGGTTCTTATGAACCACTTATCTTGTAAAATCTTTACATTTTTGTACATAATTCAGTTTCAGAAACCTGTATTGAATTTTGAAATTTTTTGTGAACTTCTCATAAAGGGTTGAGTGAGACCGTGAAACACATTAATGTTATTCACTCTGTGAAGTTGGTTTAAATTGGGCTGAAAGTAAATATCAAGAGGTTCTAATGAAGAGACACTAATCTCTCACCATAAATATTTAACAACTTATGGAAAATGCTAGAAAATGATGGGTAGTAGGCTTTCCTTCTTGGAAAGCTTAAGTGTACAGATTCTAATCAGATTTACTTATTCAATTAAATATGCATATTTTGCTGTTGAAGGTTTTGCCTATTTTCATGACTTTGAGAATCAGTCACAATTGTGCTGCAGGTCTTTTTGGATGTAGGAAAAATGAGGAATTCAATGCAAAGTATCTATTTATTTTCAAAACATTGTACAAAAGTTAAAAGTATCTTACACTTTTTTACACATGAAGATCCTTTTCACTACGATCCCAACATTTTCTATTTCACAATTTTCAAATTATGGTTAGGTGGTATTGCAGGCATCTTCTCAAGGCCATGACCTAGGCAGGATGGAGTATGGTGTGCGATCATCCAATAAGGTATTTTTGTCTTGGGGCTTTAGGGCTTGCCAATGTCAAGGTCATTAGAGCCCTTATCCAATAAATGTCCTCGAGACTAATTTAAGATAATAAATTTCTACATGAATATACTCTAAAACCTTTTTTTTATTTTTTAAGAAAAATGAATATTAACTGAGCTGCTTATTAAATTTTGCTTAAATTTCAGTTTCAAAATTGTTCACTTAATCTTGAATGTTATTTTTGGGGTCCTCCAAAATGACTTGCCCCATGTCTCATTCGGTGCAGATGCCACTTCAAAAGTCGCAAAATGTATAAATAAATACATTTAAAAAATGACACCTGCATTAGGAACAAATGTAAATGCTGAGTGTTTAGGTAGTACAAAAACGAAAAGTTGCCTCTTATCATAAACAAGAGTTTATTCATAAAATATTTGAGCATTGTGTGCTTCCAGAGCTGGATACCTTTAAATGAAAAAATCATTTTCTTCCCCCGAATGTCCCAGAGAAGTCATATGACCACAAGATCATCGGCACAACTGAAAATTCTTGTATACATTAATTTTTAAAAAGAATCTATTTGTTGAATAACATACACGAGCAATGGTCACCCAAATGTAACTGGGGTAACAAAAACAAAGTTTCTTTTGTTTATCTTGCATAAAACATTGTTTTGGTTTGTTTGCTCTTCTGTTGTGTGAGTATTCTCATGGATGTGTAACATATGTCTGCTGTTCTCAGTGACGATAAGAACTTCCGTTTGAACAAAAGAATAAATTATTACAGCCTTATGCAAATGAGTCTCTTAGCTTCACTGGTTTTTCAGAAATATGAAAGAAAACAAGCAAAATCAGTTAAAAGTATTCTTGATATGCTTTCGGTGATTTCAAAAATTTTCCCATCAAAATAGATTTTTAATTTGTTGTTATAAACTAAGTTGGATTGAAAGTGTGAATTGCTGATATAAATTTATTGAATTACCTAGCCAAAAATGTTTTGCTTATATAGTATTACAATTTTCATTTTGACATTGATTTAATGAATGCCGTAAGGAAGTACACTAGGTCAGGTTAGGTCAGAAACCTCTTTATTTTGTACGTACACCGCTCTTGATCTTCTTTTGACTGACATGTGAGAGATGAAGCTATTTTGAATAACACAATATTCTCAACCACTTGAGACCTATTGTGGTCCATTGAAAAGAAAAGAAGAATATTTTTTGTGGTTAAGACCTATCTAAGGCAGTACAAACTCAAAACTGTTCAATTCTAAACATTTAGTTGTACTGAAGTGGAGTGCTGTAGATTGTTTTGATGACAACAACGATGGAATATGTCAAACCAATTTCTGCTACGCTAAGCCCATGGAATGATCAAATATCAAACTACGGGAAATCACTTCTTACCTGTGGGCTTCCTGTAGTCGAGTGGTCACATCCTTGTCTCACAATGCAATGTGTATTTCTCCCATGATGAGATGTATTTGGTTTTGACAAGTTCGCTAAAATCAGCCGGGATGACTAAGACTTTTTGAAAGACTAACATTGACAAATGGTTATGATCATTAAAACAGCTTATCTTAGTTGCTTTTATTCATTAAGCTAAATTAAAATTTAATATTATTAATTCGTGTCTGTTGTTTTCAAACTTGACGAGGAGTACTTGTGAGGTAACATCATATGCTCATATGAACCTTTATGCTTAATATTTATATTCCTGTATGACAAAGTATTAAATTGTTGTGTTTGCGTTTGCAGATATCACCCACTTTATGTGCCTTGGATGAAGTTTCTTACGCTGCTTGTAATACACTCAAAAACAGGAGAACAGAAATTCCCTCAAATGTTGACACATCTGACATGAATTCCAAGAGTCAACGTGTCGAGTCGGTACGAAGCAATAATATTGTGGCTATGGAAGAGAAGACTAATATTGTCTCTGATCCTATTGAGGAGAACGAATTAGTTGTTACTTTATCTGACGAAAAATGTAGCGAATGAGCAAGTAAGTCGTGAGTGTAGAAACATATGAAAACTTTGAAACTTTTCTGTTCTTGAAGGTAAAGTATTAAATGTAATATTACCTTCGTACTGTAATACAAGCTATTGAAAGATATTTGAATATTTACTCTTTCATAATCACACATTTAACTCTTAAACGTTACACTCAGGACAAGTAGAGAAACTAGAAAACAATATCGACAATAACACTTCCTTTTTTCCTTATATCATCTTTTTTGGAAAGATACCCTTATGAACATGTGCCTATCTACTTTTGTAATTGTTGCTGGTCTGGTTTGCAAGCCAATCTTTATTTCTCCAAAAGAATGTTTTCAATCTAAGTTGAAATATTCCCTACCCACTGGTGTGTTTCCTAATATATTAATTATGTCCAAGTCACGAATTCTCCTCTTCTCTTTTATGATCAAGCAAGGCTGTTCCTCGGGTTCAATGCTTTACCAAAATCAGTGTCTTGGTTATTCACAAATAAATCTTTATGACACGGGCAACATGCCTGCCTCAGATTCCATTCAGAATGCCTATCTTGAAGAACTTTTAATGTATTAGAGACTGTCATTATTTGTAGTAGAAAATATAACTGTCATAAAATTGTATCTTTTGATAAAATGTATGCGTGTGTCATGAACTTTTGAAAACTTGGGGTCACTCCCAAGAAAATTTTCTACGGCTTAAATATTTTATGTTCCAAAACTTTAATGGATTGGAATGTTTTTTCTTTTCCAATAGTAAAACTGCCATGCTCACTATAGACACTTATTATTGGTAGGGACTAATTTTGAGTTCTCAGAGGTTTCTTGAAAGGGTTGGGTGAATCAGTCCACGGTTTGAAGGAATTCTTCTTTTGTAAATTTATTGGACTTCTGAGAGACTTTTACTTGGTGACGAAATATATAAAAAACTAGGCTCAGAACTTGAACATGAATGAATTGTTCATACTTCATGGAAGGGAGGCTCAATACTTGGTAATGTATCTGCACAAATGTTAGCTTGTTGTTTCCAAATTTAACGTGAACACATAGTGAAGCATGTGGTATTTTTAGGAAAGATTTTTGAGTATTTGATATACGAGCAGAAAAATTATCAAACTGAAAGCTCTCGAACTACAAATTTCCAGAAAGACTCTCCTAAAGGGGAGAATATTATTATAATTCAGTATAGCTTTAGCGTTAAGTTCATTTGTACAAATTGTATTATGTTGATAACCTTGATGTAACACTCCACGTATCAAATGGAATAACATTTTTCACTAGGTCAGCTCTGTCCAATGTATCTTAGCCTGTGGGCTGGGGTTGGACAAAATGCTGACCAGCAAATAAAACTAATGGGTCTTATTTATTTATTTGTAACGTGACATTTTGATTCTCATCTGTAAATTTATGTTAACTCAAGATGGAAAAAATTAAAAAGGATATTTCTATATTTTTAAAAAGAATATTTAATATTTCGTATTGTAATAAGATGTTTTTATATTGTAACATAAGAAGGGGTAATTCTGGACACAATTTTCTATATTTTATCTCCCTGACATCAAACATTAGTCTGATACTGTAGACTTATAACTCTTAATTTGGGTCCCCCACAACGTTTGATAAAAAATTTCATGTAATATGTACCATACTTACAGGTTGTTGTAAAAAATAATAATAATAAAAAGTGGGTGTTGCGTTTAGGACAGCGCTGCACTAGTTGATTAGCTAGTAATGTATCATTGGCAGCCACCTAGCTACACTTTGGAAACAGCAGGCACTTCAGAAACTTTTAACATTTTTTATTCAAATGATATAGATTGAATCTGGTTTCTACTAAGTATTTTCTATGTTATCATTGCACAAATACTCTGTCAGTATTGTATTTGAAGCATTAAGGGATGTTATTTTATAATGGATTTCTTTTTGTCCTTTATTTTTATCCTCATATTTATTTGTATATTTGTAAGGTTCTTGCAGCTAAGATAATGCTTACTAGAAGTAAAAGTTGTTACATTATACAGTGAACTCTATTGGATAATGTGGCCTGAGGCGCAGTATTGCTTTTATACAGAAATAAATTTATAAATGAATGTACTGTGTGGAATGATTTTTTATTTGTCTTCATTGGATCCAGAATTTTATCTTAAATAGATGTAGCTTACCAAAACTTTAAGGTTGATGATGCCTCATGGGTTTGTGTTGAACGTAACTTTTTCATAGTTCATTTTCACTCATTATGATGGACTAGAAATTTTTGAGAATGCCTTTTGGGAGACCTTTCGTCTGTCATCGGAAGAATTTGGCTGCGTTTTCGATGTACAATCTTCCTCGTGGGGGACAGATGAACTCCCATCCAAACACTTTCCTGTTGACATTTCAAGCTTCAATAAGCAGAGTTGTGGCTCGACAACTTATTCTTTACACCTTTGGATTGGGACTCGCTAAACCTCAATAGTTTTCCATAGTGTGGACTATTGAGACTATCAATGTATTGAAACTACTATCAAACACTTTCGTCCTGTCATATTTACTTATGAAAATGAAGAATTTACTAAAGAACCCTTAAAATTATTATATAATTTTGATGATAAAATGATTTTATGTATATTAAATAAATGTAATTTTCTACACAAATACTGGTCCATATGCACTTTCCAATTTATCTCTGTCATTTGTTCATTTTTCATTGAAAATTCCATTAAAAGAATTTAGCTGCTTCAAGTTGAATCCCATTCAAGGGTCATTAACGATAGTACTATTGGTAACAATGCATAGCAGATACACAAACTATTGTTAGTTTTCGATAGCCATACTATCTAGGTTTGGCAAGCCCTACTTTGGATGTGTCAATGCTAATTTTTAGGTTTAATTAATATTTCAAGATTCTTAAATTTTACTTTTGTCCACCAATACCAATATTTCTTTACTTGCTCAGTTTCCAAATTCCAAGTCCTTGTAATTGGCTTTAATAGAAAAAAAAACTTTATGAAACTACTGAAAGAATTCTAGTGAAAAATTATATTTTATGTTTTTCTGAATTGCAAAGATTCCTTCTCATTTCCAAAATAATTACTTCCCTTATAAGTTTTTGTATTCTTAACTTCTTGATATTTCAATTTATTAATTCTTTACTGGAGCTATTTTTTTTTTCCATGTGGATTATGGTAATTATATTCTAAATTTTCCCCTTTTTTGTTTATGTGGACATAACCCATTGAAATTTGATTGCGCTAATCACAGCACGCTTTTAGTGCGAATCAGGTTAGAACCACACTGTGAGAGTTATTTTGTTTTTAATTTAAAAAAAAATTATTCCTACTTACTTCCATCTCCAACATTTAAATGGATGTTGATTTCAGTTTCAGAGGCGAATTTCATTCCAAGCACTTACCTCAAATAGTCTGAAGACATATTTCTTTTGTTCTTATTAAGCAGATGTATCATTAAAATTATCTCTACCACTTTTTAAACATCCAGTATTCTTATGTTGAGATTCTGATTTCAAGATTGCTTTTAATAATTAACTATATTTTCATGTACTTAATTCTCTAACCAAATATGGCATGTATTCCACTCGTACAATGAAGGGTGGATTGGTCTTCCCTCATTTCTACTGATTTTGAAATATGAGTTGAAACTGTGTGTCAATTTGATAGGAAATACTCGTTTTGTTTCGATGAATATCAAAAGTTTTGAACCATGTTGAGAGAACATAATTTCACGAAGAAATATATAAAACTCAACAACAATAAATGTAAAATAACCCCAGGAAGTTTGCGATGTTCTGGGAAGAATGATGTCCTACAATATACATTATTTTCAGTGCAATGTCGAACTGTCTTAATTCAAACTTTTTGCTTGGTTCCAAGAAAATTCTCCGTTGTTACAATGTTAAAAAATGTGGATGATTGAAATTTTATTTTGGATACTTTGAACTTTTAATTCTATTTCATGAAGATGGAACTTATTGTTTTGACTGCAAATCCTGAAATTTTTATGTATATGTCTCGAAGAGTTGTTGGTGAGCTGGGATCATTTTTTTTGGGTATCTGTTCCTAACCTTCCAAGCAACTGAACTTGAAATTGTCATGCTCATCAGCCAAAACCTTTAGATTTATTTCACATTTAAGAAATGGCTTCTGTATAGTATACAGCATTGCATCATGGCTGTACTCTAAAAGGGTTAGTTAGCATTTTGTGTATTTTAGTGTTTTTAATACGGATTTTGTAAAACAGAGTTATGTATAATACTTTTCAAATTTTAGTTGCTGTTTAATAGCATTTGTTGTTTTATAAGATTTTTAACTTACAGAATGCTTGTAACTTTTTGAAATAGAGTATTTTCTGAATTAATTTAAAACGGGAAAATTTTGTTTTACTAAGTAAACAGGTGTAATTCAAATTTTTTCACTGGTCCCTTTCGGTTTGTGTATATTATTCTTTTTTTGACCTTTTAATCAAAATAGTAATTAGATTTAAATTATAAAATGCCAAGTGCCAAGAATTTCTTATTCTTTTGTTATTTTGTACGCAGGGGAAGAGTGGAAGAGTGGTCTAATTGAGGCAAAGTGTTTTTGAAGACGACCACACTCTGAGTGGGGTCTTCAGACTCAGTACTTTATTTACAATTAAACGTTGGGAGTACATTGTGGGAGACTTCAAACTATTTACAAATAGTTAATTGGTGTGCATTGAATTTGAATGAAAGAGAGCAGTGTGAATCTTATCTAAAGTCATTCACTCCGCTTACAAAGGTAAAAATGTTTTGAAACACTTGTGCTTCTAAATAGTACTGTGTAGAAGATGTAATATGACTATCACATATGCCGATATTTAACATACTTTAGTGGAACATGGAATCTCTGTTTACAAATGTTACACAGTGTATAATGTTTGAGAGAGTGTTAACATTGAACTGATAGTCAATTTCCTATTGGCATCCCCAATAATTTTGCTACATCTATATTATTATTATTATTTTGGGGCGAATTTAAGTAATATTCTGCGACAGATATGTACACTCCAACAGAAAGACCGATTATCCCTGCGAGTACCATGTTTTTCTGGAACACAATACACGTGGCCACGCACAAACCTGCATAAGTGAGATATCGGGTCAAATTAACATGCCAGTCTCTCCCCGATTGTTGTTCATCTACACACATGTTATCTTTTAATGCGTAACCTTTGGCACATTTTAAACACATGTCGGGCCCATCTCCTGTACAACTATAACATGAACGGTCACATTTCAGACAGACGTAGGATCCGTCGTTATTTACACAAAACTCATTCTTCTTGCAGAGATTTTTCTCAAGATAACATTCATCTGTGTCTAGGCAGCCTCTCTCTGTATCCATTTGCCATCCCAAGCGACAAGTGACGCAGCCCTTGGGTCCTGCTTGTGTACATGTCCCTTGGCATGACATGTGACACAAGGAACATAGGAGTTTGGTTTCATCCTTGTAAGACTGATAGAAGTACTTAGCACAAGTGTCACACAATTCACCGTCATATCCCTTATCACAAACACAAGTGCCGTTGCCCTTTCGAGTCCCTGCACCCCTGCATTTGCCGTTGTTGTTGCAGATTCTATCCGGATTACCTGGACAAGCCTTGCACTCGGGGCCGTAATGATCGTCCGGACAACACACTTCCTTGGTTGCTACACATACCCACGTGAATAGGTCAGCGTTTGTGTCCTGCTTTGTAAGCCACCAGTCCACCAATTGTTCCCACATTTCTGCTGCCAGTACTAAACAGTGTTCTTTTCCCCATTCGACATCACTGCACAGTTGTTGTTTAATAGCTTCTAGTTGACTTGAAGTGTCTGTAACTGTTGCTAGACTTTCTTCGTTTGAAGAGAAATTTAGTTTCTCAATGGCTTTCTTGAAAGACCCAATAACAGTTTTGCAACCTAAGCAGGGTGCCAGTACATTTTTTATTTGATCTGCACTTGAGTGACTATTTAAAGAAAGCACGGCTATCAGTATAATACATATATTAACATTCATTGCCATTTTTTCTGAAAAATATTATCAAACATCCAAACAGTTAACTTAGAAACCTATCAGAAAATATAAAAAGAGATGTTAAAGATAATTTTACATTATTATAATAGTTTACATGTGAATCCGAGCTCGAACAAGGTGTCTCAAGTGTCAGTAAATGTTTTCACAGCTTTTCACCCTCCGGAGTAGCTCTTCATACTCCCCAGAGATGCCACCAATGTAGCCCCCGGACGCCGGTATTGAATTTGTATCTGATTTGTATTGTGCTGCCGAGAGGTTCGCTCGGTAGCCGATAGATGGCGGAGCGGGCAGAGCGTGGCCGATGTACCCCCACCAACGACATTCGCCATGTTTCTGCCAAAGTGGCGCGTGATTCAAATTCACTAATATACTCGTAAGTATAAAATGTTTGTTTCGCGTGATGCACCACAAGGTAGCGTGCTATTCAAATGCTTGCCTGGCCCTCCCGAGGCAGCACACGGCGGGGCGAATGGCGGCGGCGGCCGCGACTGCTTGTAAAATCTAAACTATTCGTGCAAATTGTACGATTTAAAGACAGTTGTCATCTTTCTTGAATGAACAAAATAGAATGCGTTAATTGGATTATGATTTATTTTTACTACATGAATTACTCTCTTAGACGTATTTTCAATAATTTTTGTTAATGCTGTCGCAGACTTTTTTTTTTTGTAGAACTCTTTGAGGCGAACAATATTGCCAGGTGTTGTTGCCACCCATCTCTAAGGGTTTTTGGCAGAGCTTTTATGCAAATAATCTCTCTCCGAAGATTGATTGGTTTTTCCCCCGACTTGATTGTTGTCTCTTATCGTCATTTTGCCTATTTTACTTGTGATACCTGAGATAACAAAATGTATTCGAATACCTTTTGCCAGAGAACAATGAAATATCTATGAAATACGAAAATCGGATTAGTGTTTCTCGCGTTTTGGGAGGTGCGATAGGTTTGCCTGCAGTCGGACAATGAAGTGACATGAATTGCAATCTATCTGGGAATTTTAAATTTGCTCCCCATTGACTGAATAATGGAGCAGTCAAACAAAAATGTAACGCGCATCGGCCACTCTGAAATTCATCAGAGGGCGTCTAGTGTATGTGGCCGATGCTTGTCCGGGTTTTTGAATGGCTGCACCGTTTTTTCGTCAAAGTGGCGCGTTATTCTAATATACTAATGTAATACTGGCTCTTCACTTTGAGTTGCGCTATTTGTGGAGCTTATTCGCTGTATTTGGGTAAATTTTTGACGTACAAGTAGCGTAAATATGCCATTCTCACATGGTTTGAACACGAAAATAACTCAATAATGCCAGTTATACAAATGATGGACGGGATGTATTTGATATAATGCAAGAAATACTTATACTGTTTTGTTTTCCCAGTTCATATCAAAGAAATTGTAGACAACGAAAAGTCAAAATATAGGTTAAAGAGCCAAAATAGCTACAAATCTCGAACACGGCAAACCCAAGAGTACGTGTAGAGGGCGAAGGATCCTCGCGACAAGAGGACAGATACGGCTGTTGGCGTATTTGCCTCCCACAGTAGAGCAAATACAGACAAATAGCTCATCTATACTTGGTCGTGTTTCGACAAATACACATATACGCAACGCCAAGTGAAAGTGCCGACATACTCGCAAGTGCTCGTAAGTATAAAATGTTTGTTTCACGTGATGCATTTCTCAAGGTAGCACCTCATCACCTGAAGGCGGGACTGGCGGCTGAATGTAAGACGCTCTAAACAATTCGTGCAAATTTTACGATTGAAAGACAGTTTTCATTGTACTGCACAAAGACACAAAACATACTGCATTTCATTTGATGTTTGAGGGGTGTTTCCGTATAACGGAAAGGATTAATCTGTACCACACGCTTTCTCAAAAATCCTAGAAAAATTGTTCTATAACCGTCTTCTAGATTTTCAATCAAAAAATAACATTCTCTCTGACGATCAACACGGATTTCGGAAATCCTTTTCCACCACCAGCGCCATATTTTCTTTCTTAAATGATGTTACCACTTCCCTTTGACCGTGGAGAAAATCCTTCGGGTGTTTTTCTTGATTTATCTAAAACATTCCATGTCATTGATCACGAAATTTTCCTTTCCAAATTACAATCTTTTGGGATTCGTGGACTTTCGCATCAGTGGCTGACTTCCTATTCAAAAGACAGATACAGCCAACCAGCCAAGTCAAAAGACAGATTTACCAACAGGTCGAAATGTCATATACTAAAAATAAAGTACTTTAGTATTGCCTTTTAGAAACATACCCACTTACTCGCGGAATTTGGCAAGGTTCAATTATTGGCCCTATTCTCTTTTTATTGTATGTGAACGATATGTCAATCTCCACATCAGATTGCAAAATAGTTTTTTTTAGTTGATGACAATAATTTACTATGCAAACACGCCAACGTTCAAAAAGTTTTGTCTAAAGACTCGGCATGACCCACAAGGTTTAGATAAACTCACGAGAAAATATTTTTAATTTAATATGAGTTGTTGGACAGTTTGTGGCCTGACAGAATGTTTAGTTCTTTTCCTTCCCCCCTTCAACACTAGTTCTCAGATGGTTTGTGCTACATCTTAGAGGCTGCCTCTGCCAGAAGTCACGGTCACAGTAAAATAGTCACAGCAATCAGAATACTGTTATTAAGCTGTGCAGGAAAGCTTAATTATTGCAGTAATTTTAAGTACATTTGTTACAATGTATTTTCATGATAATTACTTGTAGTACAGTTTACAAAAATTACAAAGCAAAAGGATTTATAAATATGATGAGTAAGATCAAAATTTAAAACAACAAATATCACAAAATGAATAATGGAGGGGAAGAGATAAAAACCAAAATTCTTTCTAGTACATTCTCTCAGGTTTGGTTATTTTATGTGCATTTTGATTTGTGGACATTTACGTTTTTTCATGTTTTTAGATTTTTTATGTTATTGAAATTCTTTGCTTCAATATTATTTAAAAAAAGATATGTACTTTTTCATTCTTTTTTATGAAAAGAAAAATCATTGAGAGAAGGATCACCGTCTGTTCTTTGAGAACAAGCTTACAGTTTCTTTTACAAGTGTGGTTGAATAGTTCCAGTAGTTTTAATCCGTTTCAAGTTATATGGTTCTTATAACAATTCTACAATGTTCTAGAATTTTTTATTTTCTTGTGATACTTTAGTGTTGAGCCATTATATTTATTAAATTATAATTCATACTTAGTGCTTATATATCTTTACTATTTCATAATTTGTAGCATTATATGAAATACTGTCCTCAATATTATCAGGTAAGTATAATGCATTTATGATGTTGTGCAGTATGCTTGAGTTATATTGTGAGTTTGTGTTATGGTTATGGTTATTTGTATACACAAAGAAGACTGCTGTAGGACCTAAATAAATGGGTTTACAACTCTACAACAAGCTTCCGGAAGATATAAAAACTGTTAGTTAATTTAATGATTTTTAATGTAAAGTGAAGACATTTTTATTAGAAAAGATATATTATTGTATAGATGATTATTTTAAAGACACGATGTATTGGAGTACAAAACATACAAAATATTGTGCTCAATTTATCTAATTTCTTTTGCTTTCATTTATTTTATATATTTTTGATGGGCCTTATATCAACTGCGCATTACTTGTAATTGATCTCTGGGCAAATAATGTATTATTATTATTATACTTGATGAAATTGATTTTCATTTAAAGGACTCTAATAATTTTAGTTATTTTCTTTTGGAATATAGTCTTGTGTCTTTTATGCCCAATACGGGTTGTGTTGCAAAATCTACTTTTTATAATATAGTCAGCACTATTTCTGATTAAATATGGAATAGGTTTTTATACATGCTGTCGTGTTCCTTTTTATTCATAATAGTTTTGTTTTTTTCTATACGTATGCGACCTCGATGTGAAATGTGTACACATTGTCTCTGTACCCAAAATCCTGCCCTGTGTTTTATCTTCGGTTTTCCTTCGGGTGATGACAGATAATACATTTATAGGAATGTCATTAATACTTTTCTTACTGTTACTCTCAAATTTTTACTGCTTTTAATTAATGCAATTTATTGTGGAAATAATCAGAGGGTAACAGCAAGTATTAGTTGAAAACATTTTTTAAAAAAATATTAACTCCACCACTACCTTTGTGCCCTCAATGACACGTATAAGATGATAACAAAAACAATTAGAAAAAAATGGGTCAATGTGACTTTGGTTTCCCAACATTAGAATGAACATAAATCACATCTGAATCCACATTTTTTTCTAACAATATTCCTTTAATTTTGCAAAGTTGTTATATATTTTACTGAGAGAACTGTGTGTACCACTAACTTGGAGCTTCCTAACTAAAAGATCTGTGTTGACGTCATCAAATCCTGCGTGGAAATCAGTATATATTGCAGTACAGTGGAACCTAGCTGTGTATTCTCAACCAATGTTGAACATACAACACAGTGTTGACCACACTGATATTCTTACATGAATTAAAAAAAAAAAAAAAATCATAACTTGTCTTCAACATGTTCATCAATTAAGTTTAGCAGATTCGTTGCCTGGTGTTGATTTTGGTGTATGGCTTTCATGTCTAACACATCTCCACTCTTAAATTGGAGAATTATAAAATTAACTTTCCACTTATTGAGAAGACAACAACATAGAAAGATGTAGAGAAATAAAAACAATGCTTACACATTTTAATTAATAAAGGAGGTAATATCTTCCAATAATTATATTGCTGGATATAAATATAATTATAACTGTTAAAGAAAAATGACCTGAGTTTTCAGCAGATAGTTTTATTTTGACTCAAACTAATAAAAATAAAATACACATGTCACAATTTCCTAAAGGCAATTTGTATCCTAAACACTCAAAAGAGCCCCTTGTTTTTTTTAATCTCTAATGGGAGACTTTGTTCATTGCTAGTGAGTGATTGTTTTCAATTGATACCAAGCGGTGTTACTTCAGTCTAACAATGTTACAAGAACTTACAGGTTACATTTGAATATACAAAGAACATGGAAGAATTCAAAATACAACAATTAACCATAGTTTCATTGAAATTTAATGTCATAAGAAAGGAAAAAAAGTTTAAGGTAAAGCAAAATTTGAATTACTTGATAAAATGTAGTTGTGTGGTGAAAGTCGAGGATAAAAATGAACAAAATATTTCTGAGACATCGTTGTTTCTTCTTGAACTTCAAAATAATAATATCAGAAAAAGGTTCTTTAAGAGACCTCAGCTCAAGAACCTTTTCCTGATATTAAATTTTTTTCTTTAAAAGTTATATTCAGAAGAGCAGATGTGAAACACCACATAATAATAAATTTAAATAATCTACAGCTATATATCAGCAGAATACATCATCTTTTGCTGTACATACAGCACAAAACTTCTCTACAGGAAAAAATACGCACATATAGGACAAAAGTATGTACAAGAAAAATTACTACAAATGCTGTCATTATTTAATAACATAGAAGATTATTGTGATACAGTGTTAAAAGAATTAAGATTTAAAAAAACAAATTAAGAATGTTATGATGTAGACTTTTCAATTTTCTGTAAAAATCTGCCACTTATAGTGGCAAACAAATCCATGGTTTAATTTAGATTGTGAAAATATATAGTATAGTTTGTAGAATGTGAAAATGAGTAGAGATTTATCAGAACAATAGTTGGTAAAAAAAATATTAAAGTTCTGATTTTTTCTTTTCTTTTATAAATAATTATCAGTAAATTATTAATTAACAATACTTAATCTTTCCCCAAAATTATGTAGAGAGTGTGTCTCATTCAGATCACTATTTACGGTCAGTACAGTATTTTAATATTTCTTGATAAATATTACAAAAATTTTATTTTTCCTTATTTGGCAAATTGAAGTATTTTATTAAAATCATAACTGAAATGACATCCTCACCCATGGTTTGGGGTGTGTACAAGGAAAATCTTTGTTTGAAAAGAAGAGGGATTGTTCTATCTTACATCTTAGGAAAAAAGAATGGAATTTCAATGTAATATTGGGAATAAGACCAGTGGAAGAGATAATTAAAATTCCAAACATCAGATTTAATTATTCCTGATATTATCCATTTCATAAAGGGTATTAGTATTATCAAGAAATATCAAACTGATAATATCATATAAGCATATTGGCCATCTATTCTGTATATTTCCAATTTCACTTATAAAAACTCTTCTTAAAAAAGTCCTTTTGTTTTTTAAAATGTTTTCCATTGTAACATGATTGAAATAGTAAATAACAAGGATCAAAACAAGAATATTAATCAAACAATCTTATAAGTTTCCACTTACTTGTTCTAGGCTCCTTCCTTTCTCTTTCCTGACCTTCCTTGGTCACCTCTTGTTCTTTTTGATCCTGATGCTATTAGGGCTAGGGTATCTTTCATTTTCCTCATTTTTGTCCCCCCCCTCATTTTTTTCTTTTTTTTAATTGTGGGGCGACTTTACAGCTCATGTCGACATCAAAGGTCATTGGAGCCCGAAAAACTTGTACAGGTAGGGAAAATGCAGTTACACACTAGGGAGAGCCAACATGACTCTCCCCGTGTGTGGGACTCGTCGAATGATTCAACCATACCCCACTAAAAACCCTCCTGATCTACAACACACCAAAACATATCTCACAACATACATCAAAACAAAAATGGAGAGGGGGGGGCAAAAACTGAGGGGTAGGACAAAAATGAGAGGAATGAGGAAAATGAAAGATACCCTAGCGTCGGGATCGAAAAGAACAAGAGGTGACCAAGAGAGGTCAGGAAAGAGAAAGGAAGGAGCCCGGTACAAGTAAGTGGGAGTAATGCCAGACTCAGCTCGGGGCCCTGTGTTCACCAAACACGTACTTACTAGCTGTAAGTCCCCTCGGGGGCATTTTTTGTCCTCTCATTTTTGCCCCCAATGATTTGATGTATGTTGTGAGATATTTGGTGTGTTGTAAATCAGGTTTTTAGTGGGTAGGGTTGAGACATTCGACGAGTCCCACATGCGGGGAGAGTCATGTTGGCTCTCCCTAGTGCGTAACTGCATTTTCCCTACCTGTACAAGTTTTNTGACCTTTGAAGTCGACGGGCCATAGCCCCACAAAAAAAAAATCTTATAAGTGTCCCTGAAATATGTCAGAAGTCTGGATAATTCAGGGAATTTTACAATAAATTTTTTAGACATGCTGAATACCAAACTATTAACATGTTAATGTTTGAAGCTTATAAATAATATAGTTCATATTATACACAAAATCAACTTCCATTATAAAATTAAACTAAAATTCAAAATATTGTAATGCTTGTTTTTATACATTTTTCTTTGAAATTTGCTAACACCATGGAATACATCACTTGAATATTTTAAAATGTAAAAGCCATGTAGTCTGGGTACTGAACTAAACAACATTACTAATCACTATTTGCTGAAAATATTTACATGCATTGCAATCTTTTATCTTGCTGTAACATACTAGATGCACTCAATAAACAATATATTGCAAATCCTTCATTACAATGTATATCTAGATGGAGCAAAACTTAATGCAAATATATCAAAAGTTTCCTTCATTAAGATTAAATGCTTTATTACTTTCCTCTATTATCAGTCATTATTTTCAAAAGTAATCAAAACAATATTTAGCTACCCTGTATAATGTATAATTTATATGCCAACTTCTTAACCAATCAAATTTCATGATGTCTGTAAATAGTTTAACCCAGAACACATCTCTAGACGCACTCTGATTTAACCCATACTAGAACTTCTTTGTGTGTTTATATCACACTCCCATTAGAACCATATTTAATTTTTGAGGGGGTAATCCCCAAAGTAATAACATGTAAGAACACACACATATATAT
>NNCF01127607.1:275897-341748 GCA_002313205.1 Laupala kohalensis | reverse complement strand
AAATCATATATTGTGCGGAAGACTTCCAAGGTATTTCGTCAATTATGTTTTTGTATTGTAAATAATTGTAGTTTATTTTACTTCTATGAAAAAAGTTGTATGTATTACTTTTATAATTTCTTTCTCTTCTTTGAGTATCTTTTGTAAATGATTATATCAATTGTTTATATGTGTGTGTCCTGACTGTTGGATTCCCGTGGTTCCCATCGGCGCTCATTGAATCGATTGTTCCAATAAACGTAAAATATACTTTACCGCTAAATTAAATAATATAAAAAGTATTAAATGATTTTAATAAATAATATTGCGATAACAAAACACAAATAAATAAAATTACAATAATTTAAAGTTGAAAACAAAGATTGGCAAATCTAACAATAAAATTGCAGCTAACCATTCAATGAGAGTGAATGCCAGGTAGTCCTCAAAGGAATTCCAATTTCACTGTATGCACAGTTCACGGATCTACTTAAGAGCACTTGAAAGACGTACGGGCAAAAACCTCACCTCATATTTGTATATAATTAATAATTTTTTAAAAATATATCGCCCTATTGAAATTGAATGAGACATAGGATACTCCAATTTTTGGGATACGGGGCGGGATGGGAAAAAATCGGGACCCCAGACTGCCTGGGAGTGGCATCCGGGAGGCAAAAGGAAGAGAAGGTCCAGAATGACCATTGCAATCTTAGTACAGCAATCTAAAGCAGCTCGGCTCTCTAGACCAGGGATGACCATAACTGCCCGTCGCGGACATTACGCGAGCATCCGGAGTGCAACTTCTATTAGCCACCTCGCTGAAGGAGGGAATGACCAGACGCATAGTTGTGGGGGACATTCAGCGCTGCTTATCGCTTTCTTATAGCAATAATAGCCGTGCAGATTGTTTCACGTTCCATTGTGTTTGGAAGCATTTTTCGAAGAAATTGTAATTTGTTGAATAATTGAATATATAACAATAGTTCAAGATGTTGATTTTCGTTAATCGAAGATACGTAAGAGGTTGTGTTCTTATTTTCATCTGTTTTTTTCCAGAATCTCACAAACACCTTCCAGATTCTAAACTGTTATTTTACAACGGGCAAATAGATGTGCGCAACTTGGTGCACGGTTAAACGTGAATAGTGTGCAAATAATTTTGTAAAATTTTCATTCAAAAGAATCATAAGAACGTGATAGAGCCCCTTACTAACAGTTTCTAAGCTTGAACTCGTACTTTATATCCGTGCGTGGAGTAGAATGGTGGTACTGGAGTCTCAATTCCCTACCTCCTTCTTTGCTACACGCAGTTGCCCGTAGCATTCGTCGAAGGGTAATTTGCTGATCACCTCTGCTCTAGCCATGTATAATGAAGGAAGGAATCAACACTGAGCCGTTATAGGTCGAAAATGTCCCAACAGAAGATCCTATAATTAAGAAAATAGTGATCCACAAAATGACGAAGTTAATCTCATTAAAAGACTGATCAGCAGGAAAGCGACCAATTATTTGTGGAACATCGTTCATTAGAATTTTATTTCTTTGCATGTAATATTTACCTTCTATACACACCATCAAAAAGCTAGTTCAAATGTGATCTATTCAAGAAAGAATGTCTTTTGGTAACTAGATGGGGTAACCAACCTGCAAGTCCAAGTAACGTTGGCATCCAGTCGGTGATGTGCATCAGTTGGTTGGCGACCCGTCGAGGTTTGCGCAGAGTGGCAGACCACACGCAAGCGGGCACTCGCACGCCACCCTCCCACGGTGTAGCCTTAACCTGCAGTATTGAAACAAAATAGAGTCCTTAATAAACAGAGAAATGTAATGAGGAATTTCTCACAATTCCGGAAAATACTACGCGTAGTTCATCATAGTGGTCTGAATCAGCTGTACTTGGTCACATGATTATGTCAAGTCTCCCTCTTTCATCCACCTATAAAAGATGAGAACCGCGGGATAACTGGAGTCAAAGGGACTATGAGAAATAGTGAGTACTAAACTTGGCACTTATTAAGGCACTACAGAGGGGAGCTTAAGCACGACGCTATTTTTGTGTCACACTGACAGATGACGTGTCAAGTACAACCGTTAGCGTCGCGCTTCGTAATATTTGCTTATTATTACAAATTACTAGCATATATCTTCAAGATCTTGAAAGTTTCAATGAAAAAATTAACTAAGGTTATGTTGAATGGAAATGTTTTGTTCAATGAAAATGGGAGACGGGACAGAGATTCGAACTTCGGAATTTCAGCTTAACGCGCTGATGCGCTCATCAACTGCGCCTCCCCATTCACCTCTAGGCCCCGTCTGCCATTGACATTCAACTTCACCGCAATTTAAGAGATTTCTGTATATAAGGTTATGTGTTTTAACTGCAATTAAACAAATGCAAATGTATATTGACTATGAATAAAACACTTGGTTTTAATTCTTCGATCATTTTTTTACACTAATATTAAAATGAACACAATTACATCTTTTTCTTGCACTAGACGTAGAAAGTGACGATGGCAAACGAATATAATTACATACTTTTTCCAGAGTTGGAATTGGTTTCGTGCTAATGGGATATAATATTCGCAATATGATGAAAATGCAAGTCGTCTCTCTGCAATCATAATTTTTTTCAATTATTTAAAATTAAACTAGCAATGAGCAAGTTTAGCGCAATGTTCACAATACCCCAAATGCATCACCATAGAAGAAAACGGGCGGTTTCGTATGCCTATCTTTATAGAGCTCTACTCTTATGAGAAATCATGTTCTCTAAAGTTGTGGCCTCGGTTGACGGCCCATTTTTATTAAGGACTCTAAACTGAAGCGCAGACTAAAGAAGAGAGAGGTCAGTTTTAGTTCTTTCAAATGTATTGAACGAGGTCAACAATGTAGTGCCAATAATATTCTAAGTAGCGAATGATCTTAGCCGTCCCGGCGATCTGAGAGAGATGTTAGTTGCACCCTCTTACCCCTATACTTATCAACTTTGTTCATCTTTTGTTTAATATTATTAACGTAAATATCTACACATGAATGAAGAAATGAAATAATTCTTTATACAATGTTTGGCTATAATATACATTTTGTTAATAAACATGTGAGTAAATGACAATAAAAAATGTCTTCAGAGGGTGTCTTCAACGTCACCTGCCTGACTATTCACTCTCACGCGACCCTAAATCTGGCTCTGATTAGTAATAATGTCAAGTTATAACTGAATACAGCTAACTAATTATATCTTCGCGAATTGGTCAAGTGCTCATCTTGAACCCACTCACCAGAATGCTTGCTATTCCACTTGTCGAATTCTCTCATACTCAGTTTCATTAATAGTTTAATTAATACTCAGTAGCAATCCGACGACAAAAGTAGCATACACAACCCTTAGGACTCTACTGGGATATGCATCGGCAGGATGGGATCCATATAGAAAATATCAAATAGAAGAATTATAAAAAATTCAGAGAAAGGCGATTAAATGCATACGCGTGGGCAATGCGAATAAATGCACAAAAGTAGAACCTCTCCAAAATTGTTGGAAAAGAGACGACTGGGTGTCTGTTCAGCATACTTAAAAACGAACTAGCTTGACGGGATGTTAACACAAGATTAGAAAACCCGACTAGATTGGGTAGAATAGATCACTTTTTCAAAATTAGGGAAAGGAAACGAAAAACACAATAGGAAAATACTCGTTTCTCAATAGGTCAATCAGGGACCGAAGCAATTTACCTGCAGATGTCATGGGAATGCTATCAGGTTCAGCAAGCTCTCTTAAATTCAAAAACTCTCTTGTTTTAAGAATTCCAGAGGTTTTTAAATTTTTATTTTCCATTTATTCACCAGACGAATATCCTCCCAACTTAGGTATTTTCATATGTATGATAATGAATTTTATGATATGTTTCTTATGTATTACGTTTATTTTGTTCTGTGTATATTTTATTTGAAATTTTGTATTTCTGTAAGGTGGTTTTAGGTATATGTTATGTGATTTCTACATGTATTCTTTATGTGTGCTTCCACCGGGAGAAAACTAAACTGCAGTAGTAAATTCTATTATATTCTATTTCGCAATACCATTGCTTTGCTAGTGCATCGGCAAATAATGTTTATCAGGAATAATTTCTGCTATTATATCGTTTATTAGTATTCTGAAGAAGAGCATATTCCTGAGAAAGAAAAAAAACAATTTATTTGAAGAAATGTTGAAATCACTTGCATTGATGATCGCAATAATTTTAGAAAGGTGAATAACTTCAAACGCCAATTCATTCGTTACAAGGGTTGTTATAATTTTACACAAGTGAATTGTTTCAATAACCCACTTTAAAAAGAACTTAAAACACCGTATTTAAAGTTCACTTTTCGATATGCCTGTGATGCAGGATGATGTAGTTTGATTCGTACAGATTATTTTATTAAATTTGTAACTCATTAAAATTTCGTAACCTTGTAACTGAACGTTTCATTGATATACAATGACTCGATTTGACATTTTGATTCCATTGACATTTTTGCTACAATTTTAATAGAATAAGAATAACAATTTTGTTTTCCGATCACACATTTACGAAAGCTATTATGGTAGTCCAAACCAATTTTTGATATCTGTGCTGATCTCTACGAATGGGCCTCGGAAATCCAATTCTATTCTTTCGCGATGATGTCCGATGTCGTATGAGTGTGCACGTGTGCACGATGTTGTTCTCTCGTTATCTCACCAACAAATCGATGGATTTAAACAAAAGTTTGTTCGTATTTTTTAGTAGAGTCCTTTTTGTGAACAGCTCATTCCCAAATCATGCACATACGCCTTTCCGATTTTTGAAATTTTCAATATTTTGAACGAAGTTTAAGAACGAAGATGAATGTTTAATATACATACAAGTCTGCATACAGGTTGCCCAAACATTTTCGTTCGTTACGCGTGGAATTAAATCGCAAAATGTCTATCTTAAGAGCGCATATTTTGAAAGTGTCCGATTAGTGACGTTCAAAGAAGCGAGATTTAAGATTTTGAATTGCATTATTTTAGGATAATTGTAAAAATAATTGGTATCTTTGTCCATTTTAAGTAGACAATACTATATTTGAATTAAAAAATGGTTTTTCTTCCTTCACGCAACATTGCAACCAACTTTTGTGGTCATCATCAGGTGTATAATAATAGAATAATTTCTTTTGTTACAAGCGATTTCTGCTTCGCTCTAATGAATACTCTATCAGCGACGGAAGTGTAGGAAGAAATTCCGACCCTAGCACATCTGCTGAAATGTTTTCTTGTGTGTGTGTGTGTGTGTGTTCCACTTACGTTCCAACTGAAAGTCTACACGTAATATTAGGATACATTCAAAAATATCATGAATAAATGGAAAATAGCAATGTTTTCGATCTTATTAATTTACATTATTTCATCTGACTTCGACGTGAATGAGGAACTTTCAAAACAATTTACGAAGATTTCAAAATAATTTACTAAGACTTCTGAGAGTGAGGCACACAGACACTTTCGTGTGAAGAAACTTGTATACGTTCACAAATTGCTTGTTTTTTCCTCCTAAATTGTTTCTCAATTTTAAACCAACAAACAAGTGGAGGGTATCTTTTCAATGTATGCAATACTTGCAGGTGAAGAAACGAGGAGTTTATACGAAGCGGATATCTTCAACTAAATACAGAGAAACTTCAGTGTTGACAGAAAATTAGCCGCAATATTAGACAGCTGATCATGAATAAATGAAATGCTCAATAAAACCCAAAATTCCCAACTGAACCTAAAATATCCAATTAAATCCCGATTTTCCTCTGGGCAAGTTTTTCTTAATCCGAGCTTTCCTCAATTCCTTTTCTTTGGATTATTTATTTTCCCATTGATGTTTTGACAGTAGCGTAGTCGTGACTTTGACAATATCTAGGTACAAAAGATAATTTTTTTGCTGGGAAACTGATTTTGGTCAATACTAAAACTTACTGGAGTAGGCACTACATTAGAACTCTCCTATGAACTAAATTAGTTCATGTTTCGCGGAAAGTTTAAATAATCCCTTGTGTCCCCCTCTCCCCTAATAAATAGGAGATAGTAAAAAAAGGCTGAATTGTCGTATTCCGGTTAAAAATCATTTTGTTGTCTGTAGAGATCTCTTAAATAAGGCAGTAAAATTATATTTGTTAGCACAGTAGATTCGAGACTAAATTTAAATTATCTACTGCGCAGTGAACATATTAATTGCTCATTATTTTTGGTTCATTTTTTCCACCCTCATAAACACCACGCATGGTCATCACACCATCATATCGTTGGCCACGACATTTTCGCAATAAAAATCGGTTTCCCTCAAATGATTTTCTGTATCTCTCGGAATTTATATTTCTAGTAGTGGCCTCCCGTTAAACCAACAGAAGTCTCATTAATTTTAGTTTTGATAGAATTCTCAGAGATATTTTGCTGCACTTTAATGTAACTAAATGAGACATGATCTCTTAAGCTATAAAAACATTTCCTCGAACACATTTAAGGCATATTTAGCACAATACAGCAAACTGGCTGTTAATAATGATAAGTCATTGCTAAGCAAGACGAAATACGGTTCAACAATGCATGACGCGTTATTGTAAAATTCTCATTACGAAACCGAAAACCTTACGTTTTGGTCAGAATTTTTATTTCTCTACATCACCGACGTTTCGACAACGAGCATTGTCTTCATGAGGGCTAAATAAAAATTATGACCAAAACGCAAGGTTTTCGGTTTTGTAATTCAAAATAGCTGCTAACAACCCTTACTTAAATTCTTATTATTTTATTTTTATGAAGTAAGAATTTGTACCAAAATATACGACTTAACATATACTTAAACATTTTTGAGTACATTAAAAAGAATCGTTAAACTAATATTACGGAACCGAACCCTTTACCGCATGCCATTACATCAAGTAACACCCATGAACCACCCTTATTATTACCATTCTTAGCAATTAAATTGTCAAGTATAGAAAAAAATCTTAGACCGTTCACGGTTAATCAATGTGTGACTTAATACAGGAGAGAAACTCAACTCTTGCTTCTCGTCTTAGATTATTCGAAGAGCAGGTTCTTCCATTCAATATGTGTTCAACCATTTTTCTGATATTTTTCAAAACAATTAAAATTAATTTTCTCCGAATTCCGTTCAACATTGAATTGTTTTTCTGAAAAAGGGAGTAAGAGGCTAAGTAATGTATTATTAAATTATAATCTTACAAATAACTATATTGTACTCGCAAAGTTTCGTCTACATGTTTGCGACTACGTTAGGTGTTTCTCAATATTATCTATACATTTACATGGATATTCGGCATCCGCTACAGGAAATGTGGACATGTTTATGGAACTAATCAATACATTTACGTGGATACATGGTATATTATTGTAACAAAATAATTAGGTAATTAATTAGGAGTGTCTTGGTAATCTAGCCCCACGTTGTAACATAATGAGGGGATTTAATTAATGGCGTCTTGGCGAACTTACCTGGCCCACTCAGCTATTCACCAGGAATCACCTTCTCAGGGATCTATGACTGAATTTGGAAGGGCGGGGTTCGGCCCATTTATTATCATAAAATACACAAGTTAATCGTCTAAGGAAACCACAGCTTCGATAAAATTGGTTTTATTTAACTAACATCACATAACCTAATCCTTTACACTTACTCATGCACATAATCATCCCCAAATATTCCCCCCAAAATCACACGTTTCTCAAACTTATCAATTCTTTTTACAATAAAGTGTTGGTAGCATACGAGTCCCAACATAATTGACTTCTTACTTAAGTTAATTGACACACATTAATTACCGACAATGCTAGTCCTCTGGTCGGTATCATTGGATTTACATAAGTTCTATCATTCTATTCACGCTTGAATGATTTCTGTTAATCACTTGTCGCTTTAGCCAAGATACTGGGCGCAGCCAGTCATGCCAATTACCTTACTCTATCATCATTAGAGATAGACTGCCAGTCGTCAAACAGCATGGGCGTGTCGGGTACTTCCGGGATCAATGACCCAAAACTCCTAGGTCTCTGCTTCCCCGTCCTACAGATGTTGGTCGCCCGCGCTGGTGTCTAAGACCGGTTGCCCTAGCGCCGCCTCTCGAAAACCATTTAGCGTGGTAACCAGTCGGCTCGAAGTTATTTTAATGACCTAATTGCAGTTCTTAGCCATGTTAGTTACTTAGTAGAGTTCCGTCACTTGAATCGAACATAAACTGCAAAATCGTCCGAAGAGCAAAATGAATCAATGACTTAATGATCCGTTGATCATTGAGTAAGAACACGAGTTCACTGTTCTCCACATTAATGAGGTGAGGTAACTGAGTCATCGCTCAAAGTGATCTCGAAATAATCATCTCCTCTCTAAAAGATCAATAATAAACTCCATGAATGATCTCGTAATAATGATGCTCGTAATACTCGTAAATAGTAATTTGCTCTGATGAACAAAGATATGCTCAATAATGCTCTACTCTGCTGAATAATGATGAATAATGATAGAATGCTAAATAATCTCGAGCACTTCCGCGCTTCTCGTTAAGTAAGATGTTTCCCCACCAATTCCCAAAACTTGGTGAGGAAAACCACGCCCATTCCTGTCACGTGCTATTTTGGGTCAATAATTAGGTTTCCACTCCACGTGGAGTAATTTTGATATGGTTAATTTCTAGTGACGTAGGCTTGTTCTGGACGAATGGCAAGGCCCCCTTTTTAACAACCTAAGTATTTTTCCATCGCCGTCACGGCACGGTCCCGTGTCTTCCGCCCCTTCTCAGGAAATTTTTAACTTAGGACAGCTGTCCTTGTCTTCTTTTGTCATTTGACACTTCTTTATATTATAAAAGAAACCCTGACCTCTCTTCCCCATGAGCGTTCTCTTGTCCCCTGAATAGTTCTGTCTGCCGTCAATCATTTCTAATGTACATCTTCTACGATGACCAAAGCCACTTGCCCACTGTCTTGCACTATGTCAATTGGCATTACCCCCAATGGGTTCCTCTGTCTTCTTCGCTTTACTTTTTTTTGACTGCTTGTGGTTCTGGGTTTTGTCTCGAAATAACCCAGGCCGTCCTCCAGAATTTCTATAGCGTCCGTTCCCTTGCCTTTGTAAAGTTAATGTCAGGACTGCCTCTGTTTAATTTTTCCCTCCTCAATTGTATTTTCTCTTCTTTAACTTTCGCTCCCCGCGAGCTACTGCGTAGGATGTTCCTACCCTCGGCGGATATTTTTGTTGCTGTATTCAGACGAACCTTCGGATCGGCCGCTGCCTTGAACCCAGCCAGCCGTCCCTTTTGTATTCTACGTGCGTTTCTCTAAATTCCAACTTCGTCGGGTGCGCAATGGTTTATTTATTATTCTATCTCTTTTAATATTTTTCCCAATAAGTTTTAATTCAACGTAATGAATTAATCATTCATTACATTATTGAGAAACACCTGACGGAAGTAGCAAACCGGTTGAAATTTTGCGAGTAAAACAGTTATTTGTTCATAAAAGACCTTAACAGTTTCTAATTTAATAATACAACGACGGTAGACATATATAGCACTGCTATTAAGTAATGTATCACTACAATAAAACTAAGAAGGGTTTCACTCACCCCCTTCAAGGGCCAGTTGGAGCCATGATTGGCATGAATGCCGCGCGTGGGCGCGCCGTTGTCCGACAAAAAGAGCACCACGGAGTTCTCCAGCATCCCACGTTCCTGCAGAGCCTGCAGCACCGCACCAACTGATTGATCCAACTCGTGCAGCATCGCTATGGTCCAGTAACAATGAAATAATGACAAGGTACAGACCTCGACATAGCAAAAAAAGAAGCCCCTCGAAGATAATCAAACAAAATTAGTGAAAAAACTCGAGATAACTTGATAAATAGTGAAGGTTGTAGCTGACGTAAAACCTTTATCAAAAGTTAAAGACTCATGAACTTCTCAAATGAGGCATATAAAGAGGAGACGTTCTGACAAAAACACTTTTTTTACGGCAGACATAAAAACTGATAAAACGTCATAATTGGTATTGAAAACGTATGGAGAAATCATCATAGATCACTTGTTTGATGATGTAACTAATGGTGCTTTAAAAAAGTTAAATTATATCAAAATTTCTGGTGTTCTGTTGAAACCATTGTGAGTACCAAATATAATATGGTTAGGTGTTCTGTTGAAACCGTTGTAAATGCCAAATAATTAAACTATTGAGAATGTTCAAATAAAAGAAAGTTCAATGTCCAAATATATGATTCCCAAAAAAAACCTAGAAGTACCACGTATAGTACCCTCGCATGATGACCATATCTAGTCTCGCGTTACGACTAATCATTGAAAAAATATGAATGAGTATTAATTTTTTAAAATCTGAAATATTTGAAGAAAAATGTAATATTTTTACGGGTTTTTGTCGATACGTTAACTGTATTGTTTATAAAATAATCTAAGAGTGCCAAAATAATTCTTAATTAGCGAATCATCATTGTTGTGTTTGTGACATTGAATAATTTCTACTTGCAAATTATGAGTTTTTTTCTTTCAAAAACACTGCTAAAAGGGCCAGACACATTATTAAGATATAAAATGTATACTGTCGTACTCAGAAGGATGCCATGACATTATAATTAAAGTTATACCAGTCAGTAGAGTGATGTGCGTGGCAGCAACGCGTGTGACTAATAACGCGAGTGATGCATGTATTCGATTAGCAGTCTGGGGTAAACCACGCAGAAAATAACGAACCATGTAGGAATCCTACGAACCACTTTTTCGGAATCAGAGACTCACAAAACGGATATTTCCGTCAGAATTTTGCGACCGAATGTTTTTCATGATTACAATACGTCCTATACACTACGTAAATAAATAAAAACGGAAGCTTAAAACACAGAAATGTCATAAATACGTCGTGTTTGGGTTCATTTTTATTTGAGTTATGTATGGAATTCAACATTTTATAAAATAACAGGAATAAAAATATAAATCAATTAATAGCACTTTAAATAATTGTCCAGTAAGTGACTCACAAAATCCATTTGCGGCAGGTCAGTCGGTTAGCATTGAGGGTGAACGGCGTGGCGGCAAGCCATGAGAACACGCAGTGGCGGATCTAGACCGTAATCAAGGGGGCTAACAGGAAGCATTTTTGTTTAAAAACTATGGTTTTACAACACAAATTTTATAAATATTACCTTTGAAGAAAATGCATCAAATAAATAATTAACAATGAAAATTCTGGTATTTATAACAATAATAACTATTTTTTAAAGTTATTAATCTGGAATTTTTAAAATCTAGTATTGTTAATAATTATTATATTATTAAAAACAATAATTATAACTAATAACAATTATTAATCTGGTAACACTTTTACAAAGTATGCCATTTATCTACTTCAATTTTATCTGTTAAGAGTTCAGGTCCAACAGGGGGGGGAGGCTAAGGGGGTTATAGCCCCCTTCCCTTAGAGCCGCCACTGAGAACACATACAAAGTTTTAAGTTTAATTGTAGGTTTAATTCTTAATCCATAACAGACCATCAAGAAATGTCGAGATTAAGAACTCCGGATGGAAGAGTTTGAGATTTCTCTAATCCATCTACTCCCTTCTTCAAATTAAAAATCTTCCCCGACCCCTTTAGACCTCTCGACCGCTCTAAGTATGAATATAAAATAATACAGAAATGTATATAATATTGTCGTGTTAAATGATTATTTGTTAATTTAGCACAGATCTCCCCTCTTACTTTGTACGTGGGTGATGAGAGTGCCCTTTAATTTGTAACCTCTGTGCTTTTGTTCTGGGCAATAGTTAACTGGTACTCAGTAGACACTTTCAAGAACCAAAGTCACACGCTACAATGTATTTGTTATCATATTTAAGCATCTTGATAACTGGTGGCAATTAATTAGTTAAAACTGAAAACATTCAGTTGTAATTAGTTAAAACTGAATATCACAATGTGTGAAATTAAAGCATATTTTAAGGAATTTCCTGTAGATGGCACTGGGGGTACAGAGGGATCTTCAAAACTTCCGGAAAAGTTTAATTTTGAATTAAATGTGGTTCCACTCGAGAGAAAATTCTGTAAGTCACTAGAATACAAAGGTACCAAAATTTTCAAATTGTACTCGAAACAAAAAGTTATTGGAATTGATTGAAATGTTACAAAAATTCTAAAAAAATTCTAATTTTTTAAATTAAGAGCTTTCGTCGTAACTGATTGCTGTCTACAATTGGCCTTGGGTCAAAAAAGGCAATTTTGTTTTGCTGTCAGCACAAACTGGAGCTACTGAAGGCACTAATGGTTTCTAGTTTTTGGCTTAAAATATTCTCTATTTATCGCAATCCACAGACTATAACAATGCTTAACTTTGTTCACATGAATGAATTTCCCAAATTTTTGGAAACTAGCACTTACGAACGTTCTATCGAATTGGATTATCGTTATATTTTATAATATAATAAACATCCATTGAGAAGAATTAATATCGTGATGCCGTAATTTGAACATAACATGATGGTTTAACCTAGGGACACAGGTTTAAAAAATAAATCCGAATTTTCTCTACAACTTTTTTCAATTAAAAGTTTACCGGTACTTACAGCGAATCGCACTGGCATAAAAAAGAGCACTGAGTAACCTCACCCGCATAGTGACGACGTTCGGGATCCTTGATGTGCGCATACAGCGCCAGTGTCTCCTCAGGCGCTTGCAAGGGATGTTCGTAGTTGCCCGCGTGCACCGCCAGGTGCGCCAGGTACAGGAAGAGCGGACGGCTGACGTCATGGGTGAGCACCAATCTAATCGTTTCTTGCGTGAAGAGACGAGTGGAGTAGTGACCCTCTGCATCTCGTGCCACACTCATATTACGCCTCATGTCGTAGCCCTCATACGGCGCGAACTGACGGGCAGAAGAATGCGCTTCAAGTACTTAAATAGAAATACTAACTCACCAAATAATCATGGCGTGTAACAAAGAGGAAAAGTATACTAGTCTCAGCAAAGTCAGTGTTTCCCAAATTTATTTGGCGGTGGAACACCGTTTTAGGGAATACATACACAACACTTAAAGCTACAATGAAAAATGGCTACATTTTAATGGATGCTTTAATTGTCTCGTCAACCTAAAAACCCGGATTTAAAAGAACGTTTAAAAAATTTTTTATTTGTTTTGCTGTTGGCCAAATAATTACGAATATTGAGTTCTGCAGTATATTCAAATACTCCTATGAATTTTAATTGAATGTCTGTGAACTATTCTTGAAATAATAACTCACTACTTTTGAATAGATATTAATTTGAACTTCGTTTCAGGTCTCTATATCTGAGGAATTGTTGGCACAATCCCGACATCAAATTTCTTTAGAATTGTTTACCTGTACCTGAGGAATAATTGGCACAATCCCCACATTAAATTTCTTTACTATTATTCTGATTTTCAAGTGGTTCGACGTGAATTATTTTACATTTCAAAATAACTTGAAAAATATTCGAAGTATATGTACGAAAAGTATTATTTCTTAAATACTTACAGTCGATTGCACGTTGTGTGAGTAGTAGTCCTGGTGACCATTCCAGTACCCGAAATGTGAATCAAAGCCACGGTAGGTAGGCGTGTATTCACTCTTGAAGAAGCCAAGATGCCACTTGCCCACGGCATGCGTAGCGTATCCCAAGTCTTTGAGATATTGGGGCAGAAGTCGCTCGCGTAATGGTAGTCCCCAGGGCTCGGGCTCGAGAATTACATTGTGCTGCATTCCTAACGGGAAATAATTAGTGGAGAGATCTTAATGGCAATGAACATTTACTTTAAAAGAAGGTACGTCGACTAACGAAGGTAATTCGTCCCGGAATCACGTATGTCGAAAACGCAGATATCCGAAATGTGATATCTCCTAGCTCTCTATCGAAAATTGTTTGATTAATTCCGAATGCTTTTCATGATTTAAGGGTAATTTTACTCTAATAATAAAAAATATTATACCTAAGATTGAACTAAGAGTTAATTTTTAATTCTAAACTCATATAAAAATTTAATCGAATAAGAGAATACAGAAACAAATGTATCTTTTGTATTCGATACTTTTGTATTCGATGATTGCAATTTTTAGAAATTAACTAACTGAAATAAGTGAGTTAATGGTATTATTTTTTAATTTTTCTCATTTCCTGATTGGTTTGGAATTTTTCTTTTGATCCAATCTTTGTTAAATTGCAGTCAGAGTACTGTCCACCTTAGTTACAACAACTTTCTTCTCTTCTGTGTCCCTTTCACTTCGCACCTAGAACTTGGGATCGGGAAGGATGTATTGAATGGACATTACTGAAATGGAGGGAAGACCCATGGAATACGGCGTCACCACCACAGACTTACACCTACACAATACCACTGTTACTGACATCGAGACTACGCGACTATGATACCCCAGCTTGCCACCATGTTGTAGTTTCCCGTATTTTCATTACTAAAAATTCCAGAAGGTTTCACAGGATTATATTTGATTGAACATAAACATAAATATTATCGGGACCGTCACAAATCCTGGGGACCCCACTTCACTTGGGTTGCTAAGAATCTCTTACCTCCATCGCGGATGAATTCAAGCTCGGGGCACCGTTTCGGGAAGAGGATAAATGCGCCCACGGAAGAGAAGTGCGCCCGCCCTTAAAAATAAGCTACTAGAAGTTCAAAAAGAAACAGCGGAGAAGACAAAAATCTCCAATCTCATGACGAAGGCGCTGCAAATAAAGTGCAGAAAGACGTTTGGTTGTGCTGTTGCAATCAATATCATTGTGAGATAATTTCATACTCCTTTTTTTAGGGAGTACTGAAGATCACTCCATCAGTGGTATAATTTCTCATGTATGCAACTGTTTTAAATCTTTGGTATATTTTGCACTGACATACCCTCAACATTAATTAAACTTCTCTTCAAAATTATGACATTTTTTACGGAATGTCTTCCTCAGAACAAATCTCGCCCGCTCCTTCCCGGTTGAATGGGTGTTACTGTATTTGCGCACTGATAATTCATGGTCTGCGCCCTCTTTGGAGTCCCAGTCCGACCCTGGATGAATTTGAACTTCATCACCATCGAGAGTATTCGTTTCAGCGACACCGAAAACTGTGGATTCGACTCTAATATCTATCGTTTCCGATTATTTTTACATGCGTTGTTCTCTTCTCATCCCACCTCTAAGAATGCTAAGGACGTCTATGCCCCGGGACGGCGCCTCTCATATTAGTCTTTTCGATTAATTATATGTCAGCCTCTTCCCACCCACACTTACTCTCATGGGTATTTGGACTTAATCAGCATTGAAAGTGACAATATGCATCTCAGCGACCCCACAAACAACGGATTCGATACTTATATTGATCGTTTTGGATAATTTTTACATCTCTCCTTTTCTGTGTTTGTCCCTGTCGTGAAAGTGGAGGATAGTAACAATTATTCCCACTCTCCTAATGTGAATTAATATTGCTTTTTTTTCTTCTATGAAATGTCAATTTTTTCGGATACAAAAATATCATAAAACTGTGCGTGGTTCTTCTTTGGTAAACTCAAAAGTTGGGGCTGGTGACAATGACGGGGAGAAACAGTACTACTATGTATTGCATTATTTTTTAACTTACAACAAAGAGCATTTTATATATTGAAGCGAATTCTAACAAGTACTTCGAGTCCAAAGGTTGAATAAAATGTAAAAAGAACAAACATTATGAATACGGTGAATGGATTTAAGAGAAATCCAGAGTCTCTGCGATCAAGGATTTTGTTTCGATTTTGTCGATGACATTGACTGTAGATGGAACGGACTTTCTTCTCGCTCTAGTGACTAACCGCTCATACGACAGCGCGTTTTCGGGTTTTCCCGGTCCATGTTGGCCTTGTTTTCGAGTTGTGTGTCATTCCAAATGGGTGACGAATCACGTTTCACATTCTCATATTCGTTAAGAAGTGGAGGTATTGAAACGATGAAAAAATTAAGGGAAAACTTGAATATTTTCAGAGGAATGCAGTTTTAGTGATTCCGATAGTGGAAAGGTTATTTTCAGACAATACTCTTTGCATACGCATATTCTTGAGGATCGATTGTGGCGGTAAAGATTTCGTTCATATCAACGCAGCCTTAACCTGCAGGCAAGTTGTACCCACTCCAACGTTCAATAAAAAGTTTGATGTAAAATGTATTATTACTCGCGGGCCTTATGGACCGCTAGTTGGTCAGCGCTGGTCTATATCATTCATTTTTCGCACTAAGAATTGCTCTTAATAACTGTTCACCAATTCAATATAATTAAATTTCCTCATTTCTACTTTGACCGCTCGATAATGGATTTTTAACCTATTTTTTCTGATTCGCAAATTTTTCGTAATTTATAATAATATTGTTAATTTTGTGACAATAGACCAAATTAGTGTCGATCTCGAGTATTATTCGTAAGTAGGACAATAATTGCGAAAAAATTTCTGCTCAGAACTTGTTCGCACTGAGGACAATTAAAAGGAAAATGCTATTAGAGTTTTATCAAGTTACATTTTCCCCTTTCGAATCCAACCCAGCCTAGATCGCGCACTCGCTATGATCAAGCGCACTTCCAAAATTCAGCTTTGTGCAACATTTCTCTATTTCTTCAATGAAATATATTAAAATTTTATATGATCTGTTTCAAAACATCACACATTTGTTTCAATTGGTCTGGAAGTATCTAACTGCCATTGCAATTCCCACTCAGAATCCTAAATAGGAATTGTCACGACGTGCATACGATACGCAATGAACTGAAAGTCTTTTTTAACATCCATCAAATAACTTGTGGAAAGCTGAAACTCATCTAACGAAGTTTACAGCAGAAAGATCAGAGTGCGAGCACTTAAACGGGTGATGTATACAACGTCATGTTTTGGTGATTCTTGCGGATTTACCTTTTGATGCAAACTAACATTTTTCTTGAAAATTATCCTGACCTTACTGTTATTGTTTCTAATTAACCACCCATATACCACTTAATTATTGTTGACTACCTGAAACCCTTTCGGAGTTTCTTTAAGAATGATTTTACAAAATTGTATTACTTTAATTTAACTTACAGGATTTTATTTATTTAATTTTACTTACACTCTTTCCCTAAAAGTTTTTCTATATATCTCGCAAATTAATACCGCATATTAATAAAATAACACTTGTAACTTAGTTAATCTGCTTTTATAGCTAGGTAAGAAATACTTTGTTGGTAACAAAATTTTATTTTACAAGTTTGTCAGCTTCAGTTTTTAATAACTTAATGTTAGTGAATTACAAGTAAATGGTTCGTAGAGTTGTAAGGATTCACTTGTAATTACAAGTTTACAAGTGAACCTGTGTAAAACGCAAATAACAGGATATTTTTACAAACTTGTGAAAATTTACCTGTTACTGACAAACTTGTACCCGTGACAATTTAGTCACAAAAGCCAATAGCTCCAGTCAGCGCGGCAGTGATTATCAGTAAATAATGAAAAATATTTCACAAAATAATACTGAGACATTACCAGCGTGGAATATGAATGCCAAGGCCAATAAAATTATCTTCAAGCTCCATATCCCAATTTTATGATTTTGGCCCTCACAGTAACACATACTTTATATACACCAGGAAAGTCTTGAATAGTTGTTTATTTTTTTAAAATACATAATGGTTCTATGACTGAATTGATGAATCATTCGAAGCATAATAAAACATATTCACATCTTTACTATCCACAAAGAGTCTCCATTAGATCTTTTTTCTTCTTATTCATTTTCTTTTGACTGAAGGGGTTCCAGTTTCACATTAGCAAATCTTAAATAGCTTGCCCGAGTATTTTAAATTCGAGGGAAGTAATAAGAATGAGGATTGTTAATTTTCTTCTTAAAAAAAGCCAGCTAATTTGTTAAAATCTTAAATCATATTCGCATTATTGGGGAAAGCATCCCTGCCCTTTCCCATGCTTTTTCATACCTCTCCTATTAGGGAAACTGATGATGAAATTGGCAGGAGGAGGAGTTTTTCATTTATGAAATATTTGCATGTACTCTTTTCTTCCAAATACAATACTAAGTACTAAATAAGATACGCAAGATTTAATTTTAAGAATTAGATTTAGTAACCTAAACACTTGACTCAAGTGTGATGAAGTCGGCGGTTCATGGTTACAGAAATATATTATTACAGTGTATTTTATCGTGAGATATACTTCGGGATGTCTATCGAGCTTCTCGTAATACGATCTTTACCTCAGGGATGTAGTTTACCCTGGCATCTTTCGCAGTTCACATCAAGTGTTGGGAAATTTTATTATATTAACTTATTAATTTATAATATATTTCATTAATTCAAGTTAACGACCTCTTTTTAGACAATAACTTATTATTTCACAGTTTTTTCACGAGGTTTCGACTTTTATTCGAGTCTTCGGCAGGTACAATATCTTTAAATTTGGACATTTTAATGTAGTTTATAAATCGACGCAACGAATATTGATAAATTTTAATTTATAAATAATGTCTCCATTAATTTAAAACGACGACGGTGACTGCGTGAGAGAGCAATGTTTGTAGAAGGAACGGTGACGGAAAAAAGGCGACACATAGGAAAAGAGAGAGAGAGCGCCGATGTCATTCATGTTTGTGGAAATTATTTGAGATTAATGTGCACTAACTAATTCTATCGCATGCCAGATGACAGAATCCCAAAGAAGCTATACAACTGGAAACCGTTGGCAGTTCGAAAAGCCGGGAGACCGAAGATTCGTTGGGTGAATGACGCAACACAGGATCTGCGTGAAATGAAAGTTGTTAATTGGCTGGATTGTGTGCAGAATAGAAGAGTCTGGAAGGAGGTGGTTGAGAAAGCCAAAACATTCCCTTGGAAGGTATAGCGCTTATAGAAGAAGGAGAACTAATTCTATTTGGGTGGGATACCTCGGAGTGCGAGAAGATAGTCTCACCAACCAACAACTCATCCTTCGTTAGACTTTAGGAGTTCATTCAATCTTGAGTGAGGAGACTGATACATTGTCATATTGTTTCCATGCATTTCATTTCAGGCAGGGGAAAATATTTCCTAATTAGCTTCCGCTGCAATCTCTTAACTAATGCTTGCAATTTTGGAATGGCAATAATAAATTGTAGCGTAATAACGCTGATTTAATCACAGATATGGTTTTAAAATAACAGTTCTCTTTCTTTGTCTTTACTGTGTAAATTAAGTTCTTTTTTCTCTTTGCTATACTTATGAGTGTTGTTGTGAAAATCCGAAGATTTGGGTATCGGGAGAAAGGTCCGCAAAAACATGTTTGTGAAAATATGTAAATGTGTTTTCTATTGTGTAAGGATGGTAAAAGGGGACATACTCTATCAATTTACAGCCTTATTGAGCTCTCCAACTTTTTTTCAAGCCCCGTATGTGTGAAAAACTTGAAGCCTCTTTGTCCACCTACTCTGACGGGGATTAAAACGCATATATAACTTCCAGATTTGAAGAGACATTTCAGCTTTCGACTTCATTGGCATTAAAGGCACTTCAATTTTTTTTTATTCATCGTATTGGCCGTTAGGGTAAATGGAAAGGTAGGGATATTGCGGGAAATTTTGATTTTAAAAAATTAACCGTTTTTGTTTAGTTCTGTGTTGGTAGAGGCTCAAAGGACCAGATATAACGTAGATTGATCTCTTGTTATTACTACTAAGTACAATCAATAACTGCACTATAAAAGAGAGATCACATCAAGGTCGCTAAGAGCTAGTTATGATACTGGAGCAGAAATTTCATCCTTACCTATCCTCACAGGGTATTTACTCGTGAGGAGAGCTGCGCGAGAAGGTGTGCACAGAGGCAACGCATAGTGGTTGTTGAGAATGACGCCATTGTACGCCAAAGAGTCGATATTCGGCGTCGGGATCTGATCCGAGCCATGGAAGCTCACATCGTTCCATCCCTGAGAACATCGTACATTAATATTAAATCTAGGTAATCAGTATAAGAATCGGTGTATTGAGATTTCTTATGCTCAAAAACCGTCGACAAAATCAAGTCACATTACAGCAATGGACTCAGAGAAAACATAACACATATCATCGTGGGAATAATGAATCTCTCCTTCCCAAGCCCTTCGCTCAAAGTATGTGGCTCGATGGAAGACCCTAAACCTCGAAATGGGGCAAAACACTTCCACATACTTTCTCCTATACTTTTGGCATGTATTAATTGTCATTGCCGATTAAAACCAGGTTAAATACTTAAAGAGTAGGTTAATTTGGTTAGCTCTTAAAAATGAAGCTGTTTTGTATGAGGTGTCTTCTTTTGGTTCAGTTCTCTGAGAACTCAGGAAATGTACATTTATGGTACATTTATAGCCTTAACTATGGCTTGCAATACTACCTTTTTAAAGAAAAATAATATTTTTACAATTTTCCGAGCATTTCAATTATATCTGTTTGCATAACGTATCTACAAAATTTATTAAAGAAATTATTTAGTGCATGAAATCTCACTGATACACTCGCAGAAGTGTTACAGAAAGAATCGTTTTCAAATCGCACTTTTTTTAAATTTAAATTTTCACATTTACTAAATTTCCATAAAACTATACCGTTGAAAGGCGTCTTAAAGACATTCATTTGATAATTCGATATTTGATACCGGTGTCACCAGACTAAATTTTAAGAGCTCACCAGAAAGCTGCGAACAACAAGTAATTGAAAATGCAACAGCTATATAGCAATAGCATTAAAACATCCCTGTCCATACCAACATCGTGTTTGCCAATTTAGCCTCTCCGCTCCTAGGCATCCTATCATCTAATTGTTCTCAATATTTAATATTAATTAATTGGCGCGGAAATAAAAATATTGTAATTAATAATTGTAAATAAAACACGAGAAAACTTAAAAGTTGTAAGAACACAATGAAAAACGTGATATAAATCAAGAACATTTGAATAACTACAAATAATTGATACAATATATTTTGTAACAAGAACTTACTTAAATTTAATACGTTTTTAGGTGAAACTTCTTCAAATTACTAGCAGTAACACACGCCAGGAACACATCCACGACAACAATATATCATATAACGATACATTCAATTATATTACCGCAAATACTGCAGTGTTAATAAATACCAACTTAGACAATAGAATTCGAAATTCAATACATTTCGACAACATGAATGTACATACCAAAAATCACTTCACTAATTCTCTATTGTGAAAATGCGGCGTATGTACTTTAAATAATTACTCACCGTCCTACAAATCGGATTGTACCATAAACGGGTATTTCCTGACTTCTCGGAACACTAGACCAAAAGAAGACAACTCAAACAAAACAGCTTTATTTGTAAGAGCGAACAAAATTAACCTACTCTTTAAGTATATAATTTAGTTTTAATTGGCAATCGCAATTAATACCATCCAATATACACAAAATAAGAAACCATAGATATACCATTTTGCTGTTAAAGACACTTCGCCAAACGTAGAACAAACCCATAGATGTACATATAAATAGAGTCCATGATCTCTGCTGTAGGTTATCCATGATCACAGATTATAGAAGGTACAGATTGTTCACTCCCATAAACCCAAGGGTTACCTTAGCTGCACCCCAGCTCACCACTGGGAAGACTAAGAACTATCGTCAAAACTACGCGCAAACCCCCTCCCAGCAGGCCCGGTTTCGATTCCCGGCATGGGAAGCTTTTTAGGGCTCTAATGACCTCGCTGTTGACGAGCCCTAAAGCGCCCCCCCCCAAAAAAAAAACCCTCCCTTTTCCTCGTGAGAGCAATTAAATTAATTTTTCCTATTTACTCCTATTAATGTTAATTCACGTTTGATGTTTTCTCTGCAGGCTTTTATCACAGAATTTGGCTAAGTAATGAAACATTTCTCATTTATTTTTACTACATCCAGGATTCAGATAGAATTGGAAAGTGGATAGAATGTTTGGAAATAGTAATGAAATTCACAGAAATACGTTTACAACATTTTATTTAATATTTGTATGGAATCACAAGACAATATATGTATCGTGCACACTTACATGTTAAGATGATTTATTATAACTTGTTATTCAACAATATAATATACAAACAACACCGTATGTATGAACATATTCACCTTTTACCATATGTGATAGTTCATTTGTAGGGGATTGTACTGATTCTGTATAGTGAATGTTAATTATTCAATAAACTCATGTACCAAAATGTCTTACAACAGAAAGGAGAAAACTAAGCTATTTTCATTATTTGTAATTATTGTATTTATTTATAATTGAAATAATTTAATAGTTATTGTTGAAATAAATGTGGTGTCATCGCCACCCCGGCTGCTACGCGTCCGGAATAGGACACTTTCTCCTGTCTCCCCTAAGTGCCCACCTGACCGGGGGCAACTCTCAAAACATTTGCGAGGCACAAGGGCAGCGAAGCCGGAGGGTATCCACCCTCCAGTCAGTTCTCGTTTCACCGCCTGTCCGCGCACACGCGCCTTTGCAACTCGCTTAGCGCAGTAGTAATAAACAAGAGCGTAGTTTTCTCCTTTCAGTTGTAAGAGGTTTTGACACATGTTTATTGGGTAATTAACATTCACCAAACAGAATCAGTACATTCTCCAAAACTATTTGAGATGAAACTAAGGTACATTTTGCGTGTATTTAATCTGAACTTTGCGAATAAGGAAGAGTCAAGGAAAGATAACCAAGTGATCTTTAAAATGTACACGATATCTCAAATCACTTTCCATGAAACTCTTCTGTTGAAATATTGATTCTTTTTATGAAAGAAAAAAATATGTCCTAGAAAATATAGTCGTAATGTACTTTATTACTACCGTTTCATTCTCTGTGTGTAGCTGCTTCTTCCCGCCTTGATTCATTCATTGAACTTAAAATGGCAGAATCTTTCACAGAAATAGTGGGTTGCGATGCATGTAATGTAATTGACTACATGCAATCTGAATTATCAAACTGTTTTTGCTCCAACATACTGAAGGTGTTTTCAAGGACGTCACGATTGAACCCTCACATCAATACAAAATTTTGATTAACCAACAATTTCTTGCACATACCAAAGAATTAATTCATCTTGTTCTTCATGAGGAATTAAAAGAAGAACGCTGCACTTCAGGGGCTGATGTCATGTCAGTTTCACCGACAGAGACTCTGGTATTGACAAATGAAGTACTCTCATGTGAAACACACCTACTACAATTGAAATACAATTATTTAATCTGAGGCTCCTCCTCAAAGAACAGAGGTTCATATTATTGTATTAGAATTTCATTATGTTTACTATAAAAATTCAATTAATTGATTGAAATAGTAATATGATTCATAAAATAATATTACCTTCTAGAAAAGTCTAGTTCCAACGTATCCACCTCATGATTAATGTTATACCGTATCGTTGAAACTGCATACGTATGCAACCTCCTTTTGAAAGTATCTGAAAGTTTCTATTGAGAAATGATTGCGGCATGCATACTTTATTTCTCTTCTTGAATCCTTCCACAGGTATTCCTCAATTTGCACCTATCAGTGACGGTGATAGCGGGCCCGCAGGGGCTAAGACAAAAATTAACAAATTTCTCCTGTTTCTCGACTTGAAAGAAAATGAAAAACAATTAATTATTGTCGTAAATGAATTACTTCAGCATAAGCTGTGTAGAAACTAATTTTCATAACCAGCTTTGTATAGAACATATGATTTAATTTAAATAAGGTCTACATTTTTACAATTTGGTTACTAATATATTTGTAAGTCAGACAGGAAGTCCAGTTTCGTGGGTACACGAATATTGGGTTGTTCGCTACTCTGGCTCTGCGCATCGCAACAGAAGCGTCGGAAATATCAACGAAAATATACTAAGAATTCTCTTTTGTGTTTCTTTTACCGGCAAAGAAGGAAATCAGGCAACGTAGGAAAGGCACTACGAAGTTACAACAACAGATATCTAAATAAACCATGAAAACAAAGACTTTTGAGTGAAATTATAAAAAGTAACAATAAGAAATAAAGCAAATTATGGTTTATACTGACTGTGATATGGTAGTTCATTTTATGTATACGTGATAAGTGGGTATAATTATACAAGCCAAGACACCAATTTTTTTTAAGAGGAGGGGGTCCCATGAAAAATGTTGCGAGGGAGCCCCCGAATTCTTACCGCCGCCACTGGTACCTATAAGAAAAAAACAAACAATTTAATGGCTCTATCGATATCAAAGTAGCATTAGGTAAAACATATTAATACCAAAACAAACTGTTACACTAGCTGCAACAATAAAGGATATTTGATAGAAAAGGAAGTAAATATTAATATGCAGAAGTAATTCTCATGTTCACAAAATATGCTAATCAAATACCTTTAACGTTCAAAAGTAACACTGTCACAATTACTCGTCTAATTCATTTTGGGATAAAATTCCACGGAAAACTCCATAACAGGAATTTTGTTTGTTTATAACAACCATTTTGAATAGAAATATTTATCAGAGGCAAATCTGACATTTAAAGCTAATGAACTGCATAGCACTTAAGTCCATTACAATTACAGAACCATTAGAATTATTACTTACCTTTCCTGATCAACAGGAAATTGAAATCGTGGAACACCGGTTGCAGACGTATTACTGCAATGGAGTACATCAGAAATCAACACCAAGCAGAGTTCGAGTAGCTTTAGTTAATCACAGTCGCCAGTGGCGGATCTAGACCGTAATCAAGGGGGGAGGGTAAACTGGGGAGCATTTTGTGAAGACCTACGTTTGTAACATGATGTTTAAGATGATATTTTCATCTAACAATGTGCTGCATGTGAATAAGACGTATTTGGGTTTCATTAAAATAATTTCAATCGTTCCCGTCTTAGATTGTTGAAAATTGATCTTGTATAGTACACACAAAAACTGAAACACTTCTATTGCACCCTCTAAAAGCTGGCGCCCTAGATTGAAATCTATTCAGCCTTACGGTAAATAGGGCTCTGCTCATGCGGTTAAATTTATACTGAAATTAACAAAATGCCTCCGACAAAAATCGTAGTATTGTAAGTTGTGCGTTTTTCTAAATTTAGTTAATGTTGTAAATAGTAAATACAGTGGCATTTATGTTCAGTGAACACATAGTAATAACATGTTAATCACTTATTTTTAGGTTAATATTATTTTTTATTCTCTCATGTAATACATCGGGTTCGGTGTCATTTTTTGTTATTTTTGACGTACATTTCAAAAATACCGAGATATCTGCGATATATTTTTTAATTAATAAAATCATTTTTCAATCAGATATAATCAGTCGACGGCAAGGATGACTGAGAAGAAGGCCAATGGATCTATCTACGACCTTGATTGAGGCTCAACTGGAGGGCCGAGCGCATAGTCTTATATTCGATATGGACCCAGGGATCTCTACAGTGGTTTGTACGTAATAACATGAGGGAGAAAATACTGTTTGGTATCGCCCCTTCTCTCGCACATTCACTTGGAACGGGTAAGGTAGTCAGAAAGGGGAATCGAGTACTCCCATCTAAGTCGATGTGCGACAAAGACTTCCCAAACTTCGTTTCCTCTTCGGATAACCGGTACCACAGCCTTCTTTTCTACAAGTCGTGGCCCTCATATTTGGCAACCTTGCATGGTAGTTCTAAGATTGTTCGTAAACATGCTTCATAACAGTAATCACAGAAGAAAAAACTGCGATAGTTTTTGGATTTCTGAGTATTTGCGTTGCATTTTCGTAATAACTTTTTTTTCACACCGGTATGGATTAAAGAATAGTGAAGCAAGAAATTTGTGATTTAGAAAGTAATCGTTTCTCAGTGTAATTGATTGATGCTATAATTTGAATAGTATAAAACCGTAACCTAAAATGACGATGTATTTTCTTCAGTAGAGACCCAATGTGATATTTTAAATAACTCTTCATAGTGGAGTAAAATAGTTTAAATGGTAATATCAATTTTTTTCTTTTGTTTATATGACTACATGTTTGTTTTGTTGTGGATAAAAGGTTTCTTAAGAAAAACGAAGGACATCATCAATTACACAAGACCTAATTACACAACCCCACCTTTCCTTTTATTTTATCCACATGTTCCTTGGAGTCTGAGCTAGCAACGACCTGAAGACGTGGATGAAGTACGCAGTTAAATACAAGACCATAATTGTCGATCTTGAATTCTCAATTCGGAGAAGAAAATGTTATATTATTCCGAATATTTTTGCAAATTTTACCTACAATTTGTTTCATCTTTGTTTCAGTAATCAGTATTATAAGAAATATATGTGCGTACTCATTACATTTTAGAGTATGATTTTTAACTTGGAAGAAAGGGTCCTACATTCGAGACTTTTTATTTTATACGTAGTGTTATTTAATGTTAAATGATGCTTAGAGTCGCAATAGCATATAGCCAATTTCAATGTGTTCTATCTTTCAAAAAAAATTAGAGAGTTTATGACAAATGCAACAATCTCTCAAAACATTGTATTGTCGTAAATAACCTTATATTTACGCCGCCAATTTTAGGAAAAAACTTTTTTCTAAAATACTACTAATGATACTATACCTCAAACTGTCATAATCAGTGTAAGGCATTAAGTTTTGTTGAACCATATATTTTTGTAATATTGCTTTCCGACTCTTTCGGACAGCTCCGTTTCATCGGACTACCTTTGACAGATAATACAGTGTTGGCTTTCTTAGGTCATGACTTGTGGTAAAGAAGGCTATACCGGTACATAAGATCGCTGGGTCTATATCATATATAAGTCTATGGCCGAGCGCAGGAGCATGATGAATTACTTGAGTAAGCCTCGCAGGTAACCGGAGACTCAGCGCTCTTTCTAGAAAGGGCATCATTACAACTAGACAGTAAATGAAATATAGTTGTAACATCACACCTCAAACCCTGATGTGTTGTTATTATTTCTTTGGTAGAAGCGGGATCCACATAAATACCAAAATCCCTATGGTAGTTTTTGTCGCTGCCACCAGCTCGGTTTCCCGAGCAACCAAACACACGTGTAATAACAATAAATAATGATTTATTACAAATTAACTATAAATCTGAATTTACAACAGAGACAAACTCCCAAAATCATTAATACATCTAATCTGTTATTACACAAATAATGCTGTCAGAGAGCATTGTTTACACTTGGTTAAATATAGTTGAAGACAACTAAATTGTAAAAACCCTCAGGTTATCTGATCCTTTGAAAATATAAGTTGTTTTCCCCAACAACTAACTGATACTAGTTACGACCCTCGCACCTAGTAATGAGTTCGTTAAGTCTACCGCAGCAGCCTAACCTACTTAGCTCAGTCACATGTCCGTGCTGACGGATCTCTACGTTCCTTTGTAAAGCATCCTCGAGAAGCTTCACTCCTCCCAATATATACTGTACCAGACGTCACGTGATCAGCGAATAACCACGCCTTCGCCACCACCGTGCAAGCACTCTTTTTGTGACACCCCTTTTGCTTCTCGGAATGCAGAGGCTGCGCCGTAGAGAACGAATCGCCATGAGCGTCACCTAGGCGCTTCGCAAACACCCTTTTCGTACTTCATTCATTTCTTCGTAGAATTCGTCTTTAATTTAGGTACTCCTGAATTCTAGTGGGTCAACGTCGCCGGCTGCATTCTTCGAATACACTGGTCCGTACTTTCCTTAAAAATGAAAGGTGTTCGTTCGAACAATACCTCCACACGGAAAAACTCGTCGCACGTCCGTCTTAGCGCTGACCGGCCACTTATTGTAATATTCTGAAAGGCATCCGGCTTGGAAAATACAAAGAACTATTAATATTTCACAAGTTGATGGCATGTCCTGGCGCCGACGTTACAATAGTGTTTGCAAATGTTACCAACGAATGTAATATTTGTGACAAAACGGGTACAATGTACTACTGATTTATTTATTATCGTAAAGTGCAAAGAAGTGCGTGACTTCCCTCTTGAAGGTTAACAATTCACTGTGATATTGAGTCCTTCAGTTAGCGGGCAGGACCGAAGACGACGTTCTTTTTTGGTCTCTCTACGCCTTATCGCTAAAAGGAGATTTCGTAAATAAAATTATATTCTCCATTCTTCTTTTTTAATCTGGGCTTTGGACGTACACTGATGAAGTTAAAAATTTGTTGTTTTGAGTTTTGTTCTTATTCTTGTAAATTTTTTGTTCAAGCTCTTTCTTTGGAGTTGTTTCTGTGTATGATTCATGGTATCTGGGTTATATCCCATACGTAGGTCTCGGTATCATTAGAACGGTACTTGACTTTTTAAAAAAATCCACTGTTGGGTAGTTATATTAACTATACATACCACATTTTAAGGAGAAGAGCTAAAGTGCTAGAGTGATGAAAATTTGTATGAAAAATTCTCTTTCTACAGCAGTTCTCACCAAACATTACGTTATTTACAACTTCCATCAAAATTGGTTAAGAAGTTACCGAGTCATAATGAAGGCTTGGTGGAAAGAGCGAGAAAACCTTCATTAAAATAAAATGGTTTAGCTTTTAGTCGAAACTACTGCTACAGTTATTAGTAGTTAGTTGAATTTAACATGTTTTTTTCAACCGATACTTTAAGTTTTCGAAAATTTTAACTACTTCTAATTTAACTGAAAAATTAGTTTGCAAAGTTCAACAGAAAACCTAAAATTTGAAAAATCAGATGCAATTAACATTAAAAGCTTGTCGATTTTACAAGGGAACTTTCAACAAGTGCAGGTCGAAAGTGGTCCTGATTTTTTTATAGTGAATTACATTGACTATTATTACGTTCTGTCAAAATATGAGCGACGATGGTACACCAGAAGACACTAAAAAATTACGAAAAACCGATTTCTTTCGCGGGGTGAATAGCCCTTTTCGTGTGCCTTGTACAACTCTAAACTACCAAGCGGACGAGCAACGACAGGAATCACTGATTCGTTTGACTTCCAGGTATACAAGGAAAAAAGCAAAACAAAACTGATTTCCCATTTTGACACAGACTGTTTAACTTCTGTTTAATTAATATTTCCAAAAACATTACTAATATAAACTATATAAACGTATATAACTAATATAAACTATATAATTTCAAAAGAAATCAAGAAGTTAAATCATCAACTTCTGAACTTCATTCTGGTCAAGTTACTTGACGTTTATCAAAACAACTATCATGTGAGCTAAATGTCGAACGAAGGAAATACGGGAAAAATTCTCTCTGATCTATAACGATGTATTTCACAGTGTATATGGGCTAGCAGCCTTGTCAACGCATACTTATTTCAATACAGGTCGTACTGCTTAATTAATGCATGAATGTTGAAATACTATTTGAAATATTGCTTAATTTTTGTTTCTTCATTCAATTCCAGTTTCATGGAATAAACTAAATTTTTCTCACCATTAATAATTTCAAGCTGAAGTTGAAAACTGAAAACTGGAAAAGGATAATAACTTATAATGTTTAGGTGAGTGCTAATATTTATATATTTAAGCGAACTATCAACAAAATGTGATTCGGTCAGGTGAAAATGGCGATGAACCGGGAATCGAACCCGGAACAACTGCTGTGATCGCAGGGGTGTCAACCACTGTACCACCCGTTCGCCTTTCATAACTGTACACCATTTCCAACCAGACCTAAACCCCGGATGACCAGGACATACAAATGGTGTACAGTTGTGGAAGGCGAACGGGTGGTGTAGTGGTTAACACCCCTGCGATCAATGCAGGGGTCTAGGGTTTGATTCCCGGCTCGTCGCCATTTTCACCTGACCGAAAGCTATCACATATCTTCTCCACTTTTAGGATACGCGGAAGAAGTGTATGCAAAACGTGATTCGTTTTACTTATCTCGCTTTATTTTTGTGTTACAGGTAAGTGCCACTGATACTTAAAATGATATAATAAAAATATGTTTTTCATTATTTTAATACCAAAAACAATACTACTGAGATAGACATTTGTATTTTGTTGTATTAACGAGATTCAGTATCGGAGTACGATATTGAGGTGATATGATGACACGAAATGGGAAACATGACAACAGTCGGTTTTACTACAGCAACAGTTTCGGTCTGTAGTGGAAAGGGTTGACTTTCCTCATAATTGTCCAAAGCGTGAGCGGAAAGTAGACGTCAAAAATTGACAAACTTCTCGATTTTTTCCAGTTCCTTCCATCATGCCATCGCTGCTAATATTTTGACAGGACGTACAAATATACAATACAATTCAGTATTTAAAAAATCAAGACCACTTTCGACCTGCGCTTGTTGAAAGTTCCCTTGTTAGTTGTGAATTTAGTTCAACTAAAACTAGTGAATCGATTGCCCAACTTTGCTTCTACCTAACATTAAGAATAATGTGAGCGTTGTTTTTCTGTTCTTGTACCTGCACCATCTCACGGAGCTGCGTTTCGACGTGTGCGTTCCTTACTGATCTATAACTTCATTTGTTTAAAGTATGTGACCTTTTGTTTCTTGTTGCTGAGTAACGAATTTACGTTTGCGTAATATGTGAAGACCGAAATTATTAAGATCAGAGATAACCAACTTGAAATTTAGTGTGCTGCTTTTGTGACAGGAGGAATTTTTCAAGATTTATATCCGGAAAAAACGAGACACATTGTTAGTTCTATTCCAGGTGATACGAATCACAATGACGTAAGTATTTCTACAATTGATCGTTGTTCAGTAGAATTGTATGAGTTCAATAGTATTGTATGCTTCAGGCTGACTGGCAGGTTTTGAAAATGGTTTGAGTTGATTTGTAGGGGAGACGGGTAAAGTGACCACTAAGGAAAAATGTTCTTCAGTAAACTTATTAAAAGGAATTACAATTACAAAAAATATTTAATATGTAGAAAATTTAGTGTAGTACCAATAGCCATCAATAAATCAACAATATCTTGAAATAAATTTTTGAAATTTTTGATTTCTCAACTCCTGCAAAATGGCTACTTTGCCCTGTAGTATAAGGTAAAGTGGCCAGGAAATCTTGAAATGATAAATAAGTATATATACCTAACTCAAACTATATTTTTGGCTTTAATTATTATAAATTCCTTTATAATACATTACAAATTACCAGGGCTGGGCAATTACTCCAAAAAATGTAATTAATTACAAATTACTAATTACTTTTAAAATGTGTAATTAATTACCTAAGACTAATTACTTATGTATGTTATAATTAAATATTGTAATTAATTGAGTAATTATAATTACAATTAATTACAAATTACATTATGTTATAAAAACATTTATTTTGATTACATATTCTATTTTTACTTACTTACATACATATATGTATTTATTTAATTGTTTTTATATGATCTTATCTATTAACAACTTATTTTATAATACTTTGGTTTCTTAAAAAAAACAATATTTTTAGTTAATATTGCTTAGACTTACACAATTAGGACAATTTATTAAATTTCCTAAAGAAAGCAATCTTTCAACTGCTGCAGACGCATGCACAATGCCATTGTATTTAATGAATGCAGCATATTACCTGCTTCAAAAATATCCAGGTCTTCAGGATGTATCCTCTAAATAAGTTAAAATGTATTTTGAGTAACCAGATATTGAAAATTATATTGATTGGGACAAGAGTCATATTTTTCTCATGCTAAAATGATATAAGATACCAAAATGTGCATAAAGGACAAAGAACATTGCGCATGAATGGCATAGCAAATACATAACTATAGTATATCCATTATACTATAAACCTGATTTATGACAAATTTCATATGTAAATACACAGAAAAAGAACTGTCAAATAAAGTGATACAATTTTATTTGATTCTTCACCTGTATGAAATTCTTCAGCTTTGTTAGTTCATTTTTCTTAGAAACTTTTGTCAATTATATGTAAAATATAAATACCTTTAAGTGAGTACGAAAATTTAATGTAGTGTTAATGCAGCCTCTGATTTCTGTCTTTTTTTTCTTCTTTTTATCGCATAATATACATATAGCTCTGACTTTCTCCAGGCCTTTTTCTTGTAATTGCAAATATTTCTCCATTTAACATTCCCAGGATATTATCAAAATTGAAATCACAAAATGTTGCTGTTTCAGGCTTAAAGATTTTTCATAAAAATACACAAAATTAACTCAAATTCAACAATCCATACAAATGTTCACTCCAGACTGAACTAACTAAATGATTTTGATGATACTCTACATAAAGGGTTTTAAAAGAATTTGAACTGTTTGATAAGTAAGAATGGAATTCAACATTTAGAAACATGATATTGTTCAGTAGTATTCATAGCATGCAAATTTGTATACTTAGTTTGAAAACAGTTTTATACTCAGCAATCCCCGAGATAGCCCTGTAATAAACTGTTTAAGTCTATATCAAAAAAGTATTTCGAAATACTATATATTTATTGAGAGTTTCAGCATAGACACGTAATATGAAAGCCTTGCCATCAAAATAGTATAAAAAATGTAGTTAATTACATCTAATTACAAATTACACAATTTTAAATAATTAAATACAAATTACAAATTACATTTGAAACAAAGTAATTAAATACCGTAATTAAATAAGAAATGTAATTAATTACAGTATTTAAATACTTTTGATAGAGATACTGCCCTGCCCTGCAAATTACGATTTTAATGTTGCATATTCAATATTTGAACATGAAGTAATGTTTTTTTGTGGCAAAAAGTAACTGTCATTTTCTTAGAAACTCAAATTATATAATTATTATTAAAGACAAAATATTCTTAAATAAAATGTAAAAACAATTGTTTAAATGGTGTTCTAATGCATTGATGGGGTCCAAACCAGCAGTAAAATAGGCTTAAATTATTAAGGAAATGCACTGTCTTCATGTTAGCGAGTAGCATGCACTCTTGCTCAGTTATTATTTTGTTTTATTTCCTTCCGTTTTATCTCAAATCTAAATTACATGAAACAAGTCATCTTAAAAGGTGATAAGAAAGAAATCAAATTTTCAAAGTCTTTTATAAATTTATAAACGTATTTAATTTTACTAGAATTAAAAATGTTAAAATTAAAAAGAAATTAAAACTGGTTACAAATAGTACTTTTGATTTTGTAAATACAAAGAATACAATAAAAATTTTAAGCATACAGTTCATATATCTAAATGTTTAAATAAGCAAATAATTCAACTTAAGAAGTTGTCGGAGGTTCTGCCCACTTTGCCCCATCATGATAGTGGCAACTTTACCCTGTTGGATGCCATTTCAACTACCTTCAATGTCGAACATTCTATTTCATCATATGCTATATAATTTTTACAGTAATATGGCTGAGTTTTCAGCAATGTTACTATACAAATTGGATCAGTAACGAAAAACCAAATAACGAGAAAATAACTGATCACTTACCTCCTATCAGTACTAGAGAAATTAGAAAAATTGTGAAAACTTGAGAAATCTTATTAACTTATTGCACACACATTGACACAACACTAATGGCTTCTCTAGGAGTTAGTTCACAGCTTCGTCACCAAATTGGAGTTGTTTCCAATGAATAAGCCAATAGCCACTTTACCCCGACTGGCCACTTCACCCCTCTACATAAAATCTAATCTTTCATGTAATAGAGGAGTGGCTAATTAATCACCTGTTACTTACATTCAGCATCAGAAATTACTGAAGTAGGCATGTAGCCAGGGCCAGGTAGTTCAGGGGACCCCGAACCCTCCCAATATTTTTGTTTATCAAATAATCCTATGAATAAACAATTGAACCCTTTTAAAATTTTCAATAACAAATAACTTTGAAATTAGAATCAATACACTTTCGCCAAGAAGTCTGGACCCAACTCCAAAATAAATTTCCTGCTAGGGGTGTGTACTGAAGTGTTGCCAGTGAGCAAATGAGGGAAATGTGCAATTGCTGCTTATAATTTGATACAGAAACCCCTTTGAACTAAACTTCAACTGTTTAAAAACAAGACTAATTTCTACCTAGTTATTATCACAAGAAGAAAGAATTGAGATATAGCTTACTGACTAGTGCAGAGAGAGGATCAATATTTTGTATAGCATTTTTGTGCAGCAGCTGAGTGCTTTCTGAGCTCAGCTGTGATTGTTCGTCATGAGTGTAATATAATGAGTACTTTTCACTTGCCTGGTATAATAATAAATTTATTGTCAAAAAAGCAGTGGAAACTGCTTATGACCACGTGGAGGACAATAAACTAATTTATTGTGAAATATGTTTGGATGAATCGGCATAAAGAGTGTTCTCAAGAACTGCTGAAGATTCTAAAAGTTCAGCATATGAGTCAATCACAAAAATATGAGCTATCTATCATTATTGCATCATTTACTCATAGTATCCCACCAGTGAATTTTGAGAATACTTTTATATTGAAATGATGAAGCTTAAAAAGTTATCTCAATTATTTAGTACTGTATCTATACAATGTTATCTCTATCATGTAGCACCTATTGTAAACATCATATTATAAATGGTTCCATCATTATGGTGCATGTACTTCCACTGTCTTAAAAACCATGAACACATATTGTCCTATTAGCCTGTGTCGAAGAATTTAATTGAGTCCATTCCTTGGTATGCAATTAATTGATCTACTATTACTGTTAACTGATGGAATAAAACTAGTGAATCTGATATCCTGATATCTATTTTCTTCCCTGATTTACACTTTTGACAAAGCATCTTCCCAGTCCATTAACAGTAATTTTATCAGTAAGCTGACAATGAAAGTGACAAGCAATTCCTCTAGAAACAAGTATTGAATATTCAGATCTCAGAATATTAATTAAAAATAATGTCTGTTATAACTTTATAAGTAACACACTTCACTGTTCCAAATATATTGATGTTTGTAATAACAAAACAATGGGATATCATTGGCATAACTAGTGCGGGGACCGAGCATCAGACAGTTTTGGATGCCCAAGCCACAAATTTGCATTAAGAACAGATTTATAAACAGTATAAACATTTCTGGTTCAAATGAAGGTTTTTTCTTTAAAGAAATATCATGTTTTGCTATTAGTCTCTTGCAATCAGAATGTCTCATCTGCATCAAATCTGCATTTTTCCCTGGATTTTCTTCTTTTTTTCCTACATTTATCACAGGAATTGAATGCTCCTTGCCCGCTTGTAATGTATTCTATTGTAATCATTCAGCTTTTGATAGAGATTGTACACGGCAGTGTTCCATCATTGCTTTCCCCACGCTTCAAGTTTTTTTGGAGCCAAGGTGGTAACATTGGTAATGAGAAGATGCGAATGTTGATAATTGACATGAATGATGTGAGGGATGATGATAAATTAAATTTGGGGCACAATAAAAGACAAGGGAAATCAAGAGTACACAGAGAAAATTCATCCCAGCCCTGCTTTGTCCACCACTGCAAATACTACTTGTATCACCAAGGATTTGAACACGATCTGTGGTTACCTGTTGTGACTGTTCAAATCCCTATTTTATCCCTGAATTATCATGCATATAAATCACGTTTTTAAAATCATTACCTTTCCCTCCCTTTACCCCACAAATAAAAAGGGTTATTGCTAACAAATTTGAGAGTTGAACACAAAACATATTAGAACAATATGCTGCATTTTGCCACATTTACCAAAAGCAGCCCTCTCCCGAAGTTATGATATTTCATACCTATGAATATTCCTTATCAATAACAGAACCTTCTCAGTCTGTCCCTTATTTAACCAACCAATATTTATCAGATCTCCCCTTTATCTGAATCAGTTCTACTATGAAAATATGAGCTCCTTATTTACAATTTTCTTCTACTACTCAAGAACAGTTTTAAATGCTTGATTTAGTATGTGGACCTATATTGCAAAACAGTCAATTATATTATTTTCTTTATTTAATAGACTGTTCTTTGTATTATGTCCATTAATGACACAAAACTAAAAATAACGTGTACTGTATCATGTGTAGTTGTGATGGCCAGGGGAGCACTATTCCATGGGCCATCAGCATTGCACATCTGTGCTGTGTAATGACTCACCACCTATGTGATTTTTCTTCAATATTTTGTAGATATTGTGGATCTTGTTTCTTAATAATTATACACAATAAATAGAAATGTTCTCTTTAAAGTATGTTGTTATATTTGTTTCCCATATCATCTGCACTATCTAAATTTTTTATAATCTGGGTCTGTGATGGTATTCTGGATGAACTAAGTTTTTCTGTATGTTTATTATAGTTTATGTATGGCAATAAGCAAGTATTCATGATGAACGAATAAAATAGAGTCAGAATTGCTTCTGTATTAGAGGAGTTTGCCAGTGTGTCTCTTAAGGCACTATGTCAAGGGACTCTGCATGGGGGTTCCTCTATGACCTGGTCATTGTAATTGACCACCGCCTGTTCTCCTAATGACTGGAATGACAAGGATGCTGTGCGAATGAGGTGAGGGGTGAATGGTGATGAGTGAATGTTGTGGTGGAATGAATGGCAAGGGAAACGGGAGTGCCAGAAAACCTGCCATGAACCCACTTCGTCCACCTCCGTGAATTCTACTTAGATCAGACAGGGTTTGTATACATAGAAGAAGGGAAATATACTAGGCACTACACCATGAGTCATCCCAAGTATTCATGATAAATGGACAAGACAGATGCTGAAATTTTCATCTGGACTCTGGGGACGTTTCATTCTTAGATACATTGTCTAATTGAGTGTTCGTTTTTGCCATGTTCAATGGGTCAGTCCTCTTATACAACCAGATACAACCCCCCTCCCCTTCTCATTGAGTGTATGCATACTAGGAAAAACTAATTTAAGTTTAATCATATTGTAATTAGTTTTGATTATTAAAAAAATCTTCTTTTTTTGTCCAATATGAAAAGTTTTCTTGTTTTTAGTCTTCTTTGGCCATTTTGTAACATATGACTTTCATGCTTAAACTTCTGAAGTTTAATCATCAGAATGAGCTACTGTTAATAAGGTGCTCCATTTCATATTATATCCACAAATCAATACATTCCACAGATTGGACCATTATAGAAACCTCTTAATCACATCCTTATTATTTGTTTCCTCTTATTTCTGGGAACATATTAAAATATGAACATAAAATATTGAATAAATGCCTGTTTTGTTAAATAACATTAAATAAATGTTATTTATACATCCAGCAGTATTTTCCAATAGGTTTTATTGTGAGTACCTTTTGTGTCAAGACTGATGGAATGTTTTATCATCCCAATTTTTTACCAGTGATACTAATGCATGTACAGCATCTCCTCAACACATAGATAATTCATTTCAGAGACATTATTTCCTACATTCCATGTCCATTTCAGGGACATTATATCCTACTCTAGTTTTGTTGTTATTAATTTGGCAGGGTCCCTAGAGTTGGTAGAAGACATTAGGCTGGTGTGTGAGATTTAAGCTCTATCTCAAACCTGTATGTTTGGGTAATTTCAAAATGATGGCCATGTTTATCAAATTTGATTATTATCACAGAATAAATCTTTTACTTTTTTGTTTAAAAAGATAATACATTTTAGAATAAAAGACAAATATATTTCACTTTGCCTTATCATAGCAATAAATTCAATGTGTGAAGTGGTGTATTCAGAGCCAGCTTCATAGTATTTCTTTGATCCTTTACATAAAAAAAAGTTAACTTTATTTATGTTGTTGTAATATTAACTTCACCATCATGAAAACACATTTAGATGAAGATTTTGAGAGAGCAATGGTATCTTTGATTCCTTTACTTTAATTTCATAAGGCTGTTATCCTTCCAGGAATTACTCTTCTTCCATTAAACACTATGTCACATGTGATATTATCTTATCATCCTTGTTTCTCCCCGTCTTCTGTAGTATGCCCTCTAATAATTCCTGTTATCAGTGTTTCAATGAAACAAAATGTAGAGAGAGGGGAAAGTTTGGAAGCTTATCTTTTCATATTTCAATACAGCACTTCAAAAAATTGTCAAGAATCTGAAGGCTATGCAAAACACCGACAGCGGTGGTCTAGTGGTAGCTCTTCCACGATCCCGCTGAGTGGTAGAGCGTGGGTTCAAACTCTGTTCGGCCAAACTAGGTGAGGTTTTCAGCTAGGGTTTCCCTCACCTACTCCAGACAAATGTCGGTTCGGTACCATAAGTTCCTCGGCAACCCAACATCTCTCTTTCCCAGTTCCCTTACCCAAGTCCAACGGTTAGGTGAAAGAGCAGGCCTCATGGCCTGAACCTCGCCAATGGCATAAAATGAATGAATGAATGAATGAATGAATGAATGAATGCAGCAAGCATAGCATTCGGTAGACTGTATCAAAGAGTGTGGAAACCTCATGACCTGACGTTATCCACAAAGCTTAAAATATATGAGACCATACTGCTCAGCTGCCTCCTGTGCGCATCAGAAACATGGACACTCCTTCAAAGCCATAAGAAAAAGCTGAACGCATTCCACCTCCAATATCTCCGGTCTATATTGCACATAAAATAAAATAAAACACAATACCAAATGAAACCGTTCTTGAGAAAGCAAACATGCTCACAATTGAAGACATCATAAGAACAAGACGTCTACGATGGACTGGACATGTCAGTAGAATGGAAGAACATAGACTGTCCCATCAAATTGCGTTCTCAGAACTTACAGTAGGCAAAAGGCTGCAGCAAAAGTAAAAAAAGCGCTGGGCGGACACAGTAAAAGAATACTTGAAACACTTAAATGTTAACCTTCATAATTGGAGGAACCTTACTGCAAACAGAAATGAATGGAGAAATCAAAGAATTAGTGACAGAAAAACCTAAGCAAAGCATGGAGATCAAAACAGCAAGAAGAATAGAGAGACGCCAAGAAAAAGACATCTACAGTTGGAAATGCCCTCTCTGCCCATTTACTCGAGATGGCAGACGAGGAAGGGGCTATGTCCAATCTCACTTAAAACAAACCCATAAGTCATCCCCTGAAACAACAACAGAAACAAATAGAAGAAGAAGACAAACAACTGTGCCTCCAAATCTAAAATGCACTGAATGTGACTTTGAAGCCAAGTCCGGATCTGGACTAAACAGCCACGAGCGACACAGACATCCAGAAGTTCAAGACAACATCAGACCAGTCAGAATAGATCCAAGACACAGGCAGCAACTTTCCCAAACTCCGCGAGCAACTCCCGCACATCCATCACCGACGTCGTAACCTTCACTTTCAAGGAGTCAATGGGTGTGTACCAGATGCGGAAAAAGCTGCAGAAAAAAGCAGGCCTGGCTAGCCATACCCGAAGTGACAAATGCACGGATAGGAGATGAGGAAGCATCAACATCGATGGAACTCCTGAATCATCATGTATGTAAATCTAAAACAAAAGTCGCCAAGTGCAACATCATGGACCTAATGTTCACGGATGACTGCGCTCTGTTTGCGGGGACCTCGGTAGAAATACAAGAGCTGGTCGATCTCTTTGCAAGCGTATCGAAAAAGTTCGGATTGAAGATCAATGAATCGAAAACAGAAGTCATATTCATAAACTGTACAGCCTCCTCAATATCCGTCAATGGACAGATCCTTAAAGAAGTTGACCTCTGCAGCAACATTTAAAAAATGGACGAATACAAAGCGAAATTAACCACCGAATCAACGCAGCTAGCGTAGCATTTAGAAACCTGTCTCAAAAAGTCTGGAAACCGCATGAAATCGTTTAAAAACCAAATTACAAATTTACAGAGTCGTTGTGCTCAGTACATTCTAAACGCTGCAGAAACTTGGACTATCTTAATAAAAGACCTTAAATCCCTAAATGCCTTTCACTTGAAATCGCTTCGAAGCATCTGCAAAATTAAGTGGCAAGAGCAGGTACCGAATGAAGAGGTACTAAAGCGCACAAAAATGATGACCATCACCAACATTATCCACCAAAAAAGAATGAGATGGGCCGGGCATCTCAGTCGAATGGACCTAAATCGTACACCCAAACAAGATGCATTCGGAGAACTGGAAGTAGGGAAAAGACTACAAAGAAAGCCTCGTGCAAGTTGGACAAAGACCTGGTCAAAGAAGATTTAAAAGAAGCCAACATCGCTGCAGACCAATGGAGGAAAATAGCCGAGAAACGACGAGAATGGAGAAGACACATTTATACGGCCATAGAATATGCACATCGCAGACTCCTAACACGAGAAGAGATAAAACGAACCGCGAGGCACCAGGATGAAGAACAGTACATATGGAAGTGCACACTCTGCAATTTCCAAAGAGAAGGAAGAACTGACCGGCAATATGTAAACTTCCATCTATCACAAAAACACAAGGATGACCCATGGCTATTGGTACAAACATCCACTAATCCGAATTTAAACTGTGTAGTGTGTAACAACCGCTTCTCCACTAGGTCGAAATACACCAGTCACATGAGGCATAAACATCCTAACATGGTCACACCTACCATATAGCCTACTAAAATAAGAAAACAGCCATCTCCAGCTCAAACAACGCAACCACCTTCTACTCAAGCAGTACCACCACCATAGCAACAACCTACAACAGCCGATCCACTGATATTCACCGCCTGTGGAAGAAGATGTAAAAGCAAAGCGGGGCTAATCTTTCACCAACGAAATATCGTCTGCAAGCAAATGCTGCGAGGACCAGAATCATCGGACACGATGCACAACTGAGTCATGTATGTTTGTATGTATGTATGTCCCATGGGCAAACCTCAGCTACTGTGCGGGTCATATGTGGCGGATAATGTACGGTCATCTTAAAACTCATTAAAGATGGTTAGCTGCGAATAAGAGTTTACTCAAATAAGCAGTCCTGGACCTTAGGCTAGGAGAAGAAAACTCCGAAGATAAACCGGATCCGCTACTACGGCCTCATTTAACCCTATCGAGTGGATAGGATTGACGGTGTGACGGGCTGCATACTTGGACCACCTTAAACAATTCATTGGAAGTGCTTCGAACCCTACCTTTACAACAAAAACCCTTTTTGTCGAACATGTTGAGTACAAAACTTACGAAATTATTACCCCAGGTGAGCCAATCTCACACGGATTCTTCAGTTCCCGTCTCCCTCATGGATTCTGGGGGTAGCATACCAACATTAATAGACAGCTTGCATCTCTCAAATAAGATAAATAGAGATACAAATAATAAACAGACAATTGCATCGTGGAACATCGAAACACTGCTGGATCCACAACATAAATCCTCTACAAACATCCAGAGAAGGACAGCAGTCATTGCCAGAGAAGAACTAAAGAAACGAAGAAACTGGAAGAAACTATCCAGATGCAGGACCAATCAGAAATATATGCTAACATACAGCTGCAGTTAAAGCTGACACAGATATCCTAGACACAAACAAATATAAACGGTCAGATTGTTTTGATGAGTTAGAAGCTTCTATTGAAATTGAACAGGAAAAGAAGAGAAAAGAACACAATAAATACTTGGCAAATACAACACCAAGCCAAAAGAAGAAGTATGTATTAGTGCGCAAAAAGTGCAAAAAAATACTCCGCAAATTAAAAGAGAAATGGTGCATACAAAAAACTGATGAACTACAAACACTGATGAACGTCAATGATTCCTTCAATCTTTATAGATCAATCAAAGAAATCATCGGCCCTATCAAAAAATCACTAAACATCATAGATAAGAATCAAGGATGCACATTGAAAAAGAAAGACCAGCATCTTCCCTGGTGGAAAGAACACTTTGATAATTTACTCAATCAAGATGCTCAAATAGAGTTAGACCATCTTTAAATTCTTATAAACCCTGTCAACAGCACTGTTGAGCTTATGCCAAATGACAGAGCACCAACTGAGATTGAAGTAAGAAAAGCTCTAAATCAGCTAAAGAATAACAAAAGTCCGGGAGAAGACCTCATAACAGCTGAACATCTTAAAGGAGGAAAAGAAACATCAGTCAAAATTCTGCACTTCCTCTTCAACAAAATATGGACACAAAAGAATATACCTCAACACTGGAAATCTGCAATTGTTGTCCCGATTCACAAAAAAAGGAGCAAACGAAAATGTGACAACTACCGAGGAATTTCCCTGCTGTCAGTACCTGGAAAACTACTATCTCGTATTCTCTACAATCGTCTCCTTCCATTTATTGAATCTCATATTGATGAAACTCAGTGGGGTTTTCGCGGCAATCGGTCAACCATCGACATGGTATTTGCTGCAAGACAACTTATAGAGAAAACACTAGAACAGAACTCCAGGCGTAAATAGCTTTTGTGGATATATCGAAAGCTTTCGACTCTGTCAATAGAAACGCACTCTTTAAAATTTTTGAGCATATAAACTGCCCCCCCCCCAAACATACTGACAATTCTAAAACTTTTGCATCATGAGACGACTTCATCAGTTCTGGTAGACGGAGAGACCTCCGATTCGTTTGAAATCAAAACAGGCGTGAAGCAAGGGTGCGTGTTAGCCCCCATCCTCTTCCTTCTATACATCCAAGCCATAATGACCAGAGTGAAAGCAACAAGTGACACGGGAATTCATCTCATCTTCCGCAGCGACACCAACATGCTTAACAAAAGAGGTCTCAAATCCACCTCAAAAGTAAAATCCTCCAAACTGGGTGAGCTGATGTTTGCAGATGACGCTGCTCTCGTTTCCAAAACTCCTGCAGAACTCCAAACCTTAGTAAACGCATTTGCACAAGCAGCTAAATCATTTGGTCTCAATCTCAATGTCCAAAAAACTGAGATAATGTTCGTCAATTGTTAGCCCAGACCTATTAAGATCAACGATAACACTCTTGAAGAAGTCGATACCTTTAAATATCTAGGAAGTCAGATTACAAAAAATGGAGACATTACCTGCGAAATAAAGAATAGAATTGCTGCAGCAAACCAAGCTTTTGTCAAACTATACAACCGGGTCTGGAATCCTCACAATCTCAGCCTCAAAAACGAAGTCCAAATCTATAACACAATCGTCCTTAGCACTCTCTTGTACTCACCTGAATGCTGGACTTTAGAAGCAAAGCATGTATGTACAGGAGCTGAGTTCTTTTTACCTGAGATGCCTGAAATCTATAGCACAAATCAGCTGGAAAGATATGATCTCGAACGAAGAGGTCCTGAAGCAAACAGATATATTGAAAGTTGATGAACTTATACGGATTCGACGCCTCCGATGGGCAGGTCACCTTAGCCGTATGTCCACTAACCACATTCACCATCAAATTGCTTTCCTGAAATTCTTTCCTGCTGCCATCGAACTCCTGAAAATGGAAGAAAAAGACTGGAGGTCCATAGCATCAGACAGAAACCTTTGGCGATCAAAAATACATGCAAACATTCAGAAACAACATTACAAAATCATTCAACAAACTGCACAGAAAAGGTAAGTCCAACATGAGGAACAAGACCAATGGGAATGGAAGTGTCCACTTTGCGAGTTCAAAAGAGAAGGTAGGAAAGACCGCAAATATGTTAGTTCGCACATATCACAAGCCCACAAAGATAAAGTGTCCATAACTCAAAACAATAGTGCCCTAACCTGTGAATATTACAGCCACGTTTCAAAATCGAAAGCTGGAGTCACAAGCCATAAAAGACATCGTCTTCCTAACACCCCATCAAATACTCTAAAACCTCTTAAGCTGCTTCGAGATAACAACACAACAACCGCCTCTATGAGTACTCAACCTAATCAACAACCATCGCCGTCACAGTCACCAGTGACCGATGAACTGTCCTGTCCTGCATGCCGCAGAAGCTTCATATCAAAGGCAGGACTCAAGAGTCATTTGAGGGGCGCATCTTGCGGAGGATCAGTTCAAAGCTAGTCAGCATCGATATCGATGAACGTGTAATATCATGTTTGTATGTAAGTAAGAATGAATGAATGAATGATTTCCCTCCGAAACGTTCCGCTTTCAGTTCGCTCACGTTAGACAACGGGTTAATAAACAACAGCTAAGTTTATAACAATTCGAAAACATTTACTTCCACTTTAGAAAGATAAAAGTGATATTTTCCAATTCAGCGCACTGTTGGTTGCAGAATGCGCCTGCTCCTTTATCAACGTAGAATAGGTACCCGCGTCGCGATACGGCATAGAAAACTTGAAAACGGCTGAGCGCATGAAATATTTCAGTATCTCCGTCAAATACGGATATTTCGACGCCTTTTAAAAAAAAATCTGAGTTAGCTTAAAAATTACGAATAATCACGCAAATAGTTTCCAATAATATTGATATGCTTTATCATGTTATTTCATAATTCTTTTTGTCTCACTAATGTTTGTAAAACCAAGCATTATGACAATTGTAAGTAGTCTCTGTATGAAATAATCCGATGAATACATCCAGTACCACAATAATGTGCAGAAAATAAATTATTTATGTAGCTAATTTTTATTTTTTTATTTATTACTCATACTTCACACAATAAAATAAAAAAGAATTATTTAATAATACTTTAATTGTAAATACGTTAAATTTACACATACACCCGAAAAAATGAATAAAAATAGGAAAGGTATACACACATAAAATCTCTGATAGAAGTTTCAATGAATGTGTATTGTAACGTAATTATAAATTTTTGTTCAATTTTGTGGCTCTCAATGTTTATCATTTACAATTGTAAGAAGAGAGATCAGTGAGATCGTGAATCGAAGGGATGATTAGTGATAAACAAAATTATTCTAACAATTAATTTAACATAACAATCAGCATAAAATATTACTTATTTGATATTTTTCGTTAGACAATTCATACAATTATCATTTATTCAATATTTCATTAAATTGTTATTTCTTATTACAGTTTGTTCAAATGGTGTGAGGTTGTGACAGGGGACTTACTAGCAACTAACAAAATGTCATGCAACCCTCCATCAATAAGAGCAGCCGCGCTCCACAACCTCGAACCTGCATTCAATGTTATTTCAAGGGACTAAGAATACATTTTTCATAAAAAGCACTTCTATTGGAAAACAGAACATTTAGTTCTCAAAGTGTTTGTAATTTTCATAAACTAAACCACCATGATTTTTTGAAGAAAAAAAAAAGAATTGTGTCTCGGTTGATATTGCATGTATTAAGATATTTTATTTTAAAAGCCTGCATCAAAAGGCCAGTTTAAGAATATTAAAACTAGAAATTTCCACAACTTATAGGCAAAGAACAAACAGCTGGAGCACCAGCTCTAAATGTTTATAAGCAAAAAGTTTCAATACGTAAACACTTTCAAGTATGAAAGTGAAACAAGAAAGTCTAAATGCTTAATTCAAATTATTCTGTCAAATTGAATGTATTTTTCATAAATACAAAAATTCCTATATGTTCCATTTATTTCAGTTGCAGATTGTACCTTTCAAGCATTCATTATCTAATTTGCAACTTGAAAAAACTCACTGTAGAAATACTATGAGTACGTTTCAAGATAGACTTCATATCCCTATGCTGTTACACATTTATTTATATACTTATTTACTTATTCAACCAGGATAAGTATTACATATGTATTACAAAATGCCATAGTTACTCCTACAGAGGTATAACTATACCTGTGCATTGGAAACTGGTGTCTTATGAATCAAGGAAAAGACTTATAAATTAAAAGATAATAAATATATATTTATAAAATATGAAATCATCCCAATCAAAGAGGTTATAAAAACATTATTTGTCACTATATTGCAAATATTAATACTATTTAAACATTATTAAATTTAAGATAGTAATATAAATTATAAATGATTGCGTTCTTCGTCACACATTTTCCAGAATCCAAGACTTTATTTTACGTTTATGCACTTTTTTGCTTGGTTTTCTACATATTATCTTACGCTCATTTGGTGATTTATTAAATATCTTTACAGCAACATTATAACTATTTCTATCACTAATATTTTAAAAAATATTTGATGGAGGAATACTTTTATTCCTAGTTGGCATTTCAAATTGATTTTTAAGTTCATTATAGGGATATACCATTGCATTTAAACAAAATAACTGTTCCAAATTTAGTGAATTCTTGATTATTGCAAAATTATATTTGTTTATAATTTTTAATAATTTATTCTGAAGCTGTTGTAGCATATTTAGATTATTAGAATTTGCTCCTCCCCAAGCAATTATTCCGAAACTTATAATACTTTGAAATTGTTAAGAGTTTTGGTTTCCATAAATTTGGCTATTTTATTGAAAATAAAAGTGAGATATTTAGTTTTATTGATTATATATTCAATATGTTTATTCCAATTTAAATTGTTATCAATCATAATTCCTAGGTATTTGCAACTTTCAACCCTATTTAGTAATTTATTTTTAATTTTAATTTCTATATCAGTTGGCATACTATTGCAGTAATTTCCAAAAGTAATATAGGCAGTCTTGTCAACATTTAACGTAAGTTTATTAACCTCAAGCCATTACTCTATTTTAGCTAACAACTCAGTCATTTTATTTTTAGTTTTTTCCCATGTTTTTCCTTCAGTAATTACAGCTGTATCATCAGCATATGATACAATATCATTATCATTGATTTCAACCAACAAATCATTGACATATAGTTAAAAGAGTAGTGGACCTAATATGGTACCCTGTGGTACGCCTGTTTTAATTTCTTTATACTCACTTGATACATTATTTACTTTAACTTTTTGTTGTTGATTTGTTAGATAACTAGATAATAATTTCAGCGGACTACCTCTTATTCCATAGCAATAAAGTTTATGTAATAAAATTTCATGATTGGCAGTATTGAAGGCCTTAGCTAAATCAAGAAAAGTAGCTATAATTGACTTACTCTTGTCCAAGCACTTGTATATCACATTCGTAATGTAAGCTAAAGCATTTTTAGTTCCGAATTCTGAAAGAAAACCAAATTGTTTTTTGGATAATATTTTATGTTTTTTCAAAAATTTATAAAAATTATATTATAAATAAGTTTCTCAAATATTTGAGCAACATTTGAAATGAATGATATTGACGTAGAGTTTTTTGCTTTGCTTTTATGATTAGATTTAAAGATTCGAACAACTTCAGCTTTTTTTAAAGACATCCATCCACACTGACAATTCAATGCATAAATTAAAAATATATTCTAAAGGTCCAGACATGTATTCAGAAATATTTTTTAGCACTCTAGAATGTATGTCATCAACTCCATCAGCTTCATCTTTTAATTTATCTAAAATATTTCTAATTTCCTCCTTAGATGTCAGATTTATAAAAATACTGTTTTGATTCATGTTTAACATTTTAATCTTATTGTTAGGGGTAGTACATATTTTATTACTAAAATTTGTTCCAATTTCACAAATGTACTTGTTCAAAAATTTAGCAATACTATTTGGATTATCTATCCTAGTACCATTATTATTTGTTATATACTCAATTCCACTACTTCTTTTAGAATTCTTACCCAATTTTTGGTTTATAATACTTCACAATTTTTTGTTATTATTACTATATTTTTCTATTAAGTTTCTATCATATTTTACCATGGTCTCTGCTATCACCTTATCTAATATTCTTACATATTTTCTATATTCAGCCTTTAGATATTCATTGTCAGGATCTAATTTCCAAATTTTATAAAGTTGTTCTTTATTTGCACAGGGGGTAATAATAGCTTTAATTATCCATAATTTTCTAGGAATATTTTTAGAACTATATTTATGATCAGTCTTATATTTGTTTCTGAATTTAAGTATACTACATTGAATTTCATTTATTAACAATTCAATAGCTTTATGACCATATAACAAAAATGCATTCCACTTGGATTTACTAGCTACTTTTTCTAGTGTGTTATAATTAATATTATAATAGAAGTTAACTGATTCTTTATTTCATTGTTGTTTAATAGCAATAAAGAGTGGATAATGGTCTGGATAAAAAGTACTTATCCTAATTGATTTAATGACCATCAGTCCTATCCTAAAGACTATCAGTTCTAGTAAAAATATTATCAATGCAAGAACTTCCTTTTTCATTATTTGGAAGAAATATTATATAAATTATCCATTGGAAGAAATTATCCAGGACCAACTTAACTATATGGTCCAACGCCGTAGAAAAATATCCAGATGAGATATCGTAAAACGGCTTTTTTTGCCATGATTCTGGAAGGGACTTTGTTCTCGGAAATTTCAAATTGAATCATTTTATGTGAAAAAAAATTCCCTTTTTCGATGGCAAATTTAACATTATCGTCCTATCCTAAATTTATTCTTCGTATGTGTGTATGTGTTTGTGTGTGTATGTATGTATTGTTATGAAATATTATTTTTAATAAAAATATACGCGAAATTCAAACCGTAGAAAAATACAGCGTGGGCTGACGGCTCTCACCACCCGCGCGGTATACTGTTCTAGGGTGCGGGTGGCGGCGTGTTAGAAAGGCCATTATTTTTCGGAAGAGCTGAACAAAATAATAAATTTATTTCTTAAGAAGGAAGGGCACTCGGCACTACAAAGACTGTTTAGAGCGTGAGAAAGCGACTGGAAACGTTCTAAGACCCACGACAGTAACGGACGTGGCCCGAACAATTGAAAAATAGTTAAGAATATTTTGCAGCATCGAGACGAGGGCGCGAGTCGAAACCGGAAATATACTAAGGGCGCGGTTTCTTGAGCGTTTAGGGACAAAGGACGGCGAGTATCAAAGCAATGTAGTCATTAGGGACTTCCGCGGCGAACACTTGAAACTCGCAGAATTCCAAATTTTGGGTGGTCGGCTAAAATGTGGTAAACAAACAAACGTCACGACAGCTTTAGCCAATCCAGGGAAGCCTGCTGGAAATAAGACGAAGGCAAGGATTGGTTGAGGTCACGCAAGCAAGGTCACGTGCTACAACGGGCAAGTTTGCTGTTTGTAGTGCTCGGACACTTCAATTATTTTCGAGCATTGTCCTACTTCACGATATAGCATTTTCGTGGTAGATCAGGTTTTCCCTGATCACTACAATGGAATCGATAGTCGTAATTAAGGAGTTTGAGCGCGACAACTTGGATTCTGTGTAATGAATCTAAATTACTTGGTTACTGAGGGGCTTCGACTTTAGAAATCCTTTCATAATGTGTTCGACTCGGATTTTTGCTACGATGTCAATTAGCTAAGGGGATAAGTACTGTAGTTGGGCCGTGAAAAAATTTCGTGCTGATTGGAGGCGAGCGAGACGGGACTTCAAGCGGCGACGCGCAGACCGTTGGCCCCAAGGCACTAGTCAACAGGTGTCTGGTGGCGGCGCTGAGGCTACGAGGCGGCGGTCGGGTCCTTGATCCCGCGAAGGGCCATGAACAACCACACCGTTTCGAGACGGACAGGTCATCCACACTACCCCTACTAAGGTAAAGACATTCTGATAGCACGTCAGAATAGCAACAAAGTGGCGAGACACTGTGAATCAAAAGCTGCGTGTGCTCCGTGATGAAAGAACCAAATATGAATAAGAAGTTAATAACAGTTTGCAAAAACAGTTTAAATAGCAATCAAAATTCATTATTCTAAGTTTTAGTATGAAATCAATGTGNTTTTTGAATCCGCCTCTGCCTTAGGGCCCTTGATCGGAATTGATGGGATGGTCCCTTGCTTGCTTCCGGAGAGTAAATTAGTTTTTTTCCCTCCACGTGGTCATACGCAGTTTGTACTGTTTTTTGACAATAAATAAATGAAGTTAATAATAGTTTGCAAAAACAGTTTAAATAGCTATCAAAATTAGTTAATCTATGTTTTTAGTATGAAATCAATGTGGTTGGGACTAAGAGTGTACCAACACTTATGTCCATCAAGAAACGAACGTGATAACGTGTGATTTTGGGAAAATTGTACGGGGAGAAAAATGAGTAGTTAATAGATGTAACTTCGTAAGTCATACATAAAACTTCATTTATCGATGCTGTGTGAATCTATTCTAATTGTGCATTTTATTGAAATAAATGGGCCGAACCCGCCCTCATCCGAACTTCCCTGGCACCAGCTAGCCGGTGCAGACGCTGATAGTAGAGTGGGCTAGGTAGGTGCTCACTCAATCAGCAGCATACCACAATAAGAATGTTACAGTATGAATGTATGTATGTAATGTATGTATGTAATGTATGTATGTAATGTATGTATGTAATGTATGTATGTAATGTATGTATGTAATGTATGTATGTAATGTATGTATGTATGTACCATAACTCTGGAATGCATGGAGCAATAACTTGGTTCACGGAAAACTTACTATACGGCAAAAAAACTCATGGAAGTAAGACACCCCTAGCACCCTTAGGGGTGAGGGGGAAGGTGATGACATGAAAAAATGATCGAAAACGACAGATGTTTGTATTGAATTCATGCTTGTGAGGGCCACTGAGAGGATAAGTACTGTTGCTTAAGTCCACGATTATTCCATTGGTGAAAATACACCCTTATCACAAATTGAGGGTGGGAAGTAAAAATAATGATAAACCATGATATTAGTTGTGACTAGTTGTCGTAGCCGCAGAGATGAGTAATGACACCTTCCGTGCCGCGTAAGTCCATAATCAGTACACATGGTGGATAGAACACTCCTATCGTCCTGTGGGTAGATGATGGGAATAGGGGGGCTGCTGAAACAAATACCGACATTCCCAATATCGTTTAACTCCACAATCACCCTCCATAAGAAAAAATACACCTTTTTGATCGGGATGGGAAGGTGATGAAATGTAAAATTAATCGATAATGACCTAGATTGGTGTTGAGACCATGGTTTTCGGGGTCGCAGAAACACATAATAACCCTTCCGATGACACTGAAGTTCACGTTCAGTCCTCGTACACCCCTAGGGAAGGGGATGACAGTAAAAATTATCGTAACTTAGATTTATCAGTGACGAATCCAATGTTTTCAGCGTCACTGAGATAGTGGCACTTCTGATTTCGTTTAAGACTAAATTTAGTTCCCATGGCAAGAAGACTAATTGCGCTGTTAAATAGAGTGAGAAAAGAAGTGACAGGGGAAATAATTGCAAATCGATTTGCGTCGGATCCATGGAATTCTGAGTTTTATATATGCGGGGGTGAGGGCGAGACATAAAAATAATTGGAAACTGCTATTGGTGCTGAATCCATAGTTTTAGGGGATTCTGAGATAAATAATAATATTACTGATGCCATTATGTCCAAGGTCGGACCACACGGGGTGCATGACACCCCTAGAGGTGGGGTTCGGAAGGGCGTGGTACACACACACACAAAATAAAACAACCGATGTTAGCCGGTAAAAAATAAAAAAGCCGATATAAAATATCTTCGACTTTCTGAGTTACTGAGATGAATTATAAAACTCCGATGCCGTTTAATTCGATATTCAGACCATGTAATTGAAATACTCCTAAGAGTCATGAGGGGCGGGTGGGACGTATAAAAATAATACAAAACTGCTAATGAGAGAATTGAATCCATACTTTTCTGCGTCATTGAAAAGAATAGGGTAATTTCTTATATGTGAGGATACAGCAACCATGGGGGGGGGAACATCCCTAGATTCCGTGTAGGTGGAGAGGTAAGGGGTATGTAAAAGTAATCGAAAATGTCCGATGTTAGTTCCGATTTAATAATTTTCGGGGTCGTTTTTATGAATTGTGACACGGTGTCGCTTTAGAACAAGTTAAACACCAATTGGAGGAGGAGGGGGGTGAGATACCCCTAACACTTCTAGGGGTGAAGTTTTGTCGTTAAGCTAATGGGTGAGGGTCTCAATGGTATTTAAGCCCACGTATAGTCGAAGAAAAATAACGCAAGTCTGTAGAACAATCTGGAAATTTTTAGTTTAAAATGTTACAGTTATATGCAATATAGTGCCGAATTGCTTTTATTATTATCTTAGGGGTGTGATGAAGTGTTAAATCCGCCTCTGTCTTAGGGCCCTTGATCGGAATTGATGAGATGGTTCCTTGCTTGCTTCCGGAGTGTAAGTTAGTTTATTGTAAAGCTTAACTCTATAATTAGTACTTATTCAGACTTTGCAGACTCATTAAGAATTACACATTTTTGTGGAGCTTTTCACCAGTTTTCCCTCATAAATCAGTTTAAGAGCCTCACAGGTCTATCGAAATCAGTTACTACCCTAGTTATGCTAAATCATGTGGATAGTGCTAATGGCGCGTTTCCAACAAAGCGAATAGAATAATTTTCGATCGATGACGACTGTGCCCCCGCCTCCCGAACTATATATTAAATTATGTTCATAATTTAATCGACATTTTCGCTGTATTGATCACCTATAAACTTCGTTTTAAAAAAAGTTTTCTTACGTTGTAGAGCTGAAACGAAATAAAACAAATATACAATCACACGTATTATAAAACGCAACAACTCTCTGTACGTCCGTTAGTGCGCGTATTAGTCAAGAACTACTTATCCGGTTTAGTTGATTCTTTTTTTAAATTCATAGGTATGTTCTCTGGCAAGGTTTTATAATATCTTTTGTTACGTAATATGAGTGATGAGTAGTGACAATAATAGTTAATCAAGTTGGAGAAAAACAATCTTCGGAGAGGTATTGTTCGACTCAGTTCTACAAAAAGTTAAGACAGGGCAACCCAAATTATCGAAGAAACGGTATTAAAACTTGACGCGTTACGGTACTTCTACCACAGAGAGCAATTTAGGTAGAGAAAAATATTATGAAATTAAATGGACTTTTGGTTACGTGCACTTAACGAAGAATTGTTCTTTTTTTGCAAAATTGAAATGTGTTTGAGAATTTTTCCGCGTTTTACATTTCCCGCGAAACAAAGGCTTTTATAATACTTTAAGATGTGGATGGATGTATAAATGGTGTTTTAAATGACATCTAGACATGTATAATAAACGGCAATATGTCATACCTTGGATTCTAGCCCCACCACTTATTACCTCTAAGAAGTTAACAAGTGTGCTTTACGCACGTATGCGTTTCTCTAAGTCTAACACACCCCACATGCATAAGAGCTTACCTTAAATGTACTAAAAAGTATCATGTATGTAACAATTTTTGTTACACGGATAAAGAATTAAAAAATATCACATACAGCCACATCTTTCACAAAATAGTTGTAGAAATTTCTTTTTCACTGTGTTACGGTACTTTTGTGGAATTTCTACTTCTGAAGGACTCCCTCGTACTCCATAGGCTAGTGAGAACTTTTATTGACCGTCCGGAACAAATTTAGGACAAAAGAATCGAAGAAAGGCATAAAAATAAGAAAAATTCGTGACCTAAAAACCATGCAGTAAAATTATACCACTGATTTTTTTTTTATATAAACCGTTTTGCTGGTTTATTACATCTTGTGTTCAATCCGAGCCGAACGGGGGAAACCAGCTAGAATAAGGAATATGTTTGCTCATATTCATCGATTACAAATAACAAATCAATCTGAAATATTTCTAAAATCGTTCTTTTGAGACACAAATTTAAGCCATCATTTTGTAATCCTTTGGAACAGATTTTCTGAGATCTGAAAGAGACTCTGCGGAGATTAACGAGATATCAGAATAGAACCTGGGAAAAAATATACTAAGCGAAAAATTAAAGTAATATTTAATAGAATGAAAATGTGCAATCCTTGATTTCTTGTAACAGAACACAGGGAAAGCTACCAGCAGCCTTTCTATTCTCCAAATTTGACAACTTCAAAAACGTTGGAGATCCGCCTCGTTATGTTTTCTTCGACCTGATGTTGGGTTGCGGCGCGCCAGTTGAAAAATGTTGCTCAGAGAAGTTTTGAACACCAATTATTTTTATGTATGGAACTTGTTTTCCATTGTAGGAAACTTCTGAAAAGAGTGTAATTAATTATTCTTATTTACTGATAGTTATAATTATCCAGATAATCAATAAAAGTCGCTGGCTCATTTTCTGGTCGATGTGACTATTATATCTGTCAACTATACTCATTTTCTCAAGCGTCAACTCATTCGCGTTCATGGTAGAAGAGAGCAGTCCCAAGCAGTAAAACAGATACAGCTCACAGAATTTCGTACAACAGGCGGTCTGAAATAACGGAGTGGGGTCGCATTCACTTTCCCGTCTTTGACTGTGAGGCTATTCGGAAGGCTTGCAGACCATGTGTCACCTGACATAACAGGATGCAAGATATTCGAATATTACTGATGATTTTCCCTGTATGGGGAGGAATAAATATTAACACATCCATAGCAAAGGAGAAGTATTTAAGTTAAAAATCATTGTTTGTTAATTGAATTTTGCATTAGCGTTTTCTGGTATGCACGAACACATATGATTACTTTCCCAAACGTATCAAGTTAATGAAGCAGATAAAGAACTGAAGTAATTGACTACTTGTGAGATTTAGTTCCCTGAAGGGAATCAATCTCTCATAACTTTCCAATGTTTATGTAAAGTTTTTTAATACACGTTTAATGCTTAGTATAACAGACGTCTAGTTTTAAGCGTTAGAATAGCTTAAATTTGTACCTGTTCATAACTTTAGCTCAAAATATACAGTGATTGTTCACTTTAATTATATTAATAACTGATCAAACGAATGAATTTTTTTCGTGGTTGAAAATAGCATTCTTCTCATATTTCTTATTAATAGCCAAGGCTATAAACACTACGAGAAGTGCCGGTATTCAGCTGTAGTTCAGAGAAAAATGAAGCCGCATAGTTGGCAATAACATGTTATCAGAAAGGGAGAACTACACTAGTTTATGCCGTGTTAATCAATTACGGCAGAGATGGAACGCTGAATTGTGTCACCGTGTTGCAACCGTTTATTTTTTCCAAGAATAGGAGTCTAATTTGCCACCTCATGGGACTATGATGTCAAGTAAAGCAATTTTGAGTTTTGCACAAAAGTTTGATGCATTTGCAGATGGTGTATTTGACGTATAACATGGACATTCGCTAACAGGGATAACTTCGATGGAGAACACAGAAACTTTTCTTGGAGACCGACGAAAAAGGACTACATTTTTGAAACAGTTCATGTAACAAGATAGAGGAGGATCCTTTCAGTCATGAGAGATGAAAGTCATTTTCATTTGGGCAATTCTATGAACAAACCAAATGACAGGTACTGGGCACATAATTATCTCCACGAAACGCACAGTGAAACCATAGCCATCTCCAAAATTAACATAAGGTAGTACTAGCACAGGTGGAATTAAATCACTAAAATACCTGAAATGGGAATAAATGAACAGAGTAACATGTACGTAATGCGAGTTCAACTTGAAAAACATACCTCACCGGCCATTTAAATGAGAGAATTGCAATTATAATTCATGGTGTACATTGCGTCTCATGGAGAAAACACTTATTTTCAAATAAAGACCAACTGTTAAGTCAAGAAAATGATGGAAAATTACTTTGATTTGTAGTAAATTTTCCGTAGTAGTTTTTACATCACTTTTATCTATATGTCACAGAATATTTGAGAAAGCTATTTAACTTTTTCTGAGGTGATATAAATAAATCAGGAAACCGTTGTGCTCGCTCGCCATGTTTGTTCGTGCTCATATGCACTTCAAACGAGTCAAGCGAGCTCCTGAATATTGTTTTCACTATTTTATTAACCAATAGATACAAATTAAATCAACTTTTCTCATCATTTTAATTCATACTGTTGTGTTAAAAAACGTTAATAAACTGAGAAAGGGGGGTCGATCCAGGGACTGTTTACGTTCAACGAGACGGTGCTACCGCAACTCGCCGCTCGTAGCAGCATAGCGTTAAAGTTAAGTCTATGATGAAATTACAATAGAATGAAATTGTATGTCCTCCCCGTCCGCCGGATCTTTCCCAATTTATTTGTGGGATTATTTGAAAGAGGGAGGTGCGCGAAATGTGGAAACTGGCAGAGATTTAAAAAGTAATTATTGAATAAGTTGCATTCACTAATGAAGTCAGACTGAAACAAAAGTTCGAAGAATTCACAAAGCGACTGCTATAATACCTCGACTACAATGTCGGTCGTATTGGATATTATACAATTAAAAAGTAATTTTATTGAATGGTATATTTTCAATTTTTTACTGGTACTTGTATTTATTTTCTACCTTATTAATCCACGTTACGGAACGTAAGTCTAAGAAATAAACAAAATAGTCTGCGCGCCACTCTGTACTATACCTAGACCTACAAAGACGCGTGTATTTGACGAAAGAAGTAATTGCAGCTATTTACTCGCAACACGGAGTTCCTTGAGGAAGACACGTGCTGTCTAATGGGAACGTTTACTTTGCTTTGTGTGTTTCATACACTAGTTCGACGAGGAAAAACAGTGGAGAATGTGACGAGTCTTTCGCAACAGTCTTGTTAGTATAACAACGTTTTTATTGTTGTCTTTCATTTCTAAGAAGTGAGTTTATAATTTTTTATTCTGAACGAATTTTCTCAGTATATTTGAGAGCGGAAATTCCGCTATTTCTCACCCCTCAGTTCTTGTGTTGTAACCGACCTTGGTCGGGGAGTTTTCGAAGTAACTCCTCGTTATACGTTGTGAGTTATTTCCATTGTCAATAAAAAGTAGAAGAAAAATTAAACGAATGCCTGTAATTTGTACATGATAAACACTAAGCTCCGCACCAGTGATACATCATCTTGACTCGGTTTGTGTATTTCCTAGCTCATGACAACGATGAACCGTAATAATATTCAAAATCAAGATGACTTGGTCGCGCTAAATATTCCCTGATGCCGTATTACTGTTTTTCGAACGACGTATTAATTTCAGGGAGAGAATGGATGAAGCATCGTGCGTGAAAACAAAACTATTAGTTTAGTGATAAACGTTTTCATTAAAAAGAGGCCTTAATGCTACTGAACTTCAAATTTTATGAGTCAGGTTAATAAAAAGCGTGGAACGTAGACTAACATGAATTATTTACTAACAGTTGTTTTGAAAATAGTTATAATTTGATTCAATGCGTCGAACTACGAGCAGACAAATTCACGGAATCTTTATTAATACAGACTAATTTACTAATGATTCTATTATAATTAGATAATGGTGTTGTATTCGGCTTACTTTAATGAAAAACAAAGTTATAGTCAACCGAAATTCGGAAAAAATAAGTAAAATGTTTTGTAGGTTGTCAGAAGGCAAAAAATGAAATAAAAAATGTACAACACAACTTCGTGCATCTGGACTAATTGCTACCGGAAGCGACCCGGAAAGTACAAATCTGGATAATGCGGCAAATGAGCAATACAATTATGTAATCTAATAACATGCGTTCTTTAATTTTGTATATATTACTACCTAAAGTAATATTTAATCCGTACTGAATTAAATTAAATCAACAACGTAATCGGTTTTTGCGATTTACGTATTTAATTTACTCGTACTAACTACCTACTGCATTCAATATTTTTCTTACTTTGTAGAACAAAACTTAAAATAAAAAGCTGATATTTTGATTTTGAAACTGATCTGAATAAAACGAAGATCCGGATGCATTGTATCTCTAAAAATGGATCGAAAAATCAACAAATTGTTTTGTTCATTTTTTTATATTTTGAACATTACTTTCGGCCATGTGACTTGGAGTGTCTTTTAATGTCTCTTTCAGAAAATGATCCGTATCAAGTTCTTTTATATGTACTATGTTAATTTACTTAAAAACAATAATTCTATATTATTTTACTTCAAAACTATCATAATCATATAATGCTAAGGTAGCAACGGATAGAACATTGAATAATCTTTTTGAGTTCGATAACGGACAAATTTGAAGTTATGGTTGTTACAATATTAACAAAATAAAGTCACCAAATTACTGAAATACTTACGTAAATAATTTTCGTTCGACAGAAGCTTGGTCCCCCAAATTTTGCATTATTTCATGCGATCCCCTTTATAGATAAATTAATTGATAATTCTGTCTGCTTCGAACCCCCAGAACAGGTCTACAGTTCTGCCGCACATAAGAATTGGAGTGGTCTCGATTTCCAGCACACATGTTAATAGTTACTCAGATGTACAGTTACACAGAGATATTGAGGGAAACACTTTCAATTATCGAGACACGTACCTTACTTCGTACGATGCACTTTTTTGACAGTGTCGAGTGTTATAAAATTATGAATACAACGTTATAAAGAAGTATCTTTGTTCATAAATTTCGTGTTCTTTTTCTATTTGTATTGAATAATTATTTATAAGCTGTTCTTGTGCATTCCAACTGATTAGCCGTCCTTTTTGGAAGTATCCAGGTTATTTGAAGTGCAATAAATTTTGTTTGGATCGTTCTTGTTTACGTGGGTAAGCACGATGAAGAAAGTTTGTCACACCTAATGTTATAATACATTTTTACGAACAAAACAGGATTGTTTTCCTTTAAAATTGTATACTTCACATTTATTCATAAAATGTTCTTCGAACGACTTCATTATTTGTATCCAATGGTTTTAATGACATGAAGTTGCAAGTATGGAGATCTTACAAGAATTCGTATTTCTCTGTTGCGTGTAATATTCTAATATCCTTTTGAGATCATGTGTTAACGCGCGAACAAAATTGGTTCACTCTCACCTGTACCTAAACATCGCATCACGAATATTCTCGCAAAAGCCTACAAATTTGACTTTAACCCTTAAAAATACTCATAATAACCTTGTTCTTCCCAGATATATCTGTTTAGTTTGTCCTGTTTTCTATTTGTACCTGATTGCCACTCGTCGTTCGTCAGCTAACATCATACATGTGATTATCATTGCCTCATCTTTATAACATGACAACGTATTTCGAGATTCCCGAACTCTCTTGGAGTCTGAAAATGATATGTATTACTCACCAAGTCGTCGGCGACGATGACAATAATGTGGGGGCGGCGCTGTTCAGGGGCGGGGGCGGTCACTTGCGCCGAGATGCCCGCAAGCAGAAGCACGACGAAGGCAGTGGGGGCCATCGACGGCGACGTTGACGCGACACGCACTCGCTTCAGGGGCTCTGCGGACACTGCAAACCCCGCGCCGTTATTATACCGTCCCCCGGAGAGAGCGCGCGCCCCCTGCGCACCGCGCTGGCGTCCCTGACGTCATGCTGCGCTTGAGACAAGAGAGGGAGCATCAGGTGTCATTCTCAGTCGTTCACATGTCATGTTTATGCGCGCTTGGGTGTGTATAAAGTCGTTCCGTATTTGTGGCCTGAGAGTACATATATTGTGAAGATTATCGGCTTTTAAACTGATGAATGAGGAGTGAATTCTGAGTGGGAAGGAAAAATTTCGTATAAAATGTAACTTGTGAAGAGTCCGCAGGTTTTCGCCTGCTGATGAAAGATTTGGGGCTTGAGGACACCTTTGAGGCGCATGTGTATCGTGCTCCCTCAACTTTAATGTCCCGATGTGAGGATAGACAGATTGCGCATGGCGCTATTAAGTTGAGTTATTCTCTTATGCACCTAGAGTTCATGACACAAAACATCTCCATGATGCGTACATGAATGCGATCGGAAATAAATAAAGTCCCACCCTTGAATTGTAGCAAGGGTCCAAAGAACTAAGAGGATGCGTGAAACGTTACTTTTAATTTTTCAACAAAAAAACTTGAATTCCTTGATTGATACACGATTGCGATTCGCTAATTCTGAAAGATAACGAAAAAATTCTGACAATGGTACCTTCGATTTCGTCTGAGACTCAAAGATACATCCGTAAATTAAAATCAACTTTGGCCGAAAAACTAAGAAAGTTGACACGATTCACGCATGATTGCGAATGAAGGGTATATATTGCATTCAATTTGCTCTTACAGAAGTGATCCTAGTAATTCGCACAAGATTCCAATTTTTTCTACCCAAATTTCATGATTCGTTCATGCTTTGTTTTCAAGATGAAGAATATATTGTTAATAAAACGTCCATTCATTCGTAAACACATGCATTAAAGCAAGTATTCAATGTTGGAAAAATTCAAATTTCATGATCGGTACATGAATGCCATTTGTTGTACATAGTTTTTGGGTAGTCCTGTGATGGTACATCAAAACGATTTCAAATTCCATTGAAAGATCAGTCACTATTATATGCTCAAATTTGCAACGAATAAATTTATTGATTATTTATTTTATGCCTTTTGGCGAGGTTTAGGCCATGAGGCCTGCGCTTACACTTAACTGTTGGCCTTGGGTATAGGAATTGGGAAGGAGAGATGTTGGATTGTCGGGGAACTAATGGTACCGAACCGATATTTGACATTGAGTAGATCAGGGAAACCTAGTTCGGCCGAGCAGGGTGTGAACCCACAGCTCAGCGGGATCGTGGAAGCAAAGACGCTACCACTGGACCACCTGTGTCGGTAATAGGCCTCGTAAAACAATACAATTCATAGCATTTTAAACTTTGGCTATTTTGTCAAGTTTCGTGGAAAATGTGTTTATTGCGCGTTATTTTTAGCAAAACGAACTCTTAACCGAGATTATTTTTAAAAAAATACCAATTTTGTTCGTATTATGGACAATTTGAAACAATATAGTGAAAATACAATAAACAGGGAGTTAATTTTTAATTACTGTTTCCTTCTTACTGTTAAGTTATTATTAAATGATGATATTTGTTATCTGACAGTCACGGTTCTTATAGATTGTAAACATGCATTAGGTCTTTTCCGGATATTGCCTGAATTGTACCCGGATTTCCAGTTGTAACCAAGGGATAGTTAATTCGATGGCTGCTTACTGGTATCTCATTAGAATACGCCCTAAATTTACCAATAAAATTTATCATTTAATTTTGTACTTTGGTAATCAGTAATGCCGTGTATGCGATTTTCCGTTATCGAATGCACAAAAGAGAACGTCTGCATTAGTTTTTCGGTCGAAGTTGATTATAATATATGGATGTATGTTTAAGTCGTAGGCGAAATCGAAGATGCTTCTAGCGGATTTTTCTCGTAATCTTCCAGCACTGGCGAATCGCATTTACATACCAATAATGGGATTAAAGGATTTTTAAAATGTAGTCACGTTTCATGTGAGATCTAAGTGTTTCAACTTTCTTATCTCCTTACTACGATTCAAACGTGGTATTTAATATAAAGTTTCAATCGCATTCATATACGTGTCATGTTTTGAGTTATGAGCTCAGTCCATTAAATTAATGACTGGGATCTTCTTCTCTAATTGGCCTGTGCAGATCTTTCGTCTATATCAGCACTGTCCAATTGATGCGGCCCGCGAAACGTCTTTTTCCGACGCGTGAGTTACAGTACATTTTACATCAAATTTTTGGGGCACAACTTTACGTTAAAATCTGTGCTGCCAGAATAAGATTTGACGTGGCATGTCCCGAGAGATAAAATGGAAAATTGAATTCGGAATTACCCCGTCATACTTTACGATATGAAAATATTTTTATTAGAATACTAAATATTAAAAAATGTTTTTAAAAATAAAGAAATATACTATTTAATTTTTCCAGTTTGAAATAATAAAAATTTGTCGATGAGAATCAAAATCTCACGTTACTAATATTAGTTAATTCGTTAGGCATCATTTTCCCGAACCCCATCCCGTGCCATCGATCGAAATAGTACAGAAAATGACCCGCGGGCTAAAATATTTTGGAGAGCACTGGTCTTCTTTTTCCAACCTCTCACTCTTAAAGCTGCCAGGTCTTCTTCCACATCCTCTATCCAGGTCTTCCCCTATATATTTTCCCTCTGTTTTCTTCCCATGCTTTCTGAGATTATATATTCTCTTTCATCCTAACGACATATCCGAGCCATTGAATCTTCCTTTTCCTGATGGTGCGCACCAAGTCCGGTTGTGTATATACCCGTGTGTTATGAACGAATAACCAGACTTTCATGGAACATAGGATATATGTAGGGGGTTGCTAGTATATTGCAACTAGCTGCTGAGATTAAGAGATTATTAAGATTCTTTTTACGGAATCACCTTGATTCAAATAACATTCACATTTATTGATTACACATATTTCTTACAATCTAGTGATACTGAATTACATACTTATTTAATACAGCAAAGGTGAATTTATCCGTTGTGAGCGGATAAAGTTCTGTGAATTATAATTCAACAGAGTTATGAATACATATAAATACATACGAAATAGAAACACTTCCCATGAAGGTCCCGTTCCGTTTTTACACTTAAGCAGAATTACTAAATGTGATTACAAAAGATGAGGTGCGACTGGAAAGTCTGCACATACAAAAAGCCCTGCCGTTTCACAAGTTTTTGTGAAAACTGCCCCCCAATAATCAACGAATTGACATCAAAAAATACCTGTTATTATATGAACGGTTATAGAATAACCAAAGTACAGGATTTAAATATTTACCCTCTACACAGGAGGGGATAAAGAATCAATTTACAATCATGCGAAACTCATGGTACTCGCACAAGTGCATACGAAAAATACTTAGAAATCTTCTTTCTTATCTAGTTGACCTCGTCGCGGCGGCAGTCTTGTTGCCTGATAAGCGGCGTAGATCTTGATTAGTAGAGGCGGACTCCAGCTGCTCATGGCTGAGGTCGGCTGTTGGTTCCCAACGACTTCCGGCTGGCAACTCAAGTTTAACAGCAATGGTTATGGTAGACCGAACTGCTGAAACTCATAACGTCATTAAAATATTTATACTTGTAAACTATACATGTTGTGCGTTTATACAACAAATTAACACAACACTTGTATGATCCCGTAATACGGTGATCATAGTCCAAAAAATCCGTAAGCACTTAGTGCTTTAACACAACACTGGTATTTAGTGACAACACTCATCCCTGCAATAGGGAGTCACGGCGAAACGACGACGTCGACGAAATGCCTCTGAAAGAAGCAAACTGAATGCGTTTAATGGCACAATAGTGCGCTATGTCTAACTGGTTACGCCCGTAGACGTGAGCGGACACACTCATCCCTAATAACGGGAGTCACGGCGAATAACTCGACGGTGACGAACTGCCTCATATGGGAGACAGACTGATTATGCGTAACGAGTAGCTGCGAACAGCCGTTTAAATAGGCTGCACACAGACTGCCTATAATGAACACGTTGATGAGCGATGTTCAAAGGGCTTACATATTGTTTCATGGAACTTCTAGAAAGGATCATTCTAGAAGCTTCTGTCACAGAGTTTATATAATAGAATGCTAGTATCGATATATCGATGAGTTTAAGTACATCGACTTATATAATCGATATGATCTACCGCTCGATTGGCGGTTGCTTTGAAATATTAATACATACAAAAATAAATAAATATAAATAACAAACATGTTTATAAATATACATTTAACAATTAAATAATTATTAACAATAATGTCTTACAAACACTTTGGTTTGTAACACCGTGTACCTCTCAAATCTTAATTTTTTCTGGTTCTCCGCATCTCTCCTTCCTTCACTGGACCATAGATCTTTCTCAGAATATTTCGTTCTCACGTATTCAAAAGACTTTTATCTTTTTTGTTAACACCCTGGTCTCACACACTAATAAACCAGTCTGTCTATATAATATATAATACAGTGTGATGAACAGATAATTTCACTTAGTTTTCTTGATTTTAATACATCATTCAGCGTGGAACTACTTTTATTCGCTGCAGTTATTCTAGTGTTATTTCTTCCTCTTGTCTATTTGATGATGTCATAAATACTCGTAGACAAAGGTGGGCAAAGGTTAACTTCGTTAATCGTTACTGTGTTACTAAAAAAGTTAATATCGTTATCGTTGAATTTCATTCCATGAAGTGTTAGTTTGTTGAAAACTTAACAAAGATAAAGTTAACCGTTAAAAGTTAATTCAACATTTTAATGTCAAATCAACCAAATAATCAAGGATTCTATAATTAGTCAAACACGCAATAACGTGTAGGTACTATTGTCGTCGCCACCGCTGATCGCGCAGTCATGTGTCCTGGTCTTAAATAATGCTTAGGAACGGTTATAAGCCCCTTCCGAGGCTCAGGTGCTAGCGTTCTTGTTCATCACCATGTCATCCCGGGTTCAATTCCCGGTGGGGCCAGAAAAATGTGTAGCTTTTCACATGTCTCAGTTCATACTGAAAAGCGTACCCTCCTTCTATCCACCTCCTACTGCTCCTAGTATCAATAACTCTAACTATTACTAACTGTTCCTACTAATCCCTCCACACGGGCCAAGTTATTGGTAAACCCTGCTAAGCGACCCATCAACTAACTATAACCTACCATTCAACTCCTACCTCCTATCGTTCCGTGTAGATACGCTTCAATAATAAGCTACATTTTCCATTTACAAATACTACAATGCTCAAGAACTATCCTGCTTCCGATTCCAGGAGGTTATCGACTTGATATTATCTACTTGCGAGTTGGTACTCTTTCTATTCTACAGTGAGAGAACACTATATACAAGTATATCAGGGACTTTCTCTGGAACTTACGAAGGTAACAATATAACACGTCTGACGCTTCGAAAAGTGAAAAAAATTGAATTTTAACTCGCTCCATTAAAAAACCGTATTCCGGATATTGCAGAAGTTGATCTTTTATGTCTCATCTAGCCATTCATAAACATCTCAATTTGGAGGAGCACGTAACTGAAATTGGTTGTAATAGAAATCACAAATACAATAATTATTAAGGTTTCTCAGATCCCGAAAATGCGAGTTAAGTTTTAAATATGAGAGAATGATCTATTACCTACGTATGTTGTTTTACGTATGCTAAGTTAAAAACCCAATACATGTATTCTCAATAAAACGTATGTTTTTAAGACGACTTTCTGTGATATAGTTCTATGGAAATTTTATGAGTTTAAATACATTTAAATCGAGTTTTTTCTTTAACACGTCTGCGAGTGTATAATTTAACTTTCATGCGAGAAATAATATCTCCTATCAAATTTGTAGGTGCTTTATTCAGACTGATATGATTGAAATGTTGGTAAAATTGTATAAATATTATTTTTCCTTTATAAAATTAGTTTTGCACAATCCAGAAAAGACTTTAGAAAGTATATGAGAAAGTATGTTCAATGGCTTTGCACCACAATTTTATTTTCTGTACAGTAGGAGCCGCATGAGTTGGTAAGAAATTTTTAGATTTTCTAAATTTAAATGTTAGAACATCTGGAAACGGAGGTAAATATAAACCTGAATCAATCCAATTACCTGTTTTTTGGAATCATTTCAGTTACATTTACATTTTAAAAGCTGTGTGTGAACGGAATTCCTAGCCACGTTTTTTAGGAATCGCTGATGGAAAACTTCTCTGGTTTTGTGTTTTGAAAAATACTGAATTCCTTGTCATTCCTATATATGTTTAGAATTCTCATAAATGTCACAAAAGACTCATAAATTTCCAATTTCGTGAATCTCAAACCGTAAAGTATGACACTATTCTCTAAAGTGTGTATCTGTGATTGTTTTCTACCACAGAACGTAGTGAAAAAATCTATTGCATCCATAGATATTCCCTTTAGTCAGTAGCTTTTCCTCCTCGACTTGAGGTCGTGTCGCCACTGGGTGAACAGTAACGCGAAACTCGAAAATCGAAATCATTACTAAGATTGGGAGAAAACATGGGAAATGTTTTGACTATGGTAGATCAACTGTCTTGTCTTCGTTGCGTTACACTTCAATGAAGAAATATTGATGTCAAATGAACATGGACCATAACAATTTTGATTGGATATATTTATTTAGCTATCTTCTCAGAATCACAGAGTATCTTAGAGATGTGAATCTGGAAAAATGATAATATCCACTGAATAAGATATTCGAATATTTCCAACATCCTAGATGACAAAACTATCGACCGTAGATTGGATAGAATTTATAAATTAAATTAAGAGATGTAAGGACTAATATATATATATATATATATATATATATATATATATATATATAT
>NNCF01127607.1:244447-274674 GCA_002313205.1 Laupala kohalensis | reverse complement strand
ATATATATATATATATATATATATATATATATATATATATATATATATCACTTTCAGTCATTCGCTTAGTTGATATTTTGTTGTTCTATTTTCACAGAAGGAATCGTTACTGGAATGGTCAGGGTAATACATACCACAGGGTAACACATTCATAACACACAAAGAGTTCATTGACTGCGGCATAATTTGTACCAAGTTCATTTTACGTTTGTAGGCTTGGGTAGAGGATGTGAGAAGTAATGACTTGTAATCGGAGCACGAAATAAACGTTACAGGCATTAGTCGGTCCCGCGCTCTGTTTGAGATTTTGGCGGCACCCCCCTCCTCTCATCAACTTTGTTCAATTATTTCTTAAACTTTTAACGTAAATATTTGTTCACGAGGGAAGAAACGAAAATTTTCAATATCTAATTCTTGTAGATAATTTATACTTTGTAAGTAGAGAATGTGAGTAAACAACGACAAAAAATAGTTCAGAGAGCGTCTCTGGAGTCCCCTCAAAAGCGACTCGCACAGTTTCGCGCTACGCTCAACGAAATGAAGTTGAGTCTTGTCTGCTATTCGAATTATTGAGAAATGTTTTAAAAACATATTTTGTGATTATCAGTGGGGGACGACACGTGGTGTTTGCTGTTTTGACTGACATTACCTCTCACAGTTCTTGTAGATGTCAAGCGGTTGCGAATGAAAGAGAATAACTCGTACGACGAGAATAACTTATATGAATGGAGACTAAGATTGAGCAAAACTATGACATATCTAGAGTATGACTTCAAACTGGTTGAATCGACCTCTGGTACCACTTCGCCGCAAACTATGTCTTGAAAACAAAAGAGAAACATATTCTGTGGTGTTTTGAGAAACACGGGATATTTATGAATGTTCTGTGTTACGAATATGCATGAAACAAAATTCGTGGAATATCGTTAAGTCGGTCATGTACAATGAAGTAATGCAATACAGATATTTGCATTTCTGATCCCAGGTTGCGAATGTCCCTCAAATAGAAGAATAGTTATTGGCAGAAATGAATTTAATCCAATCAATTATTGTTTTTAAAGATAACGTTGTTGCACAAGTATTACCACTAATCTTCTGAAACCAATTTACCTTTGATTCGTAAAACTATGGATTTTTACAACCTTGCGTATGATACATATGAATGTTGAATAGTATCTTGGAAGCTCATACAATTCATGTGAAACACTATATATTTATACGTATTACTGTAAATAGACGTGAAACGTATAATGTAACTTTGTATGCGCATTATAATATCAAAATTATTGAACAAAACCCACCATCAAACTAAGAATTTAAGTATCCCGAAAGCATGTCCTTCATTAGAATTCTCCCACAGATCCTTGGAAAATTCATCATTCCCGCCTAACAAAATACATCGTATTTACATTTCCTTCTACTTCTAATGGCATAATTTTCCATTTGCACTTCATCCTATTGGTATTGCCAAGAAAATAATCCTCACAAAATCACTTCCCGGAACGCTGCGTCACGTCTTGTGAACTAACTGCTGCGGCAATTTCCAGCTTTACATAATCACGATTTCTTTCTATTCCAACAGTAAATCAAAAACCCCCGTATAAATCGTGCGTAGTGTTGTGTCTTTTAGATTGCTCCGTTGATTTCTAATCCGTACTTTATTTGTACGTAATGTAATAATTATCCGGCTCAAATAGCACATGTCACATAATTAGGTCAACAATTTCTTCCACTGTTGTGATCATTAAACAATTTTACTTGTGAAATAACATCGCATAAGTGGCTATATCAATTACAAAGCATTAACACAGAGTAAGAAAACAATATTCTTTATCATTGCAGGTAAATTAATTTCAAGACTCACCAAGTTTTCTAAGTTTACGATGTAGTTTCTTACCGAGTTAATGTGAATACATTTTCTATTCTTGAGGTTTCTTGTATATCGAGAGATTTCATGAGGGTTTAGGAATGGGTCAAGGAAACCGATTTTCCCGAACGTCGCAGTGGTGTCCGGTTCAAGAGTGGTGGCATATGGGTTTTCATACAAGTGAAGAAGACAATTGTTACAGCACTCTTTCAGCGAAACTCTTTCAGTGAAGAATGCTTACCTCCTAGCATCACTTGACTATTTTAATAAGTTGTAGAAATAAGATTTTGAAACATTTAAACAATTAACCGTTTCTTTACTGCCAAAACGTAAAAACAAAATGCTGTAAAAGGTGCTGGGTCTCAAAAAGCGCCTAATTCACCTAATGATAGAACCGTTACTGAGTGACTATGCATTGTCGATTTGATTTCGCTCATTAAGTATTTCAGCAGTAACTTCTCTCCTCCTCCTACTTCTTCTTCTTCTTTCTTCTTCTTCTTCTTCTTCTTCTTCTTCTTCTTCAGAAAACGGTTGGTCAAAATAACGTTATATTTTCCAGAATATTTTGTCTTATGTAAAACGCCTGTTTGTGGAAAAAACGAATGTTGAAACATTTGTGCTCGTCGCTGATGAAGGTGCAGCGTAATTGAGATCGTTTTATGATCAAATACCTAAGCGTCGACTTAAACTCCTCTAAAACATTAGCACTGATTTAATCTTTGTTGACTTAATTAAGATTTAAAATGAGTATAATTCAACAGTGTACTGTACAATATCTGGAATAACGTATTTACGAGGTTTGTAGTGGTGATATATTATTAACGTAAATACACATGGTTTAATAATGGAAGAATTCGTCAGCTGACCATGCTTATTATGCGTTATGCTTAATTTCGACTCCATATCAGCCATCATCAATTGGAAATTACAAATTTAACGCATTATATAATTACCAATAACAGAAAGCGCTTAAGAAGACAGTCACGAAAGCATTGTAAATATGCATTTTGCGAAATAAATGTGTCAACAACACGTTCTTTTTCTGGTATTAGAAATGCATGTCTCTTTTTAGCGAATTTTTGTACCTCAATGTACTTCGAGAAAATATTATCTCGTTTTCTTATGTCGTTATTTTACGTCGTCGAACCCCCAAAACTCCAAGGGACTCAATTTTCCTTTATTGTTAAGGTGAGCCAAATATATGAGGCGCGTGCAGAGCAGAAGTCCAAAAGCATGATTTGGAGAGAAACAGGAACTTTTGAAAACGAAAATAAAAAATGTGTGTGTACAAAAAAATTTACTTGTGAAGTAGTTATTTGCGTAAATAACGAACATAACTCGTAATACTGGTTAAAAAAAAATTAGATTGCGTTACAATGCAATATTTACAAACATTACAATTAAATGAGCTAACAATGGCTCTACATTGATATTACAATTGAAGCGTGCAGAGGAGAAATGATGTATACCCAAAAGAATGGTTTGGAAAAAATGAGAACATGTAAAAATAAGAAATAAAAAATATTTGTGTAGTAAACATATTTGTTTGTGATATAGTTACTTCCTTAAGAAAAAAACAAATTTAAATACCAAAAGTATTGAATTTTAGGTGATTCTACATCTACAGTTTAAATTCTGATTGAATCACCTTCGACCTCTACAAAATTTTCAGAATCAGTATCTTTATTGCTTAAATCCATAAACAGTATACTCGTATTAAATCCAACAATAAAATGGACTTTCTTCACTGCTGCACAGATAGGCCAGGCAAATTAGGATTATGCCTCCGATTAACTTACGGAAAGCTGGAAATGGTTTGAATTTCTTCTTATAAATGTAAAAAGAGTATTTGAAGTTTGCACCAAATTTTTCCTTGTGCTCGAGGGGGGTGGGCTCAAGAACGTAGAAAATTTCAGACTTTTTACGTTTCTTCGCAAATATCTCGGAAATGACGCATTTCAAAGAAAAATGGTTTTGACATATATAAAAGTTAATTAAATTATCCGTCGAATGTGTACATTATGTGTGAAATTCCGTCAACGGGTTTAAGTTCTAGACAAATTCATAAAACATGATTTTTTTCACTTTCTCCCCCCCCCCAAAAATAGCACATTTATCATATTGTCCTAATTTTTGTGGTGTTAAATGTATTATATGAAAATAATATAGTGTTTTACGTTTTAGGTCATCTAATACCGTGTCAAAAGCGTTTTAAGGTATTATATCCGCTTTCACTGAAGTCAAATTGTCAACTATTCACAAAACTAGGAAACAATTCGCTCTACTGATTTAATGTGAATGTATAAGAAGCTATTTAAACCATTTCCAGCTTTCCGCGAATTAATCGGAGGCATAGTCATTTTTATTTATTTATTTATTTATTTTATCTTTGTTTCGTGACCTATGAAGAAAGGAGGGAATTTACAGGAGCAGTTGAAAAGTACTGCACCTTAACAAGAAAACACAGAACTAAGGATTTACCTTACTTATCTCTGAAAAGACGATGTCATGTTGTGTACAAACAATTAATTACCCTAAGTCTATCAAATTTAGACTTGCAACACTTCTGCTCAGCGCGCCTCAAATATTCGCGACGTCTGGATGTCTTGTTACCTTTTCTAGATTGCAACAAAATCTGAAGAGAGTCTCTAGAATATGATTACATCCAGGTATTGGGTCCGAAAGTTCGAATTGAGATACCGAAGTGCAGTTTTCTCTAAGATAAGTCATGGGATGGGGCTAATTGACGTATTGAAATTGTGTAGCTTCTGTTATCTGAGTCGTTGACAAATTATTTTTAAATGGAACTGTGTACTTTCTATAACGATACTTTAAATGTCCGAGAAAAGACTAATGCAAATTTAATTTGAGTTATTAAATTATTCAGTGTGTGTGAATAATTTAGTATCTACTACTTTAGTATTTGATGTATTAAAGAGATACGAATCTACCAAGAAGGTCGTATGTCTTAATATATTCTGCGTGTATGTGTTTACACCTAGAGAAACCTGGACCTTCACGACTAACAGTGAAACTGCTCTTCAATATTTTTATCCGTTTAGGATATATCATGGATCGTTCTTGAATCACCCGACATACTAGCTAAATTTTATCTTATTTGAAATATTGCACATATGTAAACTATACGAACCCCAAAAAATTGTTTCGAATGTGTTTCCAATATTCTCTATAGCTTTTCCTCTGTCACTTGAGGTTGGCCATGGCTGTTGATTTGATGTCACATAGGTTTCACATTTTTTATTGTCTCATGCTACGCTAACATGATGAAAATGGTCATTAAAGTTCACTGGTCCTCCGACTGTGTTCCCGAGATAGAAACCACAATTTGTTGTCCGTGTCACGACATGGATTAATGAATACATACGAAATCGCTCTCACGAACATCCTTTGTTTGCGAACCCATGAACCCATGCTCCAGCTCTTATCACTTTTAAATAAACAAGTATCTTGTGCATTAAAGAACGTGTTACCCATGAATATAGACATTTTTCTCTAAATGAAAACGAGTACAACAGATGCAAAACAGAGGTGCAAAGTGAATTCCAGCTCTGAAAGCGAAAGTTTGCTTGGACTTTGGTAAACTGGGGCACTACAATTGGACTTCTAATCAACATCACCTAAAAAGCATTTTCTTTGTAATTTATTTTTCGTTATTTGTTATTGTTATGTGTTGAGTGTTATTTTATTAGATTTGTGTTGTTTCATTTTTATGTGAGCTTTGAAATAGAATTCATAGAAGCAATATTTTTTATGCTCTAAGCAAAAGTTAAAGGAGCTATAAAGTAAAGAATTTACTTTATTTAACGTATGGCTGCGAACATAATAATATAACAAACATGCCAACTTGTATGAATAAACACATAAAATACTCATTAAAATACAGTTGACCTAGGTGGCGTATTTGATTGCATGTTACAATCAAATGTCTGGGTCTTTAAGCCATCCTACAGCCTCCGTCCTTGCATTTACAAAATCATCCACACTGCCCGCAAAAGCTTCTAAGAGGACAGTCAGAGATTATGTGGATCATAGTCTGTTTCACATCACCACAGTCAAACAGCGGAATCTCTCGCATGCCCCACCTATGGAATGAGTTGCCGCATTTACCGCTGAGCGTTCGCAATCGATTCAATGCGACCCAGATGCTTTGAGGAAGATGGGAGCCTTCCGGCAAAGTTTCCGTGCTCACGAGTGAGTGGTATTCAGAGGGCGCGTGTTGCTTCCAATCCCTCTTCCAGTCCTCCGCACGATCCTCGGTATAAGTAAAAAATGATTTATTTTAATATAATATAATAATTCAGAGGTGCCAACCCCCTAGACTGTATGGTACTCCCCCTTCCCCCAGCTCTCGATCCCCTCCCTTCACGAGTTAACTTCTCTGTTTAGGAACCTATTCCTTCCTTAATATTCATATTTTATGATTTTATTACATACGGAGCATTTTATTATTTATTACGACGTTCACGACCATTATACTTTATGTTTTTACCAGATCAGGTATCATCTCTAATTTCTTACTTTTTAATAGTTTATTTCGAAAAATTGTTATCCCCTTACTTGCACGTATGGGGTAAGGCTTTTAGTTGTGTAAATTTTCTACCGTGAAATTTTGACGGACATATTTTTGTTGAGCTTCCCGGATACATACAATCCTGTATGTTCGTCGGACTGTGAGCAGAGATTCTAGCGAAAAGGATGGATCAATATCACTAATGGTGTAGTATACATCCTACCATTCCAACCTAATTTTGTAATGATATTGTAAATATTTTTAAAGTGGTTAGGCGGAAGAGCAGACCTCGGTCTGAGTCTCGCCACTAATAAAGTCATTTATTTATTTATTTATTTAACAATTCTCGGTTGAAGTATTTGCATATGTCTATATACATTCTTCACTATATTTGTAACTTTAAAGATATTTCATGCGAACATAGACGTATATCAAAGTAGACAAAAATTATGTCCATTGGCTACAGACTCTTGGGATTCTTCACTCAAGACTTGTTCCGCTCCGCTTGTGCAAAGAAACTCTTAACTTATAATATATACTTACATAAGAAGTAAATAACAACGTAGGACCTTTTTACGGACGATTACTATATATATATATATATATATATATATATATATATATATATATATATATATATATATATATATATATATATATATATATATATNCGTTCATGTTTATTGTTACAATGTGTTATCACCAAACGACGACTCAAACCACGAGTCGTTACGTTGTGCATTTTAATAAGAACAATATGTATTGTAATCGTCCGTAAGAAGGTCGTAAGCTGTAATTTTTTTATTTATCATATATACGTTAATAGTAGAATACTTGAATAATTTTTTAATTCAAATTATAATTCCTTTTTAAAATGTACTCTTACCATGTAATTTATCAATAGTTATTTATAGATAACTACCTTCCAAAGTACTTAACATTACTGACTCAATATTTTTTGTTTCAAAACAGTTAATTTTAAGTATAATATAAATTTTTAATTTACGCTTTAAATAAGGCCAACTGTAGGACAACCTTTCATCTGTGTTCAAAAATGGTTGAAATCATATAATTTTGATAATTAGAAGGTAATTGTACAGACAAAATTACCCAATATTTTGAAACTCCCCTACTGTGACGAGTTTCTATTAGATTTTTAGGAAGTCGTGTTTAGTTTGTAACAAATACACGGACAATCATAAACACAGCACAATGCAAATTCACAATATGACTCAAAGTTTCATCATGACTTCAGAAAAATAGTACAAAATAGAACTGAAATTGAGGAACAAATATTACAAATAATTGAAATGTAAAGCTTTAAGATATAGATGTGAAAATGCGCGTTTCTCTCTTTTTAACTAAAACTGCGCCAAAATTTTTGACAATTACATAACGAAAATATCAAAAGTTTTTTTTAATAAAGAAGTGAGGAAGCACTAGAACAAATACTCAGTGATATAACTCAGTGTTGCAATCATTAATATGAACATTGATATAATTGATAATCAGTCCGTAGAAATTCGAGGAAATTTAATTCAAGAAAAGTACCGTGAAAGAAATCACCTGCCGTTTTTCTCGCATCTCTCAATATACCCATCTATTAACACTTTTGACTTCAGCAGGAATACCTCTCACTGTTAGCGCATATAGCAGTAGGGAGGCGACAGCTGGACGTCACCCCGTCTACCAGTGCGCCTAGCAGTAGGCCCAATCCTTCGGGAGAGGGCCATTGTGTCGGCAATTTCCGACTCCCCTCCTGTAGCCCAATCTGTGCGGGTAGGGGACCCAGGACGCAAATAGCATCGACTGGTAGTTAAGGTACCTAAGTCTGTATGATAAAATCGTGAGGGTGCTATCCGGCTCACGTACCGGTCCCGAAAAGTCACAGTAGACCTCCGGCATACTACATGTCTTGACCAACTCATCCCCGTTCAATTCCCGCTGGGGCCAGAAAAATATGTAGCTTTTCACATGAATATCCCAGTTCATACAGCTGTGACTACTAAAAACCGAACCCTCCTTCCTCTATCTACCTCCTGCTTGTATCAATAACTATCTATTAATAACAACTTCTACTAACCCCTCCACGTGGGCCAAGTTGATGGTAAACCCAGGTAACCGACCCTCTTGCTAACAATAGCCTACCACCCAACTCCTACCTCCTGCCAATCCACGTAGATAAGCTTCAATAGCACGCTGCATTTCCCATTCACAAATACTAAAGTGGAATGAAAAAATCGCTCCGCTCCGCGCCCGCTAAGTGTGTCTATGTCAATAAACAAAGGTCGGCGGAAGAAACGCTCCGCTCCACGTCAAAACCGCAAGTTATTATTTCTGGCAAGTTAAGCAATCCTCTACTTATAAAGGCAGGTGTGCCACAGGGCTCAGTGATCTCAGCAACATTATTCGTGGTCTTTGTTAATTATCTTTTGGAACTGCCTTTCCACGGGCAAATAAGGGATTTTGCAGACGATATTGACTTACTTTACTCTTTTGAAGACACTTTAATTTCATGGCAATTTATTACAGAAGATTTGAAAATTCTAAGAGATTGGTGCATAATGAATAAAATGCAAGTAAATGTTTCTAAAACTAAATAAACTTCAGTCAAACAAGTTTCGATTTTTCTTATGACATGGTTTATCATTATATAGATTGCAACAGAACTTATTCAGTATGTCGACTCATTGAGAAAGTAAAGACTTTTAAATACCTTGGTGTAGAATTAGATGAGAATTTAAATTGGAAGAAACACATAATAACGTTGCACAATAAAATGAAGTCTATAGTAAAGAAGTTTTATTATTTAAAGAATTTTTGTAATAAGGCAACTATGCGGACTCTGTATTTTGCTCTTATATACTCAAGATTACAATACGCAATTCAATGCTGGGGTGGGACTTTTAAAATTACATAAACAAACTAAGAATTACTCAAATAATATAATTAAAATAATTGCCCATAAACAAAAAAGAGACAATTGATTCCAGATATACAGGATTTATCCGTGATGGTACAAACTTACAGGGATGATGGAGGAGGGCAAATGGTTCAATTTGAGATTAGGAACTATATTCCGGAAACAATCCAAAAGTTATAACCAAAATTCTACTCATTTAATTCCGTTAACCATAGTCCTGAAACGATCGAGTCAAAAGTTAAAAACCACCGACCTCAGTCGGGTGTGAACTCGCTAACTTGGGATTAGTAGACCAACGCCGTATCCACTACACCACTGATGCCGGCTGTCAAAAGTTAGAGAGAAAATCGGACTGATACCTCCGACAGTGGAATACATGTGCTAAGAATGTAGGGTAGAAATTCTCGACGAGCAGAAGAGGCTGGGATAATAATCCAACTACTCTAATGCAGATGGAGTACTATGTACTGACTTGATCGGTGTACGATGTCTGTACTGAAGGCTTCAGTCAGTGTTTACGAGTTGAAGTGGCACGTTGATCAGCCCTTTCCAAATGGAGTTGTACCCGGTTACGGAACTTGCAGATATGATTTTCGTGTATGGGTAAGCAAATGGAAGAAACAGACAAACTGAAAGGTTGTACAGGGCCAAATATCCACGTAGGAGACATCCGGCTCACACCATTTTTCCATGACTGTTCGAACGATTAAGTAGAACAGGGCAATTGTTACCACAGTACAAATACCGTGGAGGACGACGAACTACACGGACTCCCGACTTAGAAGATGCAGTGCTTTCTCGCGTGGATGAGGCGCCTGCAATCAGCACTCGATCAGTTGCACGCGAAGTGAATGTTTCGCACAGTACTGTGTGGCGAGTATTGCGTGAAACGCAGCTACACCTCTACCATCCACAGAAAGTGCATGCTTTGAGTCCTGCTGGCTTCGCACCTCGTGTTGTGTTCAGCCAATGGATCTTGCAGCGCTTTGCAGTCGATCTTCACTTTCCTGCGCAAGTACGTTTCACAGATGAAGCCTGTTTCACCAGAGACGGAATGCTAAATAGTCACAATAATCATGTTTGGGCCGATAAGAATCTCCACGCTACAGTTGTGAAGACCCATCAGCACAAATTTTTTAGTGAACGTGTGGGCGGGCATGGTCAATGATTACGTACTATGCCCGTTTCTTTTTCCTCCCCACCTAAATGCAGCAGTGTGCACAGTGGTGATCAGAGATGTACTACCCAGGTTCCTGAAACACGTCCCACTTGTCGTTCGTCAACGGGTGTGGTTCCAACATGATGGAACCCCATTTCACTCTGGACTGAGGGTTCGTGAGCACCTGGATCATACATTCCCTGCAAAGTGGATAGGAAGATGAGGTCCTATTTCTTGGCCAGCTCGTTCACCCGATCTCACCCAACTTGATTTCTTGTGAGACAATGTGAAAAGTCTTGTGTATGAGACACCTGTCGAGACTCAAGAAGATCTCATGACAAGAATTCTCGTTGCCTGCGACACTTCACACGACACCGGGGATATTCAAACGGGTTCGACAGAACTTTGTGCGACAATGCAATGCCTGTATTGACTCAGGGGGACGCCATTTTGAACATTTGTTGTAAATGTAGCAGCTTGTGAAACTTGTGCGGGTAAACGGAATTAAACTAGTAAAACTTTGCTTATTTTTGACTCTATTGTTTTCGGAATATGATTCCTTACCTCAAATTGATCCATTTGCCCTCCTCCATTACCTCTGAAATTTGTAACATCATCACGGATACATTCTGTATAGCCAATTAAGAATTCTACCAATTCAGCATGTTTTTGTATTTAAACTCTTAAGAATTTTTTTATATTAAAAGTGGCAATAAAGGTATTACAAATCTTTATCATAACACCAGAAGTGGTTCCAATAGAAAATTCATGTTTCCAAGAGTAAAAAAAATATTTTCATACAATATTTCCACTACATTGGACCAAATTACTTCAACCAATTGCCACAAGAAATTAAAAGTTGCTCGAGTTATAAACGATTTTCATCGAAAGAATTACCAGATTCTTTCAATTGCCAGATTTAACCTTTTTACATTTTTATTTAGCTTGACGATTTTTAATATTTCTTGAGGGTGAATATTGAATTTAATACATTTTTGTTATTTTATACGGTTAACATAAAAAATATCACATTTTTTGTTAACTTTGTTTCGCTTTGTTTTTGGTTCTTTGTCTAAAAATTGTAAATTGTAATGCAGTCTTAAAAAATTATGTCTTAGCTGTATGTTAGTGTTCTTGCCATTTAATGAATTTGAATATGTCAAACGCCTCAGAGAGCAATCTAACTGTAATAACTGGACAAGATTACTTTATTTATCGTTTATGTTGATATAAACTTCTCACTGCCCACTACTACTGGTAATTGTGGTCAGTTATTCTTCAGATTATTTTGTATTTTGTAATTATATGGATGGAATAAATCATTATTATCATAATATTTATTATTGTCATTAAGTGTCTTTAGCTTTCGAATCTTGCCTGTTAGTTAGTGTGAGTAGTATGTATTATGTCCACGTTAGTGGAATATCTCTTGAGTTTTCTGTATAAGTGCAGTAAAATATCTTTTCTCTGAGGCATTTCTATATACTGTTACTATTCCAAGTGACAGAAAAAATATTTTTCAATGTAAGCAAAATAAAATGCAAACTGGGAGGGTGCAAAAATTATTGACAATGAAAAGGACCACGGGGAGAAGTAGAAAAAATATAAACTGCTACTGCTATACGCTTGCTACCTACTCATACAACACTACACGCTTTTGTACGATTCTCCACATCTCTCTACGGCACTATACGTATTGTTTGGCCCATGTGAATGAAGTTTTGTACGTATTTCTTGTCAAGTAACAAGACATGTATAAATTTTTATAAATTCTACCTTTAGGCGAATAAAATAATTTATTTCCCCCAAAAAGTGGGGTCCTTAAAAAGCCCTCGCGTGTGACTGAAGAGAGGGGAACCTAAAATAGATGTCAAAACAAGATTGCGTCAGCGCAAAAGATATTTTAAGAAATTTACGAATCATATATCACAAAATCTCATAAAGGGGTCTAACAATTTTTCGAAATACGTATTGTAAAAAGAGAACACTAACATTCCCCCGTAAATAATATTTCGCTTAAATTCTTTTTATCGAGGAACAAATTTCTAAAAAAATATTATCCAATCCTTTTGAAGCATCTCGTAACTATTGAGTAACATTCGTATACGAAAATAGCCATACATTTGCTTTATCCTATGTAATAGTTTTTGAAAATTATTTCGGAGAACATGTGGAGTCAGGTGGTGTAATTGTAAACAAGTTTTTAATGTTTCTCTTTCACGCTTCTATATCGATGTCTTAATTTATAAAAAGATATTGTTTTAAGCGCACTAATATAACAGGTTACTCTCCTACTTCATAAATCTCTTGCAACGAAGATTCCACGTATGAAATTTCCCACATTTTTTCCTGTCTATAATTACCCCGCGTGTTTACAATCACCCGTGAGACAATGGGGTAATTGCAAACAACGAATTATCTCCTAACGTAAAGAATGGAACAAGTGACAGTATATGGGCAATTGTCATTGTAGTTGAAGGAACGTTAAATGTGATTTGATCTTACGAAGTCCATGTTACATATATTCCGATTCGATGTGGACTTTTACCTAGTATCCCCAGTTTACTCGTGTATTTTGATACAAATGCCTGATTAGTAGTTTCATCGATCATCTTAACATCTCAGAACCCAGAAATGACTCATGTAATTTTATTTTTATACATTTTGTGTTATTTTACCGGATAAACCCAAAACATGAACCATGAATTAAGACTTATTGAAATCATATTGAATTTCATGTAAACAAAATATCAAACAAAAATGTATAAGAACAAGGAGAGTTAAAAGTAATACATTCCACGAACGTTTACTTTGACAGAAAGTGTTAGAAAATTTGCACTACCATCTTTTACACGAACTAGAGGTGACATTGCTTTTGATTCTTTTACAAACATGATTTGTTATCAGCTAGAAAGAATTTAGTGTTAACAATTCTTTTCAGTGTCTTCCAATTCATCGCCCACAACCTGCTGACTCGACAAACACATTAAACGTCTTTCTTTAAAAAAAATTCCCTCCGTGTCTACGAGTAAGCACATACTAAGAACAACGTCTCTTGTGGTTGGCTGTGGCTCTTGTGGTTCCTCTAGAAGATATTTTGAAAATGTTTTATGGAATCTTCTGTCAATTCGCATTTGTTTCTTCGGAGATCAATCATCTTTAAGTATGTAAGTAGGTATAACCGCTTAAAAGCAAACCTTACCTATCGTGATTAAATGCAAGTTAATTTAGAAATACGCATCCATCGTACGACAAAACTGCGCGAATCTAATAGCAAGTAACTATGTGATATCTTTCAGTCAGGTGAAAATGGCGTCGAGCCGGAAATCGAACCCGGAACTCCTGCTTTGATCGCAGGGGTGTTAACCATTACACCATCCTTTCGCCTTCCACTATTTTCACTCAGACCTTAACCCCGGAAGACCTGAGATACAACCCCATATAGGAGTTAAGTGAACCAGGCGGCACACAATGCTGTGTGCACTTAAGTACCGGTTTCACACGTACCTACGTGTTAAGGCTCGTTATATTTATTCCTTTGGAGAAGATATGTGATAACTTTCACCTATTGAGTACACTTCATTCATCTGCGATTTACTACCCTTAGGAAGTTCAGTGTTAGTTTCTTTGTGACGACTGTGGAAGTAGAAATACTCTTAAAATATGAGAGTAAATATTGGTATATGTAAAACCTTTGCAATGAGGCAGACGAATTAGAAAGAACGAAAAGGTAACGAAGAAGATGTAAAAGAAGAGCTAACTATTCGCAGATATAGACACACGAGTTTAGCAATCAATAGAAAGAAACAACCCCTGCAAAAGAACAGATTTATGGGCTAATTTTATAATTTTTGTTTCGTATTATGCGATGGCAATTCATTTTCCACCCCTTCACACGTATGCCTTCCAAGGGTTTGAAATGCACACAAACATTAATTGCGGTTCAAACAATTTTCTGATACGTATCTGAATTGGCTAAAAACTTGTATTACAGTTCATTTCGATAATAAACTAAAATAGAGCTCAATCATTCCATAATTTTATTATTATTTCACATTAAATTACTCGAAGTCCGTTTTATGCTAAAGTTAAGTCTATATATGCAGTGAGCGCGCGAGAGAATAAAAAAATATATACTAAAATGAATCATTATACTTCTATACCCGTAAGATTTTGAATGTTTAGGGTTTATTCTATTGTGGCAACCAAAAACGTTCCTTACTTTTGTTAACAAATGACATTTCAAGGCTGAAACATAAAAAATTATACTTTTCTCAAACTTCAATTCCCAAAATACACCATAATTCATTTTCGAAATGTTTGGCTAAAATACTTCTAAAACCTGAAATTTTCTGTTAAACTTTTAGAAAAAGTAATTCATGATTGACAAATATACTTCCATTCAAAAAAAAAAAAAGATATCTACTTTTACATGTGTTAAGTTTGTAAGTAACCTTTTTTATTTATTTATTTTCGTCATGGTTACTTGTCTTCCGACAGAGTCACTACAAGGCTCATTTACAAATATTCGATAAATAAATAAGAAAGGTATATTGAATGTCCTCAAGGGCACATGGAAGAACACCCGGTAACGCAACATCTTGGGAACAAGGCTTCCTTAGATAAGGTGATATGCGACGCGGAATTAAGTTCACTTTCGGATCAGGGAATCCAATTCGCGAATGCTATCCAAAAAGTAAAACTATTCAGTAATTTGACAGCTGCTTCCATCTCTCCAATTTTGCTTCCATCCCCCGACTTACTAAGTGACCTTGAATTCAAAATCTATGGAATGAACAAACTCAAGTAGAGAAAAGAACAAGTATTATTTAGTGGACGATCTTGATGTATTCGCGTTCATTAGTTTTGTTGTTTCTACAAGATAAGTAAACTACATATTACCTTCAANTCTTGATGTATTCGCGTTCATTAGTTTTGTTGTTTCTACAAGATAAGTAAACTACATATTACCTTCAAGAAGGAGTGCTCAACGGGGAATTAAATACCCCAAGTTGCGCACAGAGAATTTGTACGGGTGTGGGGGTGGGGGGAATCTTTACTTTCTCATATTCGTAGTATATCGGAAGTTTTGTAGTCGTGAAAAACTTCGAAAGCGAGATTTTTACGGAACTATCTGTTTTGGTTATCCCTGATTCAGAAAAGTGNTTTACGGAACTATCTGTTTTGGTTATCCCTGATTCAGAAAAGTTGTTTTTGGCATAACGTACGTGCGTCTGTCCGTCTGTACACAGTGATTCTGAGTAAATGGATGGATCAATTTAATTCATATTTCGTATTTACGGTAGAATTTACTTCTTATCAATGCAAGTGCTCTATTTTCTTTACTTTAAAACAAAGGGTACTTCACATGAAGGTCAAAGTACTCTTTCGAATATTTCTCAAAAACGGCTCCAACGATTTTGATTAAATTTGCTGTACGTAAGGACGTAAGGCACAATTAGTAAGCATTACATTCGCATTAGCGGTATTTCGATTGAAAGTTTGGTATAGACGCAGTAAAATTATTTCTGTCTGCTACACTAACATTAGTTAACTGTTTCAAGAAGCTTGAAAAATATTTAGCATATATATATGGCTAAATGAGAAGTTACATGAAGTGTATTAATCTGTGTGAAATGTATTAAAATCTTTAAAATAAAATAAATGAATAAAAATGACGGGTGAGGACTAATTCCAGGTTGCGCGCCAGGGCTGCTGACCGGCGCGGTGCGGCGAGGGAGCGCGTGCCGACGCATTAGCTGGGTTACGCCAGAGTCGCAGGGTCACTAGCTCTGTGCCCTGTGTGGTTGTATAATATTTAGCGGTGTTAATGGACCAAGCAGACGTAGAATACTCTTTTCGTAAACTGAAATGAAAGATATGATAATGATAAAATACATGAGAGAACAGCAAACGCACTGCAGATTCGAAGAGACATCAATTTCTGTCTACAACGAAATTACATTTACATACCACTTTTACGATATTTTTTGTCACTCTGTGCTGCAGATGGGGAAACGTATATGATGAAGTATATGCAATGGTTTTGCACCACTAGTTTTATTTTACTTTTGAAGAATTTTAGATATATATAGAAATTTTTTTAGGGGCCGGGGATTTTTCGAGAAGGATAGTTCATATTTACTACACTGCATGATTAAACTTTTTAAAAATTTCACTGGCGTAATAAGGGTGTACAAAACATATTGGAAATATCGTTTCTGAATAAATTTTGTGAATACTGAATGTATCGAAGGGGAAGTTTTCAGTATTTTGGAGGTGACTTTTACTGAATCTCCTTAATAATTTTTGAAAATTTGTATGCTAAAGAAGTATGTACAGAGAGATTGGATTATCGTTAATATCACAGAATTTGGGAGGGAAGTCTTTGAGGTTTTGTTTGAGAGGGGGATTTTTTTGTTTTACAACTTTTAAGTCATTCGAAGTGTATTTTTCTGGGGGCAGCTGCAGTTTTAATACGAGCACGATGAAAATTTGCACACATGAGCTTCAAAACTCTGGGAAGAGAACTGTCTTCTTGAGATTTCGAAAATACGCACCTATCCCCCATTTTTATTACGTATTAAGTTTCGCTTTTTTTTATATATCTCACAAACTGATTAAGATATCATCTTGATTTTCGTGCCTTAACATGCTAATTTAAATATCTAGAAACGGGATTTTCATTTTTCGATATTTTACTCGATAGTGGGTAGAATCGTTTTTACGTTGGGATGTCTTTTATTAGAATCCATTGTTGCGTTTCACTCACTTGCAAGTCTCATTCATTGTTGCGAAGATGCTCCATCGATTTGGAAATCTTTGTTTTTCGTATACTCATTGAAACGAGCAAAAACTCATTGAACTAAAAATATAGTATACCCTCAAGTATTGATATAAAAGGACATAAATATAAAAATACAAATATTATCTATCCAATTCATTCTCCTGGGCAACACCGGGTTCTTTCAGCTAGTATACGATAGAAATGATCGTGAAGACGTAGAATACAGATTTTATTATTGGTTTAATTTATCATATTATAAGTAATTTATCATATTATAATCATATTATAACAAGTATCATATGAAAAAGTATGTGCAATGTTTTTGCATCAAAATAATATTATTAATCTCTCGGTCCACTATCTCATCCGCATTATAATGTACTAATAATGCATAACTTTAGTGGTACTTTCATCCGCATGTTTCTCACAAGTGTTCGTGAGAAGCGGTAGATTAGAATTATGGAGTAAATCTTCAACTTTATTTTCGTTTACTCTGTTATATTCACATTTAGATGTTTGTTGAAGTATGATATAAACAGTGAAAATGTAAGAAAGAAAATACTTGAGCAAACAAAACTCCTTGGTGATGTACTCACTCAGCATTAGATGAGAACATGCTACTTTATGAGGAGACAAAAGAAAATGTTTTTATTCTTCACGTTTTAAATTGTTTTAATGTTTTGAGCAAAAATTTAGACATACGAAATACTATAAAATGATTTATATCGTCACAAGAGAAGTCGATATTGGTATCGAATACATCATCACATTCACCCTCGGATGTACTAGTAATATTTCATATTTTCTCCAGTAAATTCCTTCAGTAAGAAGGGTTAATAGGAATTATTTCTGAGAGAGTCAGCAAATATACTTGAGATAATTGAAAACTCCTTTTATCTATAACAATATTTTTATAATCCAGGTTCATTTCAACTCACCACAAATAAGAATGATAACTCACTAATCTACAAATGAATAGCGTTTATATTCTACCAGTAAACCGCCAAATTCGCTTGTTGGTGGATATTTCTCAGTTAATAAGTATTTACAGCTACCCAATTTTTTTTAAATATTAGTAAAGAATTTTATTCAACAACTATTTATTTTGGACTGAACGTAATTAATAGAGATACTTTGTACTTCCTGATCCTCAGTATACCAAAAACACTCTACCTTTGAAGTGATCGCAAGTATCTTCTTTAACTCCTTCGTTTGTGTCCCGAAGACAGTTTGAAAGAACTATTAAGAGCATTGTAAACTATTTTTAAGGGTATGTGTTTCTGCACAGCGTTTCTAATGAACCTATCGACTTCAAATTTGGAGCGGAACCCAATCGCGTGATTTTAGATGAACTTAATTAATCGCTCGATTATTATATTCGACGATTTTTGCAGTTACTTCTTAGAAACTTTCCTTACTTTTTATTTGTGATTAAAAAATTATAATTTGACGTAATCAATTAATTGAAATTAACGTAACGCAATTCTACGAAATCAGTATGATATTCCACAAAAATGGAAGGGGAAATATATAAAACTTAACTGATACAAAGGATTGTTGACCTGGTGGTTATAAAAAGAAGACTTAATTGTCAAAAATGCAGTTGCAAACTGTGTATGACCACGGGGGGGGGGGGGGCAATAAACTAAGTTACCCTCCGGAAATAAGCAAGCGACCATCCCATCAATTACGATCAAGGGCCCATGGACAGAGGCGGATTTAGTATTTATAAAATAAATTATTTAATAAATACGTACTGTTATCCATTTATTATTCCAAAGTAAATTGTGGATATTTGTGCTTTAAAAATTCGAGATTAATAAAACAAAGGTATTAATGACATTCCCGCCCAAGGAAAATCCGCCACTACCCGGAGGAAAACCGAAGAAAAAACCCGGGTCAGGATTTGTACACAACAGTGCCAAGGTTGCATACAGTTAGAAATAAACTATCAAAAACAAAATGGAGCAAAAGCAACATGCTTCAAAAAGGAATTTAATCAGTATTTAGGGTACTATAACAATGGCGCGATAAAGTATAAGAGATATTAACATCACCTACATCATCCAAAGTTATGAGGAAAACAATATTTATTAGGAAATTGAAATTCTCATTAACTTGTTTTATTAAAGTCTGTAAATTCTTTCACATTATAGAAACAACAGCACATAATAAAGATTTTATCTGCGGATTTAAAGAGATTCAATTTATTTATAACTTTTAGATTTTTGGGAAGGGAATTATACAAAATTATTCCTGAAAGATAAGGACCTCTTTGGCAAAGAGTTGTTGTTAAGTTAGTACGATGAATATTAGCCTTATTACGAGTGCTGTGTTCATGGACTAGACCATTTCTTCTAAAGCAGGGGTGGAATTTTAATAGTTCTATCTTAAAAAATACAACTACTTCATAAATGTATATGCAAGGGGAAGGGAGAATATTTAATTCTCTAAATAAAGGTTTACATGAATTTCGGGGGTGAGATTTATATATAATCCGAACTATTCTCTTTTGGATTCTTAAAGGTTGAATGCACTGAGTGGATTGGCCGCAGAAGATAATACCGTACCGTGAATGAGAATAAACATTTGCAAAATACACGCTGCGAGAAACGTGTTGACTAACAATGCTGGCTAAAATTCGGAATGCACAGCACAATTTGCTTAGTTTGGAATTCAGATTATCAATATGGCAATTCCATTTGAGGTTGCCCTGAATATAAAACCTTACAAATTTTGACTGCTTTTATGACGGTTTCGTTTAGTGTAAGGTATGTAGGAGGAAGGAATTTCGTTACATTATTGCGAAATAACATGGATAGTGTTTTATGAGTATTAACTATGAGACGATTTGAATGAAGCCAAGACGAGAGGTTAGATATAACTTTTTACGCATTGACATGTTTACATAGTAGATTTGTGTCATCAGCAAAGAGAACCATTTTGCAATCGTGCATGGTGGATGACATATCATTTACGTACAATAAAAAGAGGATAGGACCTAAAATTGAACCTTGAAGAACTCCGCAACTAAGTGGCTTTGTTTATGAAAGTTAATATTGACATACTTGATTTTCAACGTAGGAAATTTCAACTTGCAGATGCCTATGTTTCAAGTAGGAAGTTTGCCATTGATGTGCCAATTCACGAATGCCGTATGAGTGCAGTTTTGAGAGAGAAATTCCTTATCGATTACATCAAATGCTTTCGATAAATCAAGAAAAATACCTTGTGGGTTATCTCCCCGGTGAAGAAAATGGGTTACATAATTTAGAAAAGACAATATGGAGCTGTTAGTTGAAAGGGACGTCCTTAAACCGTGCTGATTGTTTGAGAGAATATTATGTGATAAGAAGTCTAAAAGTCTCTTATAGAAGAGTTTTTCCAAGATTTTTCAGAAAGTTGGCAATAGTGATATGTGTTGATAGTTTCCAACAACACGTTTATTTCCTTTCTTATGTAATGGTTTAACTTTGGGTTTTTTAAATATGTCAGGAAACGCATCTTCTGAAGAGAAGTTATCAAAAATAATGGGATGTGTGGATTTAATATAACGCGAGAGGAGGATTTTACTATAAATTCCGGTATATCATCCATCCCTGATGAAAAGTTATACTTAAAGAACTGGTGACACAGATAACTTCACTAGAGTTAGTCTCGGAAGTCAACGATAAATGTGTGGATGTATTTGGTGGACATTGGTTTTGAGTTACTGATTTCGATATTTTACCTATTTTTGAGAAATAAGAATTAAACAAATTTGTTCCAAATTTCCTTCTTGTAAGACCCAGTTTGTTATCTCAATGTTCTTACATTAAGACAAAGTTTCTCAGCAAGTGTAGTTCAAGACTTCACTTTGATGAACTGTAAGGTCTTCTTGGATGAGTTATAAAACGGAGGCGAAGTGGGGTGGAGGTGTAGGTGGAGGAGGTGAGGTGACGTATGTAGCTATCATAGAAGCGAAACGTTTCCCGGAGGGTTTCAAGTGTAGGCCGTGTCCGGTAAAGTTCTTGGCGGAAAGGTGGGATTGCAGATTAGCAAATGTGATATTCGTGTGTGCCAGGTGCCTTCTTAGAGCGATGTTTTCGTTGTTAATTTCGTTGTTCAAGTGTGGTATGTTGTAGCGTGGAGGCAGACTAGAAAGTATGATGTTAGTGCGTTGGAAGGCCTTTTTGAGTTTCTGTAAATGTTCACTGGGGTTGAATTGATCTCCCAAATTAAAGTCATTCTGGCCACCGATAATTATTACAGTGTCCCGCTCCGAGAGATTTTTCGTGTGAGTGTTCCGAAAAATCAAAATATTTTAAAATGTATGCATGTTCATAGATTAATTTTTACTACGGCGAAGGAGATATAAATATGGTGTTGCAAGTCTAGCAAAATAACACGTATATTTCTTAATATTAAGTTTAGGAGGGCCACAAGTTGACGGCGACGGTAGTCTGTAAGCGTTGCCGTTTTCCTTGTCCAACCCTGCGGACTACCACCTACATCACCACAGCATGACCCTCCGCCGCGCAGGTAGATTTGAAATGCCATTAGGATGAAATGTGCCGACTGGTCGTACCCAGTAAAAATACGAGTAAATAACAAACTAAGTCCTCCTCGGTCTGTCATTTCAGGGGTTGCCCAGGTTTTGGACTATCTCCAAATTATTTATAATATTTATAAATGACCTTCTTTATCAACGGTTTAACGGGAGAGCTTTCGCTTTTGCCGACGACATTGCTTTACTACACTCAAACACAAAGATGGATGTTATTTTTAAACAGATGAGCGCCGATTTATTTATGTGGAGACAGTGGTGTCAGACAAAAATGATAATAAATGTAAATAAAATTAAACTAATCAATTTTTATATTAAATGTTTTAGTTTTAACTCACCAGCCGTGAATCACATGTCTTCTTGTAATTTGGATTATTTTTGTATATGTAGCGTTATAGAAAAAGTTAGTAATTTGGAGTATTTAGGATTTCACCTGGATGGAAGGAACCTGATTTTTTGTAAAAATTTTCCCTTTTGCTGTACTGGATGGACTAAACGTAAATTACAGACGCGAATCAAAGAACATCAGCGTAATATAAGCACACTACAACATAATGTTATTTCATTACACCGTTTAAATTTGAATCATTCAATAGATTGGGAAAATTTTTTAATTTTAGTTCGGGAGCCAAATTATTGTAAACATATAATTTCAGAAATGTTGCACATGAAATTTACGAAAACCGCATTAAATTTACACGAATTACTTATCTAAAATTTATACTTGTTTAGAATGATCTTCTGCTTTGATGGTTTGTTTTTTCAAGTTATTTATTTTGTATATACCATTGTTTTAATTGTATATTGTGTTTAAATTGTTTTCAACTTGTTACCAAGATGTATCAACATTTGTTTATATAATCAAAAACATTCATTCACCTGACGATGGCAGGAATCTTTATTGTGAGATAATAAATAAATATCTACAGAAATAGATCGTTTTATATCAATATAAATATGATTGTAGACGAGAATAATGTCACTATACACTACATTTTAATAGCTAGGATTCTTCATCTTAATCAGATCCATGTGTCAAAAATTTTAAAATTCTAAATTTTTTAACGAAAAATCGCCCGATACCAAAAGTATTTGGTATTGGATCGGTATTGGCTGATAAATACTGATTGGAGATAAGTAACGGTGATTTTAATTGATAGGTCTGTTCCAAATAGCGTTTTGAATAGGTCCATTAGTCAAAAAGATTGAAATACTAATATTTTACGAGATATCGGGCGGTACCGAAAGTATTTGGTATCGGATCGGTATCGGCTGATAAACACTGATAATAATTAAGTAACGATGATTTTAATAGAGAGATGTGTTCCAAATAACGTTTAGAATAATGTCCATTTGTAAAAAATATTGAAATACTAATATTTTGCGAAAAATCGCGTGATACCGAATGTACATAATATCAGATAGGTATCGGCCGATAAATACCTATTCAAATGTTTATATTTTAGGAAAAATATTCCAATTCCGAAAGTGATTGATATTGGTCGAATAGTATCGTTACGAATGAAGTAAGATATTTTTTTATAAATAAATTTAATATTAGAGATATGTGTAATTACTGATATTTTAATTGAATTCTGGTATTTTAGAAAAAAATTGTGGTTAATTTTTGTGAGAGGTTGGATGTTCGTTGTATTGCTTTTATAAATTTCTATTTCTCCTTGATTACTTTTTGCGGGCTTCAACAAATTTGTTTTTTCCTGATGACCTTAAATGCTTGAAACACAATATGCATCTTACTTTGTCCNCCTGATGACCTTAAATGCTTGAAACACAATATGCATCTTACTTTGTCCTTGTTTAGCTTGTCATACGGCACTCATTGTGCGGGATATTTATTTAATTCATTTAATATTATGAATTATACAATAATCCTAAAAATTATTTGTAAATTGTAATTGTCGAATTCTTTTGGAAGCACGCCAAAAATAAAAATTTTTTTAATTATTAAAAGTGCACTACCTGTTTCCTTTATATTTTTCTCTGCGAAACGCTGTCACGCAGCACGGTTGTGGTCCCCTCTTGTCCAACTATTTTATGGGCTGCTGAATTTATTTACCACGTGTTGCTGCACTGTGCGGGCGCCTACAGTTGTCGACTCGTATGTTACCGTATAGCTGTTTAACTCGAGGGTCACTGCTGACATGATACTTTGTACACGTACTCTTTAGGAAAGGATTTAGGAAAGGCGACAGTTGCGATGATGCGTCGGCAGCCAAGTCTCAGTCAGACATAGATCTTTGTGAATTTCTGCATGTGTGTTGTTATTGTATGTAGAAACGAAACCTTATTGTATGTGCATTTTTCCTTGCTATCCATCATCACCAATAATTTTCCTCGTGAACCGGAATTTCTTTTTTCATTTTTTAAATTTATTTATTTTAAACATATAACGCAAAGTATCGGGTATCGAGCCAAAAGTATAGATACCTACTCGATACCACGACCCTGAGTATCGAGTATCGATACTTTCGTTCGAACCCTAATCACAGGTTATGTACTTTATGTACACATCTTGGTTTGACGGTAGTTACTTTCGACGAAAAAAAAGTCTTCTTGGATCCGTTTGGTCACTAATCACAATCGTTATTTTTCATGACGTACATATTTTAACGCCGAATATCCGTCTACTTGTAAACCATGAGTAAGGACAGAACTTAGTCTCGCATCATTGTTGGCGTATATCAGCGTACACTCTCATGTGAGTTATTACATGAGGTGAACCACGAATACTAGTTTTATGGAATAAATTTAATTCATTAAAATTTTTCATATTGTTACTTTTAACTTTTACGTATACGGGGAATTTTCCTGTAAAATAACAATTCCCGAGAAAGTCTCGCCGTTTGTCGATAATTCACAAATGGGGAAAAAAAATTCCCGCAAATCGAAAACGCTAAATAATATACATAGCGCGTTCTTTCATGACTGATATGCAACTAGGTTGGTGATAATGAAGCCAATTCATTTTTTGTCATTGCGATTCTGTTTAGTTGTCGCCATTTCTAATTTTTTTGCTTTTTTGTTGCAGGACGATTGCGATGATGAGTAGATTATTATATCTATGATACCAAATCAGCTCCCATTACACTGGAAAGTTGAATCCAGTTATTGTTACAAATATCTTGTAACTACGCAAACATCATTTAATTCCCTTGGTCATAGATATAAAGTAGTTTATTGATTGGATATCAGCCCATCTCTCTCATCTGTGGTGAGTTTCTCAAGCGCTTGTATTTATAATCGGTTATTTACTTTCTTTCGATTTAGCATGCGTTTCTATTATGTCTCTTATTGTGTATTTATGAATAGTCTTGTAGCTTGTACGTAGAAATTTAGTTATTTAGAAAGAAAGAGTAGATATTTGGAGAAAATAATAAAATTAAATGACTTATAAATGAATAATTTAGTCTGTGTTCATGATTTGACTTTTGAGAAATACATTTAATTAAGAAAAATTTTCGTCAGGTCGGGTCGGGACGGTTTCGGGTTGTGAAGTCGGTTCAAAATCTAACTTTATTGAAACTAATTATTTTGAGAAGTTAACTGAAACGATGTAATCTGTACACCAAAACAGATTTCGTCTTCATCTTTCATCTTCCAGTCTCCGTATTGTAACACGAAAATAATGAAACAATAAAAAAATTAAAATACTAGTTGAATTTTCGAAAATGTCATGTATATAAAAATACATACACTTTTGCTATCTTAAGTTAATGTTAACCGTCAACAATAGAATATTTTTTTCTGTTGGCTATTTAGCCAAATAGCCAAAGATTCTTTTGCCGCTCAAACCCTCTATAATTTATTATAAGATAGATATATTAGCTTGTGTAGTACATATAGTTTATAGGTGTGTAGCATGTAAGGTAGGCTTGGTAGATAAAACAACAAATATATGAATAGCCCACACGAAAAACGCAATATTTCTACTTCAGAAAACTTTTGAAAAAAGAATTAATGTGTTAAGTTGCGGAAGTAAATTATGGAAAATTTTACCAAAAAATAAGAAGGTTCCCAGTGTTAATTGATAGAATACTCTATAATCTCACAGTTATTGATGATTTGATATTAAATACAGCGATTTGCAGAAGTGAGTAACACATTTGCGGTATTACTAAATCACCTCGTGTGCTTCAAGAAGCGTGCAGTACCTAACATTGATCGTATAGCTACAGTCAGGTACGGTTATTAATTTTCATTTTAACAATTAGACATAATTTTTTACATAAATTAAACAAATAATTATTTTCCAGGAATTAATTAATAATATTAATAACTTTTTATTGTCATTGAGCCTATAAGGCAAAAAGTCAATATACTATGTTCGTAATTTGGGCTGTAGCCCCCCTCTTTGAACCTGAACTCTTACCAGATTAATAATTGTTATTAGTTATAATTGTTATTAATAATATAATTGTTGTTATTAATAATTTCCTATTAATAATATCATATTAATAACTTACATGAATAATTGTTATTGTTATTAATAATACCAGATTATTAATTATTTATTTGATGCATTTTATTTAAATTTATTATTCAAAATTTTGTTGTTGTAAATCCAAAATTGTTAAACAAAAATGCTCCCCGGTTAGCCCCCTCCCCCTTGATTACGGTCTAGATCCGCCACTGGACGCAAGCATGTTTCAGGGATCCCTGGTATCAAATTTGGTGTTTTGAAAACACCTCTATTAGACCGTGGGAGGGGCATTGACTTATGTACGAAAAATGTCCCATTGCTTGTTATGTCCATTTAATTGTATTGCAATTACACGCTGAGTTCTTGAGATAAAGTTCTAAGACTTGAGACGAGTTCTAAGTTGAAGTTTGTCTGAAGCAAGTTAAAAAGACGTTTTACGTACAAAGACAAATAAAAATATAGAAATGTTATAAAAAATTGTTGATCACGTTTTCAACCTTAATATTTAAAAGATGGTGGTGTAAGGTGAATGGTATAGTGAATAATTTGTATTATGAATATTACTATGGGAGGAGACTTGAATAATGTATTCTGCTATAGGAACTGTTAGCCTGAAGCAGATACGAATAATATCGAAACGTTAGCATATCAAAGAATGGAGTTTACTTTGCTCTAAACGCAAAAAATGTAACTTTATAAAAATGTTTTATTTTTATCGTTAATATTTTCATAATACTGTGGTATATTTTGAAGTTCATCCCATATCAATGTAGCTGAAGCTTTGGAAAATCGAAAAGAGCACGACTATTTATTTAACACCATACCTTGGGCAGATATCCTCTCACGTTTACGAAACACGTTGCTGGAGGATGAGGAATTTTTACTTTAGTGATCATTATGGTAACTTTTTACTTTCGATTTCTCATAACGACTTTCATGAAATGTAATTTTGTATTTATTTTTTTGCTCATTCCTAAATTTGCTTCTAATTCAGATTGTGTCAGTAAATTAAAGTACATTGTATAAAGCAGGAAATTTTACTAAAATTGAATAAATATTGTTTCCTAATAGTGGAAAATGTACATTAGTTTGGAGTTTTTGAAATCGTGAGAAGGAATCTTAGGATTGAGATGCATTGGGACAGCATTACTTGTTTTATCTATGAATTGCTCTAACGCTAATCCACTCCTGTCAATATGATCATTTATTCTAATACAAATACAATGCAGGGTAGCTATTGAATTTCTAACATTCGTTGCGAGAATGACTACCTAGACAATTTCGAAATTGGTATTTGTTTCCTGGAGATCTCTTAGTTTTATCCATGATCAATACGATGAATTAGTACTTGTTGTGAAGTATGTCTTTGATATCATTCACGGTCATAAGTCGAATTGTGGCCGCTCTTAATGACTTTTTTGAGAGCTAGTGTAGCCTCCATTTCACAACAAAAATTCATTACTAGTACCTTTACTCCCAGACTTGCCACGTCCAGAAATTTTGTTACTAGGGAACATTGCGTGACCTAAATTTTGATGCACTGAACTAGGACCCTCAAGGCCACGCGTGTCGCAAACGTCACATTGTTTTCCCCACCCTCGCTCCCTGTTTACATTTCCGCAGCCAAGCGATTGGCTCTCTCAGGCTTACCTGCTCCTGTTGACTTGCTGCAATGATTCCTATGATGTTTACCACGACGACTTTCGAGGATAACGACCTTGCGGGTAATGGCCTTCGTATGTCTTCAATTTTTAATTCTTCCTCATATTTCCATCTCGAGATAGTTTGTACGAATTTTTAAAATACAAAAAATGAGATTTGCAATTTCATCGACAATGTATTATTCTCAGCAGACCGAATATCACAAATCTAGTAATAAATGGAAGCAATAATATGTAACCAGATTGTGACATATTTCTCTTTCATACACCGACAAAATTCCCATTGGCCGGATTGAGCAAAATCTGATTACCCCGGGCGTTGATAACCCCAGTTGGATCATTCCTTTGACATCAACCATTTCCGGACCTTCATGTCTCATAAATGAATAATTTTATTACATTGTTACTACTATTGGTATATAAAAAAAAAACAAATTTTAGATTTTTCTGACATCGTTTTCTTGTCATTAAGCTTCACAATTTGGAAATTTGCCTTATTTCCGTCGCATTTTCGTATATTTCAGTCTCTACGTTTAAAACTATTTAACTCCGAGATATGAAATGTTTACCATTCTCTTCAAAATTGTATAAGCTTTCAATTGATGTGAAATTTAATTATGTTAACCCGAATTAAAAATAATTAACCTTTCAAACATTTTTTAATATCTCAAAAAAGGAATTTTCTTTAAAAAAGTTTGCATACAAGAGCTTTTTGAAAGCATATGAACCAGATTTCAAGATAGAATAAGATTGGGTTCATTTTAAATAAATATATGTTTATAGCAGACTCTTAAATGCGATATACTTTTTTAAAAAAGTGAAAATTCTGTTGTTGTTTTTCTTGTTTTAACATTCGTGATCATACTGTAGTACGGAAGTTAGGAGGTAGAGCAGGCTCTATGGTCTGAGTCTCGCCACTAGATAAAGACATTATATTATTATTAATATTATTATTATTATTAACATAATCACATTTCACATCGCATGAAAACTCATACGAATTTGAAGAGAATGACACAAATTTCAGCTCTCTAAGTTAAATAGTTTTGATGATAAAAACATTGAAATATTGTGTTAATTTCCAACTTTTTTAGAAGGACTTAAAAACAGACTGCCAGAAATATCAAATTTTTTTCATATAAACCAATAGTATTAGTAATGTACAAAAAGTCATTTAATTCTGAGATATGAAGGTTCACTAAAAGTTGATTTTACCCCAACGCAGAATTGGCAACAACGTTCACGTATTCAGCATCACTTGTATCCTCCTGAAATGTTAAAATCCTCATGCAACGAAAATATTCTAAGTCCCGCGCTCTAACCAGTTTGGGTTTGTTAGATTGGCAACACCACTCTCCTGCGACGGGGCAAAAACTCCTCACCTTCGTTCGACCAATCGGAGGCAAACTTGAAACTGCTTCCAAATTTGACAGACCATTAGAAGACTAGTACTGGTGAAAATATCCCTATTAAGTCATAAGGGGAGAAAATGTTTTATTACGCCGCTATTAAAGAAATAGTTCGTAATTTTTTATTATTCACGTCTTGGACTTCCATCACAAAAAATATTCTTTATGTTCTTAACTTCAATAAACTTTATTATTCTCTGTATTAAAATGACATCTCAAGTTGTTGTCTTACATCGCCGTCCTAGGGAATAAAAAACAAATTAAACTTCTCCGTAAAAAGATTTGCTTCTTACTGTAAAAAATGTTTTTATCATAGAATTTGGATATCATCGCAAGTTATCGTATGGATTTTTTAAAATTCGAATCAGGAATTACATATAAATATTCCTATTATTTCTGAACTTTATACAGTGGCGTAAAGAACTCAAAGCTCATTTGCATGAAGTGATGTGTATTGTCTATCGTAATTTCACATAATTTACAATTATTTTATACTACTCTTATATGTCAATCGGGATTCAAGAATTAGAGAAAACAATTGTATATAATATAAATGAAAAACAATAAAGGTTAATTCTAGCGATATTAATAAAGAATAAATAAATTACATTTACTAGAAATATATTGATCCCAGATATAACCCTTTGCCTGAAATAGTGCAACATAAAACAACATGCTCAGAAAGTAATATCACAAAAAAATTTAGATATGAATAAATATAACAAAAACACAAATCACTATTATTAAGATATTCAAATGAAATTGAGTTTTATTCACACAGATTGACTAAGTAAATCACACGGTAAAACATCGCATTTCAATTAAGGGAAAATTAAGTAACTTACCAATACAAGAGAAATATTCCAAAATATAGTATGAAATAAAAATTAATATTGCATTTTA
>NNCF01127607.1:208713-244043 GCA_002313205.1 Laupala kohalensis | reverse complement strand
TGTGTGTGTGTGTGTGTGTGTGTGTGTGTGAATATAAACGTTTTAATTATACATTAAGCATAATATTTGCAGTAAATTAAATTAGCAACGACGCAGTTTTCAAAGTACATAGAATTTTAAATATGAGTTATTGTAACTAGTTTGTCTCAGCATTCCACATTCAGGGTCATATTTTCAGAACTTGTTATTTTAAATCTAAAAATCTCCTCTAATTAACATAATTTTTTACAATAAATACAATAGAGAATTTCGTATTTTCAGAAGGCGTTGAACAAAAATATGAAATTATACAAATAAGGTTTTTCATTGGTATATTTTTGTGACTTATGTGAGGTATTTAAAGGGCGTGCTACTTTTTTCTGCCTCTTAAAATACAAATTTAGATCGCAGAAGGATTCATCCCGAACAGATCACGGAGACGCGAATGACACGTCACTTTTGTTTAAGAAATAGAACGTAGAATTAAAGAAGCTTTTATATTTAGTGGTCTAATGGTAGAGCAGAAACAACCAAGAGATTCGTAATAAAACTCGCGGAGATAAATATTGAATTTTATCATTATTAGTGGAATATTTTTTAGCTTTTAGTCATACACATTTCAAAGTATATATAACAAGAAATACTTATAAAGACAAAAAGTTTAATTTCTCCTTGAAATTCAATCAGTTCGCAATTATGTAGTCTCAATACGAAATGCCATGGAATGGAATATATTGGAAATTATAGTATTGTGTAACTGAATGATGAATAATGCAAAAAAATCGCTATTGTTCCACGATACAATGTGGATTATATTGTAAGAATTCAATCACATAAATTTGCTAGTCGAGTCGTACGTTTACGAAATATTTAGGTTTAAGCTAATATCTTGAGAATTCTCTTTAGTCAAGTCAAACTGTCTCCTTGTAGGCCACAAATGTGCCCATGGCATAAAGAAATAAAAGCATATTCGCATCAATTAAGATGTGTTTTTGTTGTAGATCCAAGTGTTTTTCGAAGATTTTATATTATTTGCACTTATTACTTAATAGAAAGGTATGTAACAAAAATATTAGATTACGAACGAACAAGTTTGAAAAAAACGGATATCAAAACATTCTCACAAATTGGAAAGCACTGATATATCCATAGGAGGTATTAATTCAAACACAATATTTAGATGCATTTAACTTATAAAACCCTATTCTTAAACTCAATAATGTTACTAAATGTAGTTTTGATCTGAGCAAACACAATTAAAAAACCACATTACTTTTATTTCAATTTCAGAATTTTTTGCTAGATTTATGTTGGTCACCAAAGATGAAACTTTCGTTATTTAATTCAGTAGGATTTCATATTCTGTAACCTGAAATAACTCTACTTTAGAATGCATCGATCGAGAGGACAAACATAATTTTGGAGAGAGATCGCAATGACAAATTTACTATCAGTCATTTGTTATATTCGTTTAGAAATATTATTTCAACATACTCAATATTAGATCCCACTCTAAACGATATACCGTATTGATTTTCGGTCAGAACGTTAAAACACACTTTTTAAAATTATAATTAGTTTGATATTAGTAAATGATAGGATTGGTTGTCCTTGTAGGTTTCATTCAAAGGCACACATGGCAACTAATACATGTCTCTATTGCAAAATCAGCAATATCAAATTTAAGTGTATCTAAAGTGGGAGTTGAAAGAGCCATATTACAAAGTGTGAATAAAGTACAGTTACGCGAGACTATTGTATAAAACAAATTTAATACTTGAGGAAGCTAGATTGTATTAAAATAATAAAGATCTTATAAAACGGTGCCCAATTTCGATTTTCGTAGCATTGTATGTTTCGATTTTTTAAACACGTTAAACAAAAATAAAAGTAATGTGAAGACGTTCGAATATATCAGATGATACGGAAATTAACTGCGAAAGCTTGTTATCTACTTAGATGCCAACAAAGTTGGTGCGATGAAGCGTTATACGACGTTGCCCAATAACAGCATCGTGAGAACTAAGAATATATCATGAATATTTCATGAATATATCGTTCTTATCACCTCTCATACAGACATTATCAGCTAATTTATAATTGAATTCGCTTTCAGAAATCTTTTCTCGTATATCACCTGGGATTGAACTAGTGACTTATAGATTGTATCATTCGTAGTAGGGCTTCGTTCTTCTGAGCCACGTCTCCCATGCAGTTGGAAACGCCAATGCACTTCAAATTAGTTCATTTTACACTCAGAAATTATTATATTCATTATATAAAATATTCTTTGGAAACAAAATTTCGTCAATCCATAGAAATATATAAAAAATTCTGCAAATTTTTCTTTGTATAGTTATTTGTTGAAATTATTTCTTTCATCTACGACTGTAAGTAAAAATGTTTGCAACACCTTATATTATCTGATCAGACGACCTCGTGTTTCTCAGTGGAAGGGGAACTTGACTTACACGAGCTTAGCGAAGTGAACCTTGCGAAGAATTCTAGTGACATGTCTCATCACGAGCACTCCGTTAGGGAAAAGGTGATTACGTTGATGGAAAGCCAATTTCAGTGCCTCGGCAGCTGGAAGGCATTATGGAGTAAGTCGGAGAAGTGCTTGCAAGTGGGTCCAACAATATCGTGAAACTGGGGAGGTTGGAAAGCGTGCTGGTACTGCATTGTGGCGAGTGTCTACCGAAGCCCAGGACGCCGTTTTGGCGAACCAGGCTAAGGAGAATCCTTTCCGCTCTTCAGAACAGTTAAGATGCATGTCTAATTTTCCCGGTTGCGCGAGAACTGTTAGAAACCGTCTGAGAGATAATGGACTCCGATCTAGGAGGGCAGCGACAAAGAAAGAGATTTCCGAGGAACATAGAGTGTATAGGATAGCATTTACCGAGGAAAACATTAATCGTAATTGGGGAAACGTGATTTTCTCAGACGAGAATGTTTTTTCTAATGAAATCATACTGCTACACGTATTATATAATCACTCTCGTCACAGAAAATCACATTTCTCCTGTTCTGATTCATGCTTTTCCTAGCTAATGCCAACATATACACGCTATGTTTTTAATCCGATACCTGGCTGTGCGGTTTAATCGCAATTCAAGAGATTTGTTTTTGTCCTGCACTTAAAAGTCGAAAAATATCGATCCACATTCAAGTACTTTCCAAGGGAGTCCCTACGTATGAGAATAATAATATCTAATGGATCACACGAGAGGCCTGTGGGTCTCGCAAGTTAAATGTCAATTTTTCCATTGACAAAAAGTGTCATTTTTTCTTAAACTGACTGTTACAAACCAAATGTTTGTAAGGGTCAATTGTTATTAACTATTTAATTTGTTATTAATAATTTAAAATTTGTTTATAATCATGTTAATTTATTTATATTTGCACCATGTCTGTTAATAATATTATTTTGAATTGAGCGCTAATTGAGCATCAATCACATCGATACTAATCGATATGGGATCGACTTACAAGTCGAAGACTTCAATAGTATCGATATCGTCGAGATATTGTGAACACTCCATGAACCAAGGTTCCTGAACGAACTCTATACATAGAAGTTCTGTGAACTATGTACGCTCTGTGAACTTCGTTTGTGAACGTGTTCGATATAGACATTCTGTGCCTAGCCTATTTATACGGCTGTCTGCAGGCACTCAATACCCATTCAGTAGAAGTCCGTCGTGGCATCAACTTCTTACCCAGTGAGTCCGCTCCCGACTACGAGCGAAACTTAGTTAGTCCGCTTCAGTCTACAAGCGAAACCAGTTAGATGTAACCCATTCATTCTGCTTCGGTCAGAGGCAGTGCATCGTGCGTCGTAGGTCGTCGTGATTCCCGTACATTCGGGATGGATGGTGTCGTTATTATACTTGTGTCGTGTTATGCTTGGCATAACACATAAACTTTTTGGGCAATGATTGTCGTATTACGGCGTCATATGCGTGTTGTGTTACTTTGCGTTATGTTTTAAAACGCATACATTATGAGCTTACAAGCTACAATGACATTCTAAGTTTCAGTAGCGAACCAACGGAACCGCTACTGTCTTGGTTTGGAAATCAAGTCACCAGCCAGAAGCCGCTGGAACTATCAGCCTACAAGATCTTCGCCATATACCAGGCCGTTAGTCGCCACCGCAGCGAGGTCAACAGGCATCAAGCGAACAATTCTTAAGTATTTTCTCGCATGAACGAGAACCTTTATACCAAGACCTCTGAGTCTAGTGTAAGGGCAATATATTTATTACCTCGCATAAGAGGCCATTATTAGGGAATTCTTTCCCGAGATTTATTTATGAAAATCCTGCAACTTGTGGTTATTTTTAACCTTATATGTATCCGCAGGTAATTCGTTATTGAATCATTTAGTTGATTTAGGGGGGCATTCCTCTGAAAACTCAGAGGAGGCGGGTTCTTTTTTTTGTGACGACGCAAGTCTCACCACAAATTGTCAATTTATCATTTAGTCATTCTGCGTCAAATTGGGGGAAAAGGGGATGGGAATTATTGTAAATTTGTACTTGTACTTTAATTTGTTATAACTCTGTCAGGATTTTGTCATCCGCAGAGTACTGTCTGCCCACAACAGACAGAATCAATTTTGTTGTTTATCATTTCATATTGTAATCCAGCAACTGTAGATTATGAGAAATATATGTATTATTTAACAGTGCAATAAATGTGAATTTTGTTAAGATCAAAGCGATTCCGCAAAAGAATCTCATTTACCTTTTAATTTCCCAAGGCTAGGTGAAACATACTAGCGACCCCTATAAACCTCCTTTGTTGATGAATGTTTGGTTATTCGTTCATAACATAGGAGTTACATATTTTTGGTGCCGTGACCAGAATTCGTATTGATTTATTCATGTTCACATTTTTCTGTTTAAAATATGTACTAATTGAATTGAATGTTTACAGCTTTCACCGCTTCCTCAACTCAATTCGACATTCGGTGAGATAAGCAAATGCATATATTTTCTCCTTCTACCATATTTCCCACTCTACCAATATGACGGAAGAAGACGTAAAACTATTTAAAAGACAGATCGCTACGACAAAATCCAAACTTACTAGATGTCGGACGCACATAGACAACTACAACGAGGACGAAGACAAACCGGACTCATTGACTAAGTTAAAAAATACGCTCGACAATATATTTAAAGACCACGAAAGGTTTCAAGACTCATTAGAAGCGGCGACGGGTATATGTAATGATAAAGAAAGACTAGTTTGAAAAAAATTATTACAAGTTAATAGGTCGTGTCGGAGAAATCCTCAAAAAAATATCTCGACAATCAGTTGCACCGCGCTCGGCGCATAATGAATCTCACGACGCTTCCTTTGTAACACGGTCATTCGCCTCGCAACTTCCAAGGATGGTTCTACCTAAATTCTCCGGCGACATCCTAAAATGGGTATCTTTTAGGGAACTTTTTCGAGTCCATCATTAGTCAACATGATGAATTGTCGAACGTTCAGAAACCTCAATATTTGAAAACTTCTGTGGAGCATCCGGCGCACAATTTAATTGCCTAGTTAGAACTCACAAACGAAAATTATCAGGTAGCGTGGAGCGTCCTCGCTAAGCGATATAGCAACCCGAGGGTTATGGCCCACATTGCAATTAGATCTTTTGTAGAATATACGAAGATACAAAAGGAATCGCCACACGAACTCAGGGCATTAATAGATCACTCTCAGGGCTGCATTCGCTCATTAAAATCATTAAACATAGATGTAAACTCATGGGATACTATTTTAGTCTTTCATATTACGTCCAAACTCGACACTGCTACTCTGAAACATTACGAGGAAACGTGTGGTACCACGTCGTTACCTTCGTACACAGAACTAATAGATTTCTTAGAGCGTCAAGCACAAGCCCTTACGGCTTCAATTCGCGATCCTGTTAGAAATATTACGAAGCAACTTGCTAACACTAATATTACGCGTAACAAGCGTCATTTCAACGCATTTGTGAATCAATCGCAAACATACCATGCAAGAAATGTGTGTAAAATGCAAACAATCTCATATTTTATTTTTCTGCCCTTCATTTAATAAATTAAGTGTCCAAGAAAGATGTAAATTCATCACAGATCATAATTTATGTATGAATTGTTTTAAAGAAAACCATATTCGACAAAATTGTAAATCTCCCTTGTCATGTAAAATTTGTGGCAGGAAACACAACACGTTAGTACACAAGAACAAAGAAATTATCTCGACTCCTGTCGTTGATTTGCCACCATCTCCAGATGGCACACAGGAAGTACAAATTAAGGCGGCAGTAGCCCGTGAGCTTCCGCATGCCTCGTTAGCTACCGCGCTCGTGAATGTCTCAAACGAGAATAGGAATGTTGAATGCAGAGCGCTGTTAGATTGTGGCTCCACACATTCTCTTATCACTCAGAGCACGGTAGACAAACTTAAGCTTAAAACCAAAAAAACGTCTGTATCTATTAAAGGAGTTTGTGGTACCACGTCAAATGTAGTCTGCACTACTAATATAAATGTACATGATACTTTGAATAACTGATACAGTTTCAACGTTTCTTGCTTGATAGTACCTGAGATCGCATCGCAGATTCCCTCAGCAAGAATCCAAATTCTTAAAAATGAGTTACCGAAAAATTGTCCCTTGGCGGATAAAACATTTAATAAACCAGGTGGCATCGATTTTTTACTCGGCTCTCAACCATTCTGGGAAATATTGTTAAATAAAAATTTTGAAATTAATACGAAATCCAAGATTAAAGCTTAAATTGCATGAAACCAAACTTGGATATATAATAATCACTTCGTTACCATTCAATACTACACCCAGAATTAATCATTTGTCTTGCGAAACACAATCACTTAACGATAATATTTCGCGATTCTGGGAAAGCGAGCGTATTAATAACGAAGTTAAACATACACTCACAGAAGCAGAGGACTTCTGCGAAAATTTATATGTCAAAACGACATTGCGCAATCCGGAAGGAAAGTATATCGTCCGAATGCCATTAAGTCAAAACCCATGTTCGAAAATAATAGAAACACAGCCCTCAAAAGGCTCTATTCTATCGAACACAAATTATCTAAAAATCCAGAACAAAAAATTGGAATATTCTAAATTTTTAAGTACGTATGAGCATTGTAACCACATGACTGAAGTTACAAATGAATTCAATTCCAATACTCATGACATAAATTATATTCCTCACCATTATGTAATAAAACAATCAAGTACCACAACTAAATTGCGAGTTGGTTTTTGACGGGAGCTCCACATCGCCAGGCGGCCTCTCAATCAAGTCAACTTCACACAGGGCCTACTGTGCAAAACGATCTCTACGAAGTTATGTTGAGGTTTCGTACGTTTCCCATTGCGTTGACAGCAGATATTGAAAAGTTTTACAGACAAATTTTAATCGCTAAGGACCAGAGAGATTACTTACGTATATTGTGGCGGCGTCAATCCCCTCAGGATACAATAAAAACATACCATCTGAATACGGTTACATATGGTCTTGCTCCAAGCGCTTATCTTTCCTGCAGAACTATCTTACAGTTGTTGAAGGACGAAGGCCAGCCTTTCCCACTTGCTTCCTCGCGCATAGCGACTGGTATCTATGTAGATGATTTATGTACCGGCGCGCACTCCCTTTCCGAGGCTTATCAGTTACAAAATGAGAACAGAACTCCTCGCCAAGGGGGGATTCCCGATAAGGAAATGGGCCAGTAATTCAGAAGCAATTATCTCGAGTTTATCTGAGGAGGAAAAATCAAGTGAAATAGATTTTCATCTAAATTCAGATAACGACTTTAAAGTATTGGGTATATATTGGAATATTTTAGAAGATTCTTTTAGATTTAGAATACAAAATACGAAATTAAATATATGGACTAAAAGATTAGTGGCAAGTAAAATCTGTTCGCTATTTGACCCGTTAGGAATATTATCACCGTTCATATTCACTGCTAAAACATATCTGCAGAAACTGTGGATAGATAAAATTGATTGGGATACCACCTTAGATGAAACATTTGTTATCAATTGGAATAATTTTTATAATGGCTTAAATGTACTTACGGAACTCAGAATTCCTAGATTCATTTTTAATACGCGTAAGCAATACACACTTCACATGTTCGCCGATGCTGCACCTCGTGGCTTCGGGGCCGTAGCTTATATTGTCAGCGATGACGGTGCGAATTTACTCACTTCCAAGACACTAGTTGCACATCCTGACAAGCTAACCATCCCAAAATTAGAATTAGCTGCTGCACTCCTAGCGAGTAACTTAGCCACTAAAGTTAGTAATGCTATCAATGAAATACAGCATACGGAGATTCTTTTGGACTGATAAAACAATTGTTATGCACTGGTTGCATTCAACAAAGCCATTAAAAGATATATTTGTATCTAATCGTGTGCGGTTAATATTACGTGACACTAATGTTCATCAATGGCACTACGTGCCAACCGAGCTTAATCCTGCAGATATTATGACTCGTGAAATTTCACCTACTGACCTAATACAATCTAGACTATGGTGGAACGGACCGAAATTCATTACGTTACCGCAAACTCAATGGCCATGTTCTCCCCAACCATTCACGTCGACTATCATTACTTCACGTGAACAAACGATTGAGGAGACAAGACCAAGTAACTGTTTCTTTGACCAACTTATAACAAGAACGAACAGTTATTCTAAGCTCATCAGAATATTAGCTTACATAATCAGATTTACTACGAAATGCAGTAGAATTCCTACTGACTCTTATTTAACCGTCGTAGATTTACAGCATTCAGAAATGTTTCTCATAAAGCACATGCAACGTTTCATTTAACGATGAATTACGCGAATTGAATAACAATCGCATATTTAAATCTTCCAGTAAAATCTTTAAACTCAATCCATTCTTACACGAAGACGGACTAAGAGTAGGCAGCCGCATCGCATTAGCTCCGCTATCTTGGGATCAAACTCATCCCATAATCTTAGATCCAACTCATTCAATCACAAAAATGTTAATAATGTACTACCATCATAAGTATTTACATTTACCTAACCAATCATTATTATATCATGTTCGAATGAGATTTTGGCCCATTAAGGGCTTGAGAACTATACGCAGTGTAACTCGTACATGCGTGGACTGTCTACGAAACTTAAAAATTCCGTTCAAACAACAAATGTCAGCACTACCACCTGAGCGTCTCCAGCCAACGAGGCCGTTCCAATATACCGGTACCGACTATTTTGGACCGGTAAAAATCAGGCGCACTAAACATCTTATAAATAAAACTGATTTAGACAAAGCTTACGTTCTTGTCTTCATTTGTTTAGTGACACGTGCTGTAAACTTAGAAGTTGTATCAGATCAGTCTCAACACGTTTTTAGGCGCGTTGAAACGATTTGTTGCAAGGCGTGGCATACCCGCCTTTATTTATTCCGACAACGCCCCAACATATCTCATGGCTAAACAACGCCTCGACAGGGCTTACTTTAGAAATCAAATAAATCAGTTCTGCATAGCGAAGAATATCCAATGGAAATTCATTCCTCCTTATGCACCGCATTTCGGCGGGAACTGGGAGCGTTTCGTTCGGTCAGTTAAAATACATTTCAACAGAACAATTAAATCAAAAAGACTGACATTAGAAAACTTGACCACTTTTATTACGGACGTGGAAGGCATTCTTAATAGCCGACCTTTAAGCCCGATCTCTAATGATCCTAGCGATATCCTTCCTCTCACCCCAGGGTATTTCTTGATTGGTTCGCCAATCACAGCCCTTCCATACCTCAACAAAGCGCCTCTTGGCACTACGTTGAAAAATCATTACGAACAGATAGAATGTATGAGAAATGAGTTTTGGAAGAGGTGGACGCAGGAATATTTAAATACGTTGCACCTACGCAACAAATGGCATTACCAGAATTCAGATATTCAAATAGGTGATCTGGTAATGATACACAAAGATCTTTGCCCCACTTTCCAATGGCCACTAGGGCGAGTAATTGAACTCTTCCCTGGACCGGATGGAAAGACGAGGGTAGTAAATTTAAAGACTAGCAAAGGACTTATAAAAAGACCTATTGTGAAATTAACCCCTTTATTGAATAACAAGGAGGTAATTATATCTGATGTCGTACCAACATCACCTTAGGCCCGGGGAATATGTTACAAACCAAATGTTTGTAAGGGTCAATTGTTATTAACTATTTAATTTGTTATTAATAATTTAAAATTTGTTTATAATCATGTTAATTTATTTATATTTGCACCATGTCTGTTAATAATATTATTTTGAATTGAGCGCTAATTGAGCATCAATCACATCGATACTAATCGATATGGGATCGACTTACAAGTCGAAGACTTCAATAGTATCGATATCGTCGAGATATTGTGAACACTCCATGAACCAAGGTTCCTGAACGAACTCTATACATAGAAGTTCTGTGAACTATGTACGCTCTGTGAACTTCGTTTGTGAACGTGTTCGATATAGACATTCTGTGCCTAGCCTATTTATACGGCTGTCTGCAGGCACTCAATACCCATTCAGTAGAAGTCCGTCGTGGCATCAACTTCTTACCCAGTGAGTCCGCTCCCGACTACGAGCGAAACTTAGTTAGTCCGCTTCAGTCTACAAGCGAAACCAGTTAGATGTAACCCATTCATTCTGCTTCGGTCAGAGGCAGTGCATCGTGCGTCGTAGGTCGTCGTGATTCCCGTACATTCGGGATGGATGGTGTCGTTATTATACTTGTGTCGTGTTATGCTTGGCATAACACATAAACTTTTTGGGCAATGATTGTCATATTACGGTGTCATATGCGTGTTGTGTTACTTTGCGTTATGTTTTAAAACGCATACATTATGAGCTTACAAGCTACAATGACATTCTAAGTTTCAGTAGCGAACCAACGGAACCGCTACTGTCTTGGTTTGGAAATCAAGTCACCAGCCAGAAGCCGCTGGAACTATCAGCCTACAAGATCTTCGCCATATACCAGGCCGTTAGTCGCCACCGCAGCGAGGTCAACAGGCATCAAGCGAACAATTCTTAAGTATTTTCTCGCATGAACGAGAACCTTTATACCAAGACCTCTGAGTCTAGTGTAAGGGCAATATATTTATTACCTCGCATAAGAGGCCATTATTAGGGAATTCTTTCCCGAGATTTATTTATGAAAATCCTGCAACTTGTGGTTATTTTTAACCTTATATGTATCCGCAGGTAATTCGTTATTGAATCATTTAGTTGATTTAGGGGGGCATTCCTCTGAAAACTCAGAGGAGGCGGGTTCTTTTTTTTGTGACGACGCAAGTCTCACCACAAATTGTCAATTTATCATTTAGTCATTCTGCGTCAAATTGGGGGAAAAGGGGATGGGAATTATTGTAAATTTGTACTTGTACTTTAATTTGTTATAACTCTGTCAGGATTTTGTCATCCGCAGAGTACTGTCTGCCCACAACAGACAGAATCAATTTTGTTGTTTATCATTTCATATTGTAATCCAGCAACTGTAGATTATGAGAAATATATGTATTATTTAACAGTGCAATAAATGTGAATTTTGTTAAGATCAAAGCGATTCCGCAAAAGAATCTCATTTACCTTTTAATTTCCCAAGGCTAGGTGAAACATACTAGCGACCCCTATAAACCTCCTTTGTTGATGAATGTTTGGTTATTCGCTCATAACACTGACCTAAACCAACCATTCAAAACACGTTAAATAGGGTGCCTATGTGATCGATAGAGATTTTCAACAAATACCACGTCTGAATAAGAATACATTTGGCTGAGAGAATTAAAGCTCTACTGAAATTCTACTGTCGCTAGGCTGCTGGTTCGATTCCCGATGACATTTGCTCACCGATNATACCACAATTCAGCTCGTAATATCTGTTTGGGAGCTGTAATGAACGAAACCTTAATTCATGCTCTCACATTGCTTAGGAAAATCTTAAAACATACGCTGAGCAGTTGGCAATGCGGCAACGTCGCATTACGACCAATCTGGCAATGTGGCTAGCAACTGAAGGAGATAAAGTTGGAACATTTTCGAAGTTCAATCTGCATTGCGCTGAATCGTTTCCTAAGTATACGACGTCTAATTATTCCTTATTTAATTAGTTCAACGTTTCTTTTAAATAATTTCTACACGATCTCTAAAGATTTTTTAGTTTGTTCGTTTGTAAATGATAGTATTCAATAATATATTTCACGAGGAATATTTTTAAGTTTTTGTAAATTCAATTAACCCGTGCAGAAATTATTCAATATTGAATTAAAAAGCAATCAATTCTACAAATATTTAAAGAAAAGAATAATACAAAAAGCAATCAATTCTACAAATATTTAAAGAAAAGAATAATACAAAAAGCAATGAGAGTTTCTAATTCTGACTGTAAAGTAAGTGTGATATGTTAATACACCATAGCATTGTTTATTACGCTCACCAAAATATATGAAGTTGGAACTATGTAAAAGTATACTTGATTGCAATAAAAATATTCAATAGGAAATGGATATGCCTTAAGTTGTCTAATTTATATCCAAACAATATTTTTAATAAAAATACATTCATATAGCATCTAGATTTATCATATTATACATTTGGAGCACAAAATTTAATAAAGAAAAAAGTTATATGCACTTATTGAATTAAACTAACAGTATTCGTAGTATTGAAATAGCATTCGTATTTGTATGACTTGCTAAGAATAGAAATACAGAGGATGAAAAACTACACGTCTTTATTTCACTTGGATAGTTTAAGACGCGGTAGAATGAAGAACAAAATTAATAAGAGCCGTATTACTCTAATGATAATTAATAACCGTTAAAGGATGGGTCAAATATACTATTATTTAAAAAAATGACTTTCGTATAATTCAAAAGATCTTATAATTTAATCTCATGGAATCAAGAAGTAACAACAATGGGTTTAACACTGTTTGGCACTTTGCTAAAGTGCTCGCTAGATGGAAAGTGTGAAGTGAATTTGTCTGATTCAAATCCACTTTTATTTTTTACTTTAAAACTTTAACTTAGAAGACTAAACATCTTCTACGCAAAATATTCAATGCTCGCTAATCTGTGGATTTCTTTGTTTGTATTTTTGAGCCCTTAAAAAGGATGTTTTGTTCACTTAATAACGAGTCCAACACCCGTCATAGTCTATCACGTCTTATAACCGTCTAGGCATATGAGTTAACTAAATGTTGACACATAAGTGTGCTGTTGGCAATTTCCTCCCACGCTTCACACACAACATCCCAGACCGCATCAGTGGTTGTGGGAGGTGGATCAGGCCAATTTTCGCTTCGTCTCCGCCCACACGTTTTCGATTGGGTTGAAGTCATGGCCATGCGGGGGCCAGTGGAGAATTTTCACTCCTTCTGCTCTGCAATCCATTCCTTCACCAAACGAGACTTGTGGACAGATGAACTATCGTGCTGAAAAAATAGTTCTTCAGCAGGATACAATAGCCGCTCCGAAGGGATCATAATATCCCGCAAGGTTTGGGTATACTGATGCCCATCAAGACGACCTTGTATTCTGTGAAGAATGCCTACACCGCATGAACTTATCCAGCCTCAACACGCCACAGATACGCGTCCAGATCGTTCACTCTCTCACATACTCAGTACAATATCGGGTTCCACGAGGTCGATATACGCGCACGGGTCCGTCATTTGCAGAGGAAAAACACTCTCGTCTGAGAAAATCACGTTTCCCCAATTACGATTAATGTTTTCCTTGGCAAATGCTGACCTATACACTCTATGTTCCTTGGAAAACGCCTCCTTTGTGCTGCCCTCCTAGATCGGAGTCCATTCTCTCTCAGAAGTTTTCTAACAGTTCTCGCGCAACCGGTAAAATTAGACATGCTCCTTAACTGTTTTGAAGAGCGGAAAGGATTCAGAGAAAATGATGAAATTGATATGAGAGAATGAGAGATACTCAGTAAAATGCAATATTAATTTTTATTCCATACTATATTTTGGAATATTTCTCTTGTATTGGTAAGTTACTTAATTTTCCCTTAATTGAAATGCGATGTTTTACCGTGTGATTTACTTAGTCAATCTGTGTGAATAAAACTCAATTTCATTTGAATATCTTAATAATAGTGATTTGTGTTTTTGTTATATTTATTCATATCTAAATTTTTTTGTGATATTACTTTCTGAGCATGTTGTTTTATGTTGCACTATTTCAGGCAAAGGGTTATATCTGGGATCAATATATTTCTAGTAAATGTAATTTATTTATTCTTTATTAATATCGCTAGAATTAACCTTTATTGTTTTTCATTTATATTATATACAATTGTTTTCTCTAATTCTTGAATCCCGATTGACATATAAGAGTAGTATAAAATAATTGTAAATTATGTGAAATTACGATAGACAATACACATCACTTCATGCAAATGAGCTTTGAGTTCTTTACGCCACTGTATAAAGTTCAGAAATAATAGGAATATTTATATGTAATTCCTGATTCGAATTTTAAAAAATCCATACGATAACTTGCGATGATATCCAAATTCTATGATAAAAACATTTTTTACAGTAAGAAGCAAATCTTTTTACGGAGAAGTTTAATTTGTTTTTTATTCCCTAGGACGGCGATGTAAGACAACAACTTGAGATGTCATTTTAATACAGAGAATAATAAAGTTTATTGAAGTTAAGAACATAAAGAATATTTTTTGTGATGGAAGTCCAAGACGTGAATAATAAAAAATTACGAACTATTTCTTTAATAGCGGCGTAATAAAACATTTTCTCCCCTTATGACTTAATAGGGATATTTTCACCAGTACTAGTCTTCTAATGGTCTGTCAAATTTGGAAGCAGTTTCAAGTTTGCCTCCGATTAGTCGAACGAAGGTGAGGAGTTTTTGCCCCATCGCAGTAGAGTGGCGTTGCCAATCTAACAAATCCAAACTGCTAAGAGCGCAGGACTTAGAATATTTTTGTGGGCCGTTTTAAGATTCCAGGCCGTACAAGTTTCTCAATGCCGCGACACTAATTCACTGCGGACTGGTTCAAAAGGTAACTGTATCGCCGCCAAATTGATGCAAAGAGTAATTCGGATAAAGCTGCCCTGCAACGTAAAACATTGCCTTGGCTCCAACCGAGAAAGTACATGGGGTGACCTTAATTGATTGATTGAGTATTTATTTAGCCGTCTCTGCTATTTTTTTCATGCATATAAAATACAATATGCAACACAATACATTATAATACAAATTATACAGAAATAATTACATTAGTTTCAAAGTATTGTTTCTGTATCTACATATCTATTAAATTTTTACAACTACTGTGACACTAACCCGAAAATATTTACTTCTTAACTAAAAAATAACGTCTTGCATTTTCATTACGAGGCTGAATGTCAGTGTCCTTCAACATTTTGCTGACGAATGCCGTAGTGTCAACGGCGAGTGGTGTAACAAAACAAACACCACGCCGCTCGTTGTCACGGCCTCGTCAACATTCTTATATATGGCTTAACAAATTCCTGCATTGAATGTATATCTATCGTTTTAGATGTTTATATTGCATCCAATTAAAATCAGAGCGAATTTCTCTAACTTTTCTACAAGCCTTACCCTTCCTATTTGCTGTCACTCTTATTTCACCTGAAAAACATTTTCTACCTTCCCATTCATTGGGTATTTTTAATTTTTTTACAGACGCATTTACATTTGGGGTGTTTACTGCATAATGAACTAATTTATCCATCTTTGTCTCATTATTCTCAAGATTAGACTCTATATTTGTCTTTGACTTCACAAAATTATCAACATTGAACATTTTATAATTCCAAGCAAACAAATCTCCCAATTGAGTCACGCTACTACTGAGTAGTACGTGACTCAGTTCAACTTTTTTCCATGCATAATCCATTATTATAGGTTGATGGATCACTTCAACATCTATTTTACTGTTTGAAAATACTAAGTCTGTAATTGTCTGGCTATCACTGGTTACTCTTATTGCACTGTTTACATATTGTTTCATTCCTAAAATCTACATTTTAGTTTATAGTTTCTTTGAATAAAAAGAATCAGTTTTACAATCTACGAGTATGCTTTGCATATTGTACGCTAACGCAGCGACGCATAGGCACGTCCGTCCTCGGCCGCGACTGACTACTGACTGTGTCAGTATTTAACGTTAACTTGAGTTACAAATTAATATAATAATCAAATATTTGTAGTGATTTTAGTTGCAGCTTTTGTTTAGGTTTTTCATTTGGATTTTATTCCTTATTTACCTTGAAGTAAGTGGAAAATCATCAGTGTTTGATCTTCAGTTGTCAAAACAAAATATAACACTGATTATACTACCAATCAAACGCTAGGATTATGAGACTGATCGAGGTAGAAATGTTGACCTTGTAAGAATACCGCCAGACTTAACATTTTATTTTCAAGTTGTTTAAAGATAAGTTCAAATATTCTTGAACTCTTTCTCCACAAAATTAAATGACGCGAACAATACCTTATTGTTGAATTTATTTATTTATTTATTTATTTTGGGTTTAGATCAGTACTTTACCAAGTCATTTAAAATATAGCAACGTTTCGGCCAGTTTTTGGCCTTAATCAGGGTTGCAGCTGAAATCGCGTTATTTTCCTCCTCATGAACCGCATCTTCCGTGTTCGCACCTCATTATCTCAGTAGTTACAGAATACTTGTGGCTAGTATTTCTCAGGATGGACGTTGACTGAAACAACAACAAAAAAAGATACAATATGTTGATGGATATTGACGATCGATCAGAGGATATATATACTAAGCTATCTTAATGTTAGACAAAATAAATATTTGAGAGAATTATTTAAAATGGTTTGTAAAAAGGTGAACACTCTAATTCTATTTGAAAGTGAAAAATAAAATAGAGATGACGTCATTTATTTTGAGATAGCAACCGCTTGGTTTCACTGATGTGTTATGATACGCCTTTCGTTCACACCAGTTTGACCATCTAACCATTCAGTCTCCTGGGTTTATCATACGTAGCGGGACCGCATAGTTAAATATAATTATAAAAATAAAAATTGGTTTACATTCCCTATGCTCTCTGTGCAACTTCTGTGCAAAAACAGTACTGGAAATATTAAAAATTGGCGAACTTATTTTCTTCTTATATCATAAATTATTACGGTTCCTCTATTTACATAGTATATAAGTGCAGAACAGAAATCTATATAGAAAACGCTGTTCTGTTGCAAAAACATTAGCGTTCCGTGTGTGCCTCAAGTCAGTCATTCAGTCAGTCTGAGCGCGACTCTTCTCGTGCAGAAATCGCCAACGTTGAGCCGACTTCACGATCATCGCGATGTGTTTTGACGTCCAGATCGAGTCGAAGATCGACGTCGAATAAACGACGCTGTCCCGATGTCAGATCGCCCGAAAATTGACTACGTTGTCTGAACGTCGAGATTGAGTCGAAGATCGACGTCGCTTCGCCCGAAACGAAGTCGAGACGACGAAAATTGACTACATTGTCTCGACGTTGAGCCCTGATATTTTGAATTTTTGTACGTCGTTGCTCAATAACTAATTTTTTAAATAATTTTATTTTCAATTGTATTAATCTAATATGAATACATTTTAATTATATTAAAAAAGAAACGTTTGGGTTCTTAAAAACAATATTTTCTTGGTACTATGTGGTCTCGTTTTCAAGACTTTAGAGAGGATTGCTATTTTACGTGTTTACTATTCATGGTATCAATACTAAGACAGTACTAAGAACAACGTCCTAAAAGGAGCGTGTGCTGTACGCCTGTTGAATAAGATTAAACGAGGTAAGACGATGGATAATATCCTTAAAAGTTGTAATAAAAATAATAATTCAGCATCGTCAAAAACGTCATACAGAGATGAGTAGGTGACGCCGAGAAACGTTTTTTTGCGAGGTCGAAATGACATTACATGCGTGCGTGTTGGCGACGTTGTCGAGACGTCGTTACCCGACGTCGAATATGCGTTTTTCACAATGTTCAGTTTTTCTAATACGTCGTGAAACGACGTTGTAAAGACGTTGTCCTCCGACATTGAACCGACGTTACATGTGTACGCGTTGGCATCGAAGTCGCGATGCTGTTTTTCTACGTCGGCACGACTTTGACGACGACGACGACGGAACGACGTTGGTGGACCAACTTGAAAATTGCCAAAACCGATCGAAAAAGTATAGAAAATACCTAGATGTCTCTTTTTTGCAATTTTCAAGTTAGCCCACCACACGTAGAGACATGAAATTTTGGCAGCATTTAGAATAGCACGTAAAGAGTTGGTGAACAGAAAATCAGCCCTGCACCTCAGTAATTTCGACAGAAATGTCCATTTTTTGACTTTTTGGACATTATTTTGTATATTTTTGGACTTTTATCGCGGCCCTACACCATAAAAACCACTATAAAAATATTTTTGGTTAGGTATGAGTGTTTTATCATCTAAGCGACTTGTGTGATCAGTTAATTTTGGTTTAAATTCATGAAAGAAATAAAAAGCCGAAAATCACCATTTTTAGTATAGGAAACAAGGGAAATTAAAAACGTAGTTAATAAATGATGTTTTGTCAGTAAATGTGTGTACACAAAGGAACAATGTCATTTGGCTGGGAGACACATTTGGGTGCCTTATCCTGGGGTACCCTTCAAACTGCGTATCAGGGTAATGTCCTACGATATAGACAGAGGTTCAACAAAATTCGACGACACGCCGAAAATATTTGGGGACCCCTCCTTGCACAAAAATTTCCCTATCTAGCTCTCATTAAGCTAAGACGAAACGAGAAGCGCGCCAGTCGCTCACGTACTTTCTCCTGGGGAAAGCTTTTTGGGTTCCGTAACGTAGTGTTCCGTATTTCCTGAAGACGAGTGCTCCCGGTCAACATGCAGATAATTGTATACTCCATATTGTTGACCCCAAATTTTTTATTTCTCGACCTAATCTCAATAACCAGTTTATATTATGCAGATAATTCTATCGGCGGGCAGAATATCAAGTAACCCACCGCGTAATGTTTAGATATGTTGAAACAAAGTAGTTTTTTTTTAAATCCGGAAGTCACAGTTGTATGTATATCACTGGGTTATGATAGGAAGTAATCTTCAAACCATCCCAAGAGCACGGTGACAAGGGACCCGTTTCACAAAAGTACAAGTATTGTTCATAACGAGTTATCGCAAACAATTCTTGTAATTACAAGTAGTTAGTTATGATCGTTTCACAAAGATTTCGCTAACTTGTCAGTAACAAGTACTTGTCGGCAGCAAGTGGAGTGAATTCACACTTGTCGGTAACAAGAACTCACAGTCTGTTCAGACTTTTTCGTTTCATTCTGCGTCACGTAATGACAAATTAAGTATTTTTAAAACATTTACTAGCATAGTTTATGGGAGATTAGCATAGAAAGTGATTGTCTTTTACGTATTGTTAGAAATATTTCAAGCTTATCGACAACGTCATTCCAACCTGCAAAAGCAAAAATAATAAATAATAACTTTATTAAATATATTGTAAAATAAATACGGTTTCTTTTCTCATAATACGTTTTTGTAATATGTCCCTCTTTTCTTTCCACTTTTATGGACGTCATTCTAAAGCGTTGGTTAAATTCATACCCTGTCACAAAAGTAAAGTTCACTCTTCCCCCAAGTTTTCCACAGACTTGACCATCGCATATTAATAAAATATCACTTGTAACGTAGGTAATCTACGTTTATAGCTACTGTCGTGTTGGCTGGAGCGGTCTACGGGATTACATGCGAAGGAGGACAAATAGTGTAGTGTGAGGAGGGACAATCTATGGGAAAATACCTTACAACGGGAGGTCGCGACTTGGGAAATCGACTTCGGAGTGGGACTTTGTAGGATTGTAGAATCCCGTAAGGAATATCGATTCAAGTAAGACAGCGCATAGCCAGCCATTTCGAGAAAATGTTATCGACATTTTTATTTTAATGTAATATTGAACATTTAACCTTCTAACATAAACTCTGTCTTGTCTTAAGATATCTATATATAAAATATCTAAAAAGCGTTCTGCACTATTTTGTTCTCTCCGCGATATTCCGAGAGACAGCGTCACGAATTGACTGTCATTTCATTAGCCACCATTTTTTGCCCAAATTATCAGAAACCATAACCTAAGAGCTTTTGATTGGTTTGCTGGTCTAGTAGCGCTGGATGCAAGCGCTGTGCCACTAGAAGAATGAGAGAAAAGAAGTAATTTCATTAGACGCCAAACCAAGTGTAGTTGAACGTTTATTTGTAACAATTGTCTGAAAAAAGTGGTCTGTGCCTCCTGCAATGCTGGGATCAAAGTCTGCAGGGGGGTAGTTTTAGAGATTACAGATCAAATGCAATCGAAAGCTTATTTAATACACTTATGTCAAAAATTGTTGTGGGGCTCTTCGCAAACCAAGTCGAGAGAAAAAAGAACTGCCAGTCAGTGAGACGCGGGATTCGTATTAAGATACCTTGTACTTGATTTTACCTGGGTAAATATATTGTTTTATTTATGAACACATAATTATACATTAATTAATCAAAAACATGTAAATAGTTTGGTTGTAAATTCAAAGAACATCAATTTCAAAGAGCCCTTTCTTAAATTTCTTCTCAGTGCTTGGAGCAAAAATGAACACGTAAAGGATGACACCTCATTTAATCCACTTTCGCGATCACAGATTCACACTTCACACAAATACACTTTTCAAAATTGAAAAATTCCTAGAGATAAAGGGACAACTTCCAACGAACAAAAGTACGTACGCAAGCTTTCAAATCCGTCGGCCGTAACTCGTTGAGAACCGAACGCTTTAGAACGAAGTATTCGACTCTCTACCCGAAAAGGATGCGCTACAGCCGCTTACAAGTACTGGCAGAGCCATCTACTAGGACGGCTACAGTCTACTCGAAAACACGCTTCCCTTTCCTCCCATAATGATTCCACCCCCTGGTTGCCTCCTCGCGGCACTGCATAAGAAATGAGAGTTTAACACACAGAATCTTATGGAACAGGCGTTGATGAGTACGGAGGACCTTGTGGTACGAAATGTTATTTTATTGATTAAACTAATTATGGGACTTAACTGTTTGCTCTCGCGATCGATTTTCCATCACTGAGAGGGAAATAAACGAACTCGTCGCTAGAACAGACCTAGACCTCTTGTTAGATCTAATTAACAGATCTTTCACGTAATTGAATCATATCTAGGTCAATATTTTCATGATAGCGTTGTCTCGTATCAGGTCCTGTGGTACTTGTGGATAGTTGTTCAGTGCTTATGCGGCAGCACACCTCCCCAGAAGTATTATTTGTAATTTATCTGTGCCCGAGATACATCACACCATTTTTTTTTTTTGGGTTGACGTTAGACGAAGTCTATTAATGTTGTAAAAAATGGATGGTAGATTTCTGCGGATACGCTTATCTCATGCACAGAAAAAGCTGCTCTCAGTATTCTTTTTATCCCTAGATCGTCAAATGGTTCGGTCCTTTCCACTCATATTTTTAATTCTGAGAGTTTTTATTTATTTTCAACGTTCACGGTTTATTACTTAAATACTGATAGGTACATTATATAAAGTGAGAATTGATTCCTTAAAAGCGAATTCAATTATTTAGTTTAAATTTCGTGTATATGAAGAAAGAACGGATACATCTGCTCAAAGAGTCCATAGCTTGAACACTTTGTACGAGCGCATTTTCGTTTTATACACTTTCACTCCAGTTTTCTTGATCAAGATTCATGAGAGATGTCTGTGAATACATTTTACTGAGAGGAATATAATTTTGCTTCCTGATAATATGTAAAGACAGAATAAATAGGGTTGAAATTCGCGAGGCAGAGTGCGCGCGCCATTCGATGTGTCGGTTCAATTCTTCAGAGGGCATCTGATTACGTTCAGAACGCTTTGCGAATATGATACCACCTTAAGGTAGTTCTGTCGGAAGTGAATTTTTTTTATTTAAATATTTAGTACGACCTTGTAAGTAACTTATATTTTAGTAAAGTTCGCGACATTTCGAAAGCTACTTACAGACATCATCAGGTGATTGAAGTTCATAAATAAATAAGTTATTTTTTCAAATATTCTCCTTAGAAAACCGTACTAAATATTTAAATATGATAATAGACGAGAACAACGTCAATACTAAATTTTTGGTAAGTCTAAAAAAATGTTAAAGAAAAGTGCAATAATGTATGTTGATATCGATTTTAGTTTTTACAACACATCTTACGACCATTGAAACGATGCATAGACTAGTTAGTATTTGAATGAAATACATTGTTTGTTGTGAAAGAAAAATTCATTTTCGAAAATTAAATTACTTTGTGAATGTTTCCAATCGGTTAATTTTTTAAACTGTAGTCACAAACCTATTTTAATCTTTTTAAAAAATTATAGAGGTCTCAGGACATTCTGAAGAGATATTAAAATATTTCTTGCCGTTTTCGTCTTGCTAGCCATTGACAACTAAGTGACGGACTTAGAGGTTAATCGCTGGCCATGCTACTGACAAACGGAGTCTAGCGAAGTTTACAGTTCATATGGCTTTCTTCAGAAATAACCTTTTGTTACAAATTAGATTGCCGGTACTAGTTATTATTATTCATAAAACTAACGTACACAACAATTTAAATATAAACAATGGATATAATAAGACTTTCCAGCGATTTAACTAACAATACCCGGCAGAACAACTTAAAGGTGAGGTGGCTGACCAACAGGCACCCGGCCACTTGCATTCAAAGAACAAATGGGAAGGAATGAGAAAAGGAAAGTGCAGATCTAGGGGGAAAATTATAATAAAAATAAAGAGAGTTTCCTTATTAGCGGGACTCATCAACTACTTCCTGCAGAGAGGAAGAGCACGATTCGATTCCGCACCCGGTCGAAGAAGGTGAGGTTTTGAGTCGTGGGTTTCCTCACTTATTCCGACCAACTATCGGTTTGGTACCTTTCAATTCCCAGGGCGACCCAATCGACTTTGCTCTTACCCGAGGAGACGACGTGAGCGAGGTGACGAAGGAACTTATTAAAGAGCGTCGTCGTATCCTTTGCACTACAACAAATACAGGGATCTTTATGACAAGACGTATGTGAACTTGCTGTCGCGACAGATCAGTGGGCGACTAACGCAGGCCCGTTGGGACAGATGGAATCAAATCATCAATGCAATTATCGTTACAGCAAGATGTGGCGAATGCGCAGAGACCTCGGTCCCGAGGGACACACAGTCAAACTCCCCATCAAAGACGCGGATGGCGAACTTGTTTGGACCAGCCAGGACAAGGCCGATACCTTTGCTAAAGCCCTCGAAGAACAGTTGAAATTCGCGAGGCAGAGTGCGCGCGCCCTTCGATGTGTCGGTTCAATTCTTCAGAGGGCATCTGATTACGTTCAGAACGCTTTGCGAATATGATACCACCTTAAGTTCATTTCGCTCGACGTAATCTCTACCGATCGCAAGAGCTACATCATCCGGAGAACTCGAGGTGTCCAGCGGTAGTACGTGGGAGGATACCGTGGAGGGCGGGTCCGAGGTGAGGGCAGTGGTAACACGTCACCTACTCTCGACACCGCAGTCCTCTGCACATCCAATTACATTCAAAGAACTGGAGTCAACCCTGGGGAGACTGTCCAAGCAAGTCACGAGTCCCAGACAAAATATCTCCCTCACATCTGGTTAAACTTGGTGAGGCAGCAAGGGTAGTCGTGCTCCTCTTATTCATCGCTCGCTTAACTTCTTGTTTCCAAGCAGTGGGTAGTGGAGACGTTTAAGCTGATACCGAAAGCTGGGAAATGTCACTCTCTGACGAACGGTTATCGGTCAATCAGCCTTCTATCAGTGATTCGGAATGTATTTGAACGTCTCGTTCAAGGGCGGCTTCTCGCGGATATAAGAAGACTGCAACTGCTCTGAGACAAGCAGTTCGGTTTTCGCTTCAGACATAGTGCACCTCAATAACTCGTTCGTCTGATAACGTCAGTGGGTCGTGCATTTGACCAGAGGAGGTCGCTTCCAGCAGTCTTCCTCGACATGCGGGCAGCTTTCGACTCCGTCTGGCATCTGGGACATCTCCACTAACTGATTAGGAGGGGAGTCACCGACTTCTACGTGAGGTTGAACGCCAGCTTTCTGGAGGATCGTAGGTTCCGTATTAGCCACTTGGGAGCGCTCTCAAGCGAACGCAGGGCTACGGCAGAAATGCCGCAGGGTAGTTGTCTGTCACCCCTACTGTTCGGACTATATATGAACGACACCCCCTTGCACCTCACTGTCAGCACTTATGGTCGCGGACGTGTCGTCTCCTTCCCCAATGGCTGAATGCAAAACGCCTCTCTGTTAACGCCAGGCGACGCATCCATCAGGCGGAGAAAAGGAGTGGGGCGTGTGGCTTCTCAAAACAAGCTCACAAACGTCGTTCTCGGCCGCACGTATTTCCGTTGGTCCCCCCACCCCCCACGGCACAAGTATCTGGATGTGAAGCTCGCTCGGAATCTTACTTGGCGACCTCACATCGAGAACTTGCATGGAAAACTGTTTTCCAAATTCCAAATACTTCATCTTCTCTTATGCTCTCGTGACCTCAGTTCCTTCAAGAAAAGGGACCTCCTAACCGCTTGCATTCGGCCAACAGCCACGTATGCATGCGAAGTCTTTGCAGGCATTCCACAGACAATTCTCGGTAGACTTAGCTCTGCAGAGTCTAAGATCGTGCGGTACGTCTTCAGACCTCCTCCCCTGATCCGAAATACACACAGAGAGAGAGAGAGAGAGAGAGAGAGAACGCTTCTGCGTCTGGGGACCGACCCTCGGAAGGTTACACGCCGCCGCTGTGGACTCCCCTACACATTTCGGCTGCATCCTCCGGAAAGACCGGAGGAGTTGCTTCACGTCAACTAGTTAAAATTAGTATTGTGTTTTTTGGTTTAGTTTATTTGTTTATTTAAAAGTTTATTTTTTATAGTTTTATAGGTTTATATATAATTATTTTTTAAGATGTAGTATATATCAAATATTAAAGTAGTCCTCTTCGTGAAACCTAGAGGTTCAAAGAGGTCCCATGAGGTAAAAAAAGTAAACAAAGAATATGAAATAGTGCTTTTAAGGCTGCAAAACCAAAGCAGAACCCAGCTTTCCTTACATGTAAATAATAAAAATTCCTAAATGCTGGTGAGAGGCTTTAATCGAAAAATATCAACGTCATAACCTTCCGCATCCTCCTCCTCCTCCTCCTCCTCAGGAAGTAGCCCTCTTGGCCTCAGAAGGTGTAGGACTCTGAAACAACTCAACGTTTTCTGCGTTGAAGTCGATACTACACTTTATTTTTTATTTAGAGTATAATAATAAGGCATCACTTATAAAATTATATTTTTACTTACTTTCAATCTTGAACATTGTGCGTCTCCTGATAATTGATTACCGATCTCACACATAATTGTGTCAATTACGCATTTGTTAATGGAAGTGGGTACTCTTATTCCTTGTCAATCCTCACTATATTTACTTTTTCGGTGTGTTACAGTTTGAAGGAATGTTGGTCCATTGCAAGATCTAATTGTACGAGTAGATACAAAAATTCATCCAGCTGAAAAGTCGTATGAATAACGGTATAGTCATTATTTCACATTGATACATTGTTACCTATTTCTCAGATAATTGGTTAAATTTGTTGTCTTTTCTAAAATTTCATTCATTATTTATTTTGCTTTCTTTGCAGGAATTATGGGTAATTTTTTTGTTAAAAAGAAATTAAGAATAGCTGTTATCTGTGTTAACAATATTAACCGCAGTATGGCTGCCCACTTCATTTTAAAGAAGCACAGATACAATGTTCACTCTTATGGCGTGAGGCCCATTCTTCATCTTCCTTCTCCAGGACCTCCAAATGTATATTATTGCGTTGACACATCATACTCGAGGCTTTACACGGATTTAAAACTACGAAATGAAGCTTTCTACACGTCAAACAATATGTTATTGTGTCTCGAGAGGAATATCAGGATCAAATTGAAACCTGAATTATTTCAGAGAAGCATACAAAAGTTCGACCTGATAATAGCGAGTGATAGTATATCTTATAATGAGACAATCAACAGTCTGCACTTGAGACCGAGAACTACATTAGCTCATGTGATAAATATGAATACTCCTGATACTTATTTCTGCGCTGTACATGCGGCTCGACAGATTTTGTGCCTTGTAAAGCGAATCTACCGATGCAAAAATATACGAAGGGACATGGGCAGAGTAATAGCACAATTTGAGAGAGAGTTTAACCTCAACTTACAGCATCGAGTCCTGTACAATTAATGTAGCACACTCTAGAAACTGGAAATGATGTGACCAGTAATATTTAGTCAAATGACTGTTGATGTTCCAGATAAAATTTCAGTCAAAGAGAGCAGTCAAAGAATGCTTCAGATGCCATTGGGAAAAGCACAAGAAAGGTTCAATGAGAAAAAGTTTGGTTACAAAAGATTAATGTCACTCATCACCGTTGTGATATGATAACTGTAATAATGTTTGTAACCCATAATAATTATACTTATTTTAGATTCTATAATATACATGCTTTCACAAAATATATCTCTTTTATTTAAAAATACTGTCTGATATGAGTAACTTTCGATTATCAATAATTATATTAATACTACCTACGCATTCAGAAGGACAGATAAACGACGATATTGACTAATGAATATTATCCACTTCATCAATATTTCCGGCTATCTTTAAAATTTCCATTATTAATTAAAAATTTAAAACCACCTGAAAATAATGACGAATACAAAAATGACTGTCATGTATACTATAGTTTATAGCATGAGTCTTCATACTACGTTAGTAAAGGAGTTGAATCAAGTCCTCGACAGCAGTTTCAAAAAAATCTTTCAAAATAATGTCATGAAGGGCAAAATAAAAAAAGATAGCCTTGCTGAGTTTTACTGCTTCGTTCCAAAAGAAAGTTGTCTGACTGAAGATTGTTCTGTCAGCAAAGAATAAAATATTTTATAGTCTTAAATTCCGTATATGGATACAATAATACATAAATAAATAATAAATTTATTGTCAAAAAACAGTACAAACTGCGTATGACCACGTGGAGGGGAAAAAAAAACTAATTTACTCTTTAAAAAACTAATTTACTCTAAAAAACTATTTTACATGCTTATATCAATTCTAGCTTTTAAATCACACCTTGCTGGCCATTTACGAAATATATATACTATTTAAGAAACCTATGAATAGTCTCTTTTGAGAAAATAAATTAATTTCCAGGTATTTTAAAAGACTGATTTTTCAAAATTGATTTGACTTGTTCGCGATTTTAGATTCGGAGAGCTGCTCGCCATTGTCTTTGACGTCACGAGGATTCCTCGGCATATCGCTCTCGTTACTCAAGGTACTCGACGTTCCATGGCGAATGCTGATGTAACCTTGGACGATATACTTCTTTTTCACAAATATTAAAATTCTAAACAAAAATATTTCCTTTTCTTTGTAAACAATTTGCCATTTCTGGCAAAAATGCTTACTAATGACTCCGTACACATCTAATGTTTTGAGTAAAGAAGATGATATGCATGGAGTCATTATGGAGTCAAATACATTTGTAAAGAGCATATTTGACTATTGTTTGGTGACCAAAATCGAAAATAATTTCGTTTCCTTTTGTTATTTCAAATATGAATTATACAATAGAAACCTACATTTATTTTTTATTCATAATTGACATTATAATAATAAACAATATTCATAAATAAATGACTATGCACATGAATAAAAGTGAAAATACAAACGAAAGGGTTTCAGGGAAAGGCCAGCCTGAGATAGCGCTCGGCGGTGCCACACGTCGCGGTGTTTGTTCTCTTTATCACCTGTTCCTGGCCAAACCCTTCACCTCAGAAAGAAAAGCTTTATATTAAGAATTATTTCAACTATTTCATAAAATCTTTCTCATTTTACAAAACTTCCTGGACGAATTTTGCAAAATGCGTTAGCATTCTACTTTTTTCATGTCTTGTCAAAAATATTTCGTGTTTAATATTTTATTCAAACAATACTTATAAAATAATTGAATCTTATTTTCACGGCAGGTATTCATGACGCTTGGGTCACATTTTTTAATAAATATTTGCAGGGCTAAATGTAATTGATGCACTGTTTTTGTTGCGTCGTTCTTCGATTCGTTAAACCCCACCATTCGCGCTAGTAGGCTTCTAGATGTCATCAGTTAATGCCTCTTCGAAAAGCCCCTTGTAAACATCTACTAGCCGGCTAGTCAACTAATGGCGTCGTGAAGTTGCGTTGAAATCCCCCTTTATGGAACTTCCCCGATGCCGACTCCCATGTCTTGTCAATTGAGATGGATTAAGATGGAGTAAATGTTCATTAAACGTTCATTAAAATTGTTGTGCATGAAAATCAATTCGATATGCTATGCGCCACAGAACATTGGCTTTCTGGAAACAACATTAGTGACACCTATTATTATTTAGCCAGTTATTGATGTCGACAAAATTTAAACGGAAAATAAATCCCTCGGAGGTAAGTGTATCGGCGTTCGAAATTATATTTTATCTTCTCGATTGCCAGGCTACGAGAACTTCTGCGTTGACAGTGTTTTCGAACTTTCTGCCGTTAATTTTACCGACGTAGGCATTATTGTTTTGTGTATTTATAGACCTCCTCAGTCAGATCTTGATATATTTTTCGGAATTTAGAAATTATTTTTAAAAGTTTTACAAGAGAATCCACCAAAACTATCGTTACATTTGGCGATTTCAACACTGATTTCCTGAGTACATCTGACTCCGCACATTCACCCATAAATCGATTCAAGAATCTAATTCACTCCTTCAACCTTATAACTACGATAAACAACCCCACTCATCTCTCCGGATCATCTCAAACATTGCTAGATCATATTACTGTCAACAATGAAATCTCGTTTTCCTCTCAAGTATTTAACACAGGATACAGTGATCATCTTGCTCAAGTATTGACTATTAAAGATAAATTAAAACCACTTTAAATCCTCTACAAGCTTTCTAGACAGTTTAACAACACAAATTTATCAATATTTACAAATTACTTTCTTGAGGAAACTTGGAATGATGTTTAAAATGGCCAAAGCACCAACGATTAACTGTCTAAACTCTATCTCCAACCGCCCGACTTTCATGGTTATTCCGTAAATATGAGACTATTCTTAGAAAACTAGTCTATGCAGCTAATGTTATGGAAAATGACAGGCAGATACTAAAATCGAACAACCGAACCAAAACCGTGTGAAATATCGTTGAAAATTACACGCCCCCTTCTGAAAATCGCGAAGAAAATATTTTTCTACTAAACGATGGCAAAATCATATTAAAACAACAGGACATCGCAAATTTGTTTGATTCTTATTTTTCAGAAGTAGATAGAATATAGAATTTAGTGTCTTAAAATCAATGTCCCCCATATACATCGACCCACGTGCCCCTTTCTCTATGTTCACTTCCAAAACTAAAGCTACTGAAATCATGAGAGTAATCAGTTCATTAAAAAAAATAATTTTCAACAAGGATAGATGATTTACCCCAATTCATTGTTAAATTTTAGTCTCATGTTATATTAAAAGCAGTCATAAATATCTGTAATTGTTCTTTGTCAGAAGGGGTGTTTCCTATCATATTTAAGAGAGCTTAAATGAAACCTTTATCCAAGAAAGGAAACAAACTCAATGTTGGAAATTATCGACTAAATTCTCTACTACCCATTTTCTCAAAAATCCCAGAAAAACTGTTCTATAAGCGTCTTCTAGATTTATTCTCAAAAAATTACATTCTCTCTGACGATCAACATGGTTTTAGGACATCCTTTTCCACTACTAGCGCCATATTTTCTTTCTTAAACGATGTTTCCACATCTCTTGACCATGGAGAAAATAATCAGGGTATTTTTCTTGATTTATCCAAAACATTCAATGTCATCGATCACGAAATTCTCCTTTAAAAATTGAATTATTTTGGCATTTGTGGACTTGCACATCAATTGCTAAACTTACTATTTAAATATAGGCATCAACAGGTCGAAATATCCTATGCTAAAAATAAAATACTTCAGCATTGCCTTGAAATAAAGCCACTTACGTGCAGAATTCCCCAATGTTCAATGCTTGGCCCTATACTCCTTTTGTTGTAAGAGAACGACATGTAATCTTCCACATCAAACTTCAAAATGATTCTTTTTGATGACGTCACTAATTTACTAAGTAAAAACGTCAATGCTCAAAAAGTTTTGTTTAACCTCCCGTCTTGGTGTTATGCAAATCGTCTCATTGTACACACTAACGAATCAGTGTCTACGTCATTTCTCAATAGTATCACAAAATATTTACCTCAAGTATCTCTTTCGTTAAACGGAACACAATTATACTCTTACGAAAACAAAATTCTTAGGTCTCCGTATTAAAAAATCCAATTAAAATGGAATCGTCACATTGATAATCTAAATTCCAAATTAAGCAAATTGTGTTATGCATTCCGAATCTTAGTTAATGTAGTTAGTCCATATATTTCCCGATGCGTATATTTTGCAAAAGCTTACTCCCATTTACGGTACGACATTATCTTTCGGGGCAATTCTGGTCAGAGCATCCAAACTTTCAGAGTTCAAAAGAAGATTGTTCGGATAATTTGTAGATCTCTTCCCCGAAACTTTTGTAAACCTTTATTTAAGGAATTAAATATTTTAACATTTTAATGCATTTATATTTATGAAACGGTTGTGTTTGTTAAGATCGAATTACTAAAGTGCCACCCCTGTTTCATACGAAGTTCACAAACACAATACTCGCAATGGGTATAATATTCATCGTCCTAGAGTGTCTACATCACTTTGTCAAAAAGGGTCATATCATTCGGGAATCGTTCTATATAATTCTCTTCTCAAAGACGTGATATTATTAAATTGAATCTATTTAAATCCGCAGTTGAAAGCTACCTACTGCACCGTTGCTTCCACAAAATAAAATAATTCATTGATTTTAATGAAAGTTAAAATGGGATTCTATTTCCCATCAAATGTTAATTTTTTAAATTATTTTTAAGTATTAGTATACGTCAATTTATCTTGTCCTTTATCACACCATTGCTCTGGTACTTTCAAAATAAACGATTAATTTTCAAAACTATTTTCTGCATGCTATTATTGTTTTCTCGTTATTCATATAACTTTAGCTTTACCTGTACTCAACCTTGGCATGGTTGTGTACATCAATTCTGTAGCCCCATCCTGGTCCAGGTTTTTTCTTCAGTTTTCCTTCGGTTAGGGGTGGATTTTATATACAGGTTCTCTAGACCCTTGCATAGGTGCGGCGGTCTATTGTAATAATTAATATCGAATTTAGAGTTATTTTAATGTTTACGATTTATAAATAATATATTCCGTACAATGTATAGTTCGATCATATTACGTACTTACGAACTTTTTTTGTGTTCTATTAAATACAAATTTGTTGGTATTAGGACACGTAGCTAACTTTTTATTCTTATCTAAGGAATGTGCTGAAATTTTCAATCTGCCGCTGCATTAGGGCCCTTGATCGGAGTTGATGGGATTTTCCCTCGCTTGCTTCCGGTTTCAGGTTTCGCCGACGTAGACGAAGATTATCTAGACTAATCTACATTATCTACATGACTGACGAAAGTGAAAGCCGAAACAAGTTTCAACAAATATGTGAGTGATTTTTGTTTTATTTTCTATTTTTCATGATCTTTAAAACGTTTTAAATTATAGAAGACAGTAGTGTCGCTTTAGTTCCAAGACAATATAGTGTGGGTCGATTTTGTTTCCCCACACACACTACCGTCCACATTTGAGATTTCTGATGAGAAAACATGTCTCGGCACCCTAAAACGATTTTAATCAATATGTCGAGGGTTAACGGGTGGCTCAAAAACCCCTTTTTGGTTATTTTTCACTTTCCAGAAATTATCTACAGTTCTTTTATTTAACTATCATACAACTTTGGATATTTCTCGCTCAGAACACGATTCTTCAAGGTGAGATAGCGAAAAATATCATAGCATTGGAATTTAGTGACAAAAAAATCCCTAGAAATAACTGTTTTATACCATATGTTTTGTGTTTTTCTCACTTAATTGCTAAAAATTGTCATTGAGAATCAGTGTTTGGGATATTTTTATCTTATAAGTGTTGTTCTTTACACACATGCTATGGGCTCTAATGACCTTGCTGTTGATGAGCCCTTAAAGCCCCACAAAAAAAAAAATACACACATGGTAAAAACGAGCCATTTTTATTTCACTCTGGTTGAAAAAAATCCCTAGAAATCATTATTTTTGTTATTTTTTAGCATTTTCTCCAATAAATGGCTCTTTATAAAAAATTAATTCAAACAGCTATGTCAAATGTGTATTCTTGGCTCAGAACATGAGAATACACTCATCAAAAATGAAGTTCCTAAAAAAAATGAACACCTTAAACTAAATTTTATGTGACGCAATCAAATGAAAAATATAAGTTTGGGAAAGAAAACAAAGATAGGACCAAAGAGATGATTCATAAATAATTGAATGAACAGCTGGAAGTGTATCTGCACCTCGAAATAATGTTTTGTTTTGTCCTACTTCAGCAAAAATGAAAATTTGTTTACCAATAAGATTTGAATGAACCTATTTCTCACAAAATGTTCTCTTCCTAAAGAAATGAAATGTTGAAGGGAACCTGAAAGTCTCCCCTAGCAAAATTCATATGAACAACAAATTAAATTTGATGTGAAAGCATTTCTCAGATTTAACCAATTCCCCTTGTGTTCCCATACACAATATTTTGCCTGGCAGCTGCAGGCATCTTCTCGTGGACCCATTAAATATTTATGGAAACCCACTAATTAGATTTTTGAACTAATATACTTACCAATTAAGAGTTGGCCATAAACAGGATATGCCAGAATGACATTTTTTAACATTTAAAAGGTTATTTTAAAACAGCTTAAATACCAAATACCATTATTTTCATGTTAGTAAAAAGATATGGTAAAGTAGCACAACTTTAATTAACAATTTGTAGAAATCTTTGCAAATTTATTTATTGTATAGAAGCGTAATTGCAAGTTGAGCTACTTTGTAATAAAAAGTGCAAGTTTTTAAATAATAATATACTCCTATTTACAAAGATCATGATGAGAACTTAAATGACTTTTAAACTAAATGAACAGTATCAATATATTATACAAAAACGAAATACAACAGACTGTCTGACTGACTAATCACAAATTCTCAGAAATTATTAAGCCTACAAACTTGAAATTTGATTGGCAGGGTTGTTTAGATGGAGAGGTCCTCTAATAAAGGATTTTACAAAAATCCACCCCTGACGGGGTGAAATAGGGGTTGGAATGTGTTATATATGTATTCTACCATAACTCTGGAGCACCTCGAGCAATTTCAACCAAACGTAATGCATAGATATCTGACTATTTGACAACAATCGCTGTGGGGGTAAGATATCCCAGCCACACCTAGGGAGGGGGTGGGATGAAGGTGACATGTAAAAATAAAGGAAGAATTCGTTATTAGATTCGAAACCGTAGTTTTCAGTGCCATTGGGATGGATAATGATGTCCCCGATGCTTTCTAAGTTCACCATTATTTCACATAGTGGATAATATACTCCTAGCATCCCTGGGCTAAGGGTGGTAGCTAAGGACAGGTAGAAATTATTTTAAAAAACAACAATATTGGTGTTGAATACATTAATTTTTAAGACACAGAAGAGCAGAGTCATACTCTCAATACCACTGAAGTCCATGATCACCCCCTATGAGGGAATATACTAACTTTGGGAAGGGGATGAAATGAAAAAAATATGAAAATGACTAATATTTGTGTTCATAGTTTTTTCAGCCGCTGAAATTTATGGTGATGTTCCAGAAGAAGCCTATGTCCACAATCAGCCCATATAAACTCCAGAAACTCTTGAATGGAATATCTCAAAAAAAGTATGCAACATGACAGATACCAGTGACGAATCCTTAATTTTCGAGTTGACAGTGGAGTTCCAATATTGTGTAAGTCTGAATTCACTCCCCGTGTAACAAACACCCATGTAACAAACACACCACTAGCACCCCTTGGGAGAGGAGACTGAGTTTATGTATGAAAATAATTGAAATCTAATTTTGAAATACAAAATACTTAAATTGACATTGCATACATAGTTTTAGGGTTGATAAGGTGAATACTTCCAATGTCATTAAAATAAAGTTGAGATTACATAGGAGCACAGTGTCTTTAGAGATGGGTGTAGGAAGGGCGAGGTGTAAAATTAACGTAAAACAACTGATATCAGGGTCATGCTCTTGGTTTTTGTTTATTGTGAGAAGACTAATTGTATATCCCATGACATGATGTACCCTTCAGACCACTTTTCTTCCAGACCACATGAGGTGCATGACACCCTAGAAGGGTAGGGAAGAATGTAATACAAAAAATTATCAAAAATATCCTCTAAGAAAAGATTTTATGAAAATTTACTCCTAAGGTAGCAAAATGGAAAATTGGTGTTTTCTAAAATCTTTTTCTCAATTACATCAGTAAAAATAAGGGACTGAGGATACACACCAATACTATTAAAACTTCTAACATTAATGTCTCACTGGATATCAGTGAGAATGAGAGAAATGATAAAGTTCTAAATGTTTATCATGTGCTTTAACTATATTGCATAATCTATCTTCTCAATCTGAACTTTTCAATGATTTATATTCTTTATAAATATTTGATGACTTCATTCCCTGTACTCAATTTTCTTGTGAAAGAGTTTTTCCTAAACTCAATAACGTTGAAAACAAATTAAGAAACTCTTTAGTTGAAGAACTTTTGAGTAACTTAATGCTTATAAACTGTGAAAGAGACTTATTACAAGATATTGACTGAAGTAAAATCATATATGACATTGCGTGCACCAATGGTGAACTCAGAAGGAAGTTGATGGTATGATATTAATTTTTATCGATTCATGTTCAATATTTCGTTATATTTTATATTTAGTAAGGAAAAGGATTATGTAATTAAATACTTGTATAGAACAAGATTTACTGTGTTCATTTATTATCCCTTAATAGGTCTCTGGGATAAACTTCTGATTATCAGATCAGGTATAAAATGAACACTTTTTTTCTACTAAATTGAGTTTCATCAATGTTTTCTGTAAAACTAACAGACAATTTTTCCGTATTAA